>VONZ01000070.1:720000-1320000 GCA_012976165.1 Labeo catla
CGGGACTGATCGTCGAGTCAGATCAAAGAGACACTCACTACTGGGGAGTGGCAGGTATGTTACCTTCATTTCAGATTCAGAGGAGCTTTAACTGTATGATTTGAGAAGATGACATATTTTGCCTTCACATGACTGAATAAATAAGCCTTACTTACCGGAACTATTTACTTCACGAACGCTCATTAAGTTATATAGGTGATGCAGCCTCATGAGGGTGCAAAGAAGTGTTAAGGAACACTTACAGTTTGTGGATGGCAAAGCAAGTGGCACATGCAAAGAAATGCTGCAGGTTTCCTCAGAACAGTTTTTAAGTTCTACCCAAACAAGGTGATTCTTGGTGGATGTGTGACGTCAGTTCACACAGGTGTTCTTGCAGATTAACCGCAGGTGTAGAGAATTGCATTAGCGATATGTTTCATATTTGACAACCACAAAGCATGCATATAGATTGTGTTTCTTTGCTTATTTGAAGCCATGGTACACAATTGTTTGAGAGATTTTTTTCATGTTTTTGAAAGAAGTCTCTTAAGTTCACCACCGCTGCGTTTATTTGATCAGAAATACAGTAATACAAATGTAATCTTGTGAAATAAAATTTCAAATTGTTTTCTGAGTGTATTATAAAATGTAATTTATTCCTGTTTTGTCAAAGTTCAGTTTTCAGCTTCATTACTGCAGTGTCACATGATCCTTAAGAAATTCTAATATGCTGATTTGCAACATTCCTATTATTATCAATGTTGTAAACAGTTGTGCTTCTTCATATTTTTGTGGAAACTGTGACTTCATTTTTTGTTAGGATTTTTTAACTGAACAACATTTAAAGGAGAAGTCAACTTCCAGAACAACAATTTACAAACAATTTACAAATTTACTCACCCCCTTGTCATCCAAGATGCTCATGTTTTTCTGTCTTCAGTCGTAAAGAAATTGTTTTTGAGGAAAACATTTCAGGATTTTTCATTGGTGCCCGATTTTGAACTTGAAAAATGTAGTTCAAACGCAGCTTCAAATGGCTCTATATGATCCCAGCCACGGAAGAAGGGTCTTATCTAGTGAAACGGTCATTGTTTTAGAAAAAAAAAAAAAAACAGTTTACTTTTTAAGCACAAAAGCTCATGTAGCACAGGCTCTGAGATGCGCGTTCACGACACTACGTACTATTGGATCACGTCGAAAGGTCACGCGGAACTACAGACCCAGTGTTTATAAAGCGAACACGCAAAGACTAACAAAGTGCAATTAAGTCAAACACTGTTTACAAACAAAAAGGTACAATCATGTCGGACGATTCTGAAGTTGTAGGAGAAAATGAGATGGAGATTTTCAACATACTCTGCCTTTTTGAGCCGGAGTACACAGACGATGAACTTAGACGTGATTCGTAGTAGTGATGGGAAGTTCGGATCATTTTACCGACTCGGACCCAGCAAAATGAACGAATCTTTTTTCGAGTCATTTCGTTCATTTTAGCAAAATGTAATTAAAATGTTACGTTACTTAACACATCTACTGCTTAAACAAACGTTGATCACACTACAAACAAGACACAACTATAATGCTATAAGAAACAGAAAAGATTAATTCATCGTTTACCTGGGTCTTTAGTCTATGATTAGCTCACCTCACCTCTTATCTGACAAGTTTTCGGGGTCGAGTCGTGCACTCATCATGTGACAGCCCCATAAGATGAACGAAAAACTTGGAAAAACTTGGAAAACCTGAAGACTCGAAACTAAATTAATTAATTCTAGTACAGAACCTAATAGGATGTTGCGCATGCGCGACTGAACGAATCACTCCCTGAGACGACTCGTTCGTCCCGAGTCACATTAAAGATCCGTTCAAAATTAAAGAATCATTCAGGAATGCGCATTCCAGAGCCTGTTCTTCACGAGCTTTTGTGCTTAAAAAGTATACAAATTTTTATTTTTCGAAATAAATGACCAATCATTTCGCTAGTTAAGACCCTTCTTCCTCGGCTGGGATCATTTAGAGCCTTTTGAAGCTGCATTTAAGCTACATTTTGGAAGTTCAAAATCGGGGGCACTATTGAAGTCCATTATATGAAGAAAAATGAAGCCTGAAATGTTTTCCTCAAAAAACACAATTTCTTTACGACTGAAGACATGAAAGACGTCTTGGATAACAAGGGGGTGAGTACATTATTTGTAAATTGTTGCTCTGGAAGTGGACTCCTCCTTTAAAATATAAATGTTTTTCTTTGTTTTTTCTTTATTTTTTACTGACCTCAAACATTTACTTAATGAATTTTTTTGATAGTTTTTAAAGTTAAATAGATCTTTTCTGATTAGATTCTGAGTGATATTTTTAGTCTCTTCTTATATACATCTGTGCACCCTAGTAAAGAGCTAATAGATTTAAAATGCATTAATTTTATACTAAATATAGTTCAAGTCTATTAACATTTACTGACATATCGCTCAAAACCTACTGGTATAAAAATTGTACTTAAGCTTTATTGGAGTACTACTTGTGAACAATGCACATTTCTTAATATTAAGCCTAAAATATGTTTTAATGTCACTACTGATGAGGATTGCATGATCTTTAAATACTATCAGTCTTTAAATGCAAAATATTTGAAGTGTACCTAAAGTATATCTGCAGTAGTAGTTCAGTATATCTTTAGTTGGACTTCAGCACTACTTCTGCACAATTAAAGTGCATTAAGTATAAAATTAATTTGTAAAACAGCAGGGTTTTTTTATTAAGTACATAATATGTAAATGTATTTGTAGCATACTTAGCATGAAATAAATGTATTTTAAATACATTTTAGAATATTTGTTTTTCACTAGGCCATATACAGCAGTCTGTATATCCTCTGAGGAAATCTGAGCAAAACCTGAGCTTCAAATCAGCTCTGTTATCATTGGAAGAAGCGCTCGGCTGTATGTAGGATGCAAAGAGTCAAAACATACAGCAGATCTCATATTTCAGATATGTTGGATTTTGATTGGCAGTGAAGAATGGATGTTATTTGTGCTGCATTACGCCTGATTGAATCAGTTGTAACAGACCCTTCTGAGTCGTCTTGATAACCTGAACTCTCAGTACATGGAGATTAGATGACTAGCTTGACTATTCATTGTTCCACATTAGTGTACTTAAGTTCATTGACGACATCCAAAGCAAAGAATGTATGGCTCATATTTACAGTATTAACCCTCATGTTAGGTTTAGCCAAGACTAATGCAAACATAAATAATGATAATAAATACACTTATGTTCAAAATAAGCTTTTTCTAAAAGAAAACACTTTTATTCAGCTAAGATGCATTAAAAGAATTCAAAGTGTCAGTGAAGATATTTATAAGCTTACAAAGATTTCTGTTTCAACACTTTCAAATGTTTCTTGAGCAACAAGTCAGCATATTAGAATGATTTCTGAAGGATCATGTGACACTGAAGACTGGAGTAATGATGCTGAAAATTCAACTTTGATCGCAGGAATAAATTACATTTTACAATATGTTCAAATAGAAAACAGTTATTTTAAATTGCAATAATATTTTACTGTATTTCTGTATTTTTGATCAAATAAATGCAGCCTTGTGAGCAAACTTTCTTCTGTTAGATTATGGTCAGATATTGACTGTTCATAATCTTTTTGATTATAAACAAAACTTTAAATGTCGAAAATTATTTTAACCCATATATTATCAGGGTTGACGGGACCCAGTAAAGACAGTCAATCTCAGCAGAACATGAGATGTAATGATTAATTAATTATGCAAATGACTGAGACATTTAACCTAACAGACTGATTTTACCAACTAATAAATAATTCAAAATTTTGATTTACAGAACAGATTTATCATTATGTTGTTTATCTTAAGCTCTTGACACAATTTCAAATCTATTACTAGTCTTGACTCAGCGGATGGTAGTGTAAACAAACATAGACGTATTTGTACATGACATTGCTTGCCATTAGATATTGCTTGAAGCAGCAGAGTCCTGTAGCTTGCGCCCGGCTCGAGTTGCGTGCGCCACAGCGGGCCGAGCGTTTGCGGGAAAAACAACACGATGAGGTCATGGCCAGCGGCGCGGGGATAACGTTTCAGCCGTGCCTGTGAGAGGGATCCGACACCGCTCCCGCTCTTTTGTTCGGCTGTAACCGGGCCCCACGGACCGCTCGTGAAGCCCGCTGAACGGTCTGTTGTAGAAGTGCCGGCCTTTTGTCCTTCTTACAATTTATGTAGTGCATGTGACCCGATACAGTTTCGTCATCGTTTAGAATACAGATGATATTGGGCAATGTGATGGAACTAGCGGGCCTAATCATATTGCATTTAGTAACTAAACCACAGTTTGTGTAAACTATCTCGGAGTGAATTCCTCTAAAGTCATCGGTGGTTTTGACATGTACATACAACTCTCCCTTAAGCTTTAGTGCGTCTTAATGCTTTAGAAATCTTTTGGCTGTCATCTAATAATCATTATGAAATATAAAATATCATGCAATGTAACTTATGGTTTATAAAGCACTAAACCAGTCATGTGTTGGTTATTTAAGTTTAGTACATTTTAACTGCTGGTTTTCAGGGTCCAAAGCTGGTTTCTGTTCCCAGTCCAAAAATATTGTTTAATATGACTAAACCAGTCTTGACCATGTTTGTTTACATGTCAGCCTGAAGAAATATACATTTCCTGGTTAGTAGGGGTTACACTGACTAGTTAACTAATTGGTTCTTTCTACCACTGGTTAGATGTTTTAGGCCTGTCTTAACTGGCTGTGGACCATGTGAGTTTAATTGTGCTTGTTATGTGGCGACAGCATGAGGAATATTCTAATTGTGGGTTAGTTGTTAACTAATCAATTAGCACTACCCAGTCTCATAGACGGAGCATATTTGCAGACAGATAGTTGGTTTCTGTCCCATGTCAAAAATATTGTGTAATATGACTTAACCAATCTAGCTGTTAGGTTACACAGCAGCTGGAAGAAACATCAGTTGTTTGGTTAATAAATTGTTGCAGTGATTAGTTAACTAATCACTTAGTTCAGCAACTATTTAATTTTTGGAGCAAGTGTTGACTAGTTGTGGACCCTGTGATTTAAGCTGTGCTTGTTATGTATGTTAGATTCAGTTTCCTGGTTAGCAGGAGTTATGCTGACTTGTTAACTAATTGGTTAATAGTCTAGCACTAGTTACTGGCTGTATGTAGTTCACCACCAGACTGTTGTATATGGTGGCAGCTGAAAGAATTTTCAATTCTTTGGTTATTAAATAGCTGCACAGACTCGTTAACTAATTGGTTCACTCTAGTTGTGGACCATGAGATTTTAGTTGTGCTTATGTATTGTGACAGTTGGAGGAAGATTTAGTTCCGTCTACCACTAGTTAGATGTTTTGGGCTTATACTGACTAGCTTTAGTTCACTTGATGTACTTGTTTATTCTATATAATGGCAGCTAGAAGAATTCACAGGTTTTTGGTTATTAAGTTTCCTTTACTAAGAGTTGTGCTTACTAGTTAACTAGTTGGTTAGTTCTACCACTAGTTAGATGTTTTGTGCTCCTAGCTGCAGCTGTAGCTGACTAGCTGTAGTTCAGTTGAGTCAAGTTATGTTTGTTCTATATGTTGCAGCTGAAAGAATTTTCTGTTTTTTTGTTATTAAATATTTGCACAGACTAGTTAACTATTGGTTCATTCTACCACTGTTAGATGATTTGAGCTTGTGCTGGCTAGTTGTGGGCCATGCGATTTTCTATATTGTGACAGTTGGAGGAAGATTCACTTTCCTTGTTAGCAGGAGTTATGCTGACTAGTTAACTAAATGGTTAGTTCTACCACTAGTTAGATGTTTTTGACCTGTACTGACTAGCTGTAGTTCACTTGACTCAAGTTTGTTTTATATAATGGCAGCTGGAAAAATTTATAGGTTTTTGGTTATTAAATAGTTGCACAGACTAGTAAAGTAAACCGTTAGTTTTACCATTGTTAGATATTTTGAGCCTGTGTTGACTAGTTGTGGACCATGTGATTTAAGTTGTGCTTGTTCTATATTATGGCATATTGCGGAAGATTCAATTTCCTGGTTAGTAGGGGTTATGCTGACTAGTTAACTAATTGGTTAGTTTTACCACTAATTAAAAGTTTTGGGCCTGTGCTTGCCATATTGCAATAGCGGAGGGAAACTTTAATATATGGTTAGTAGTTAAGTAATCGATTATCATTAAACCAGTGTCGTATGTGTTGGACATTAAAGTTTGTTGAATTTGTAGAACTAACTTCTTAAGGTAACAGCTGCATTTTGCAGTGTACCAATGGGATTTTTTTTTTGCCAGTTCACGGGAAATGATTTACCTGCGGGGCAACATAAATGGACATGGTTATGCGTTAGCTGACAGGAATGATGGGAAGATGTTCAATGTGAGGTATTTTTTTGCATCCCCCACCCTGTGAGGGGCAGAGGGACAGGAGAGTCAAGCTGACAATAGCGAGATTGTTTTTCAGGGAGCTGCTGTAAAGATCACATTTCCTGTTACTGGCTGAAAGCAGGGTCAGCTGACACCAGCCTCCTTCACCGCTGCGGCTGTCATCACTGCTCAGAAGAGAAAAAAAAACGACACTAACAGCTTCAGGGCACAAGTTAACTCTTAACATGTACAAATATCACTCCAGACAAAAGCTGTGTCAGAATCCATCTGTTTTTATGCTGCTGACATTGAAGCGATGTGATGCATGGGTGAGGAAGGATCCGTTTGCTTTTGTAAATCTGAGCCCTTTGTGATTCATCCAGGATGTGACAGTGCTGCCTTCTGAAACATCTTTGATTTTGAGTGTGATTTTTTTTCAGTTCAGAAGAGGTACTTCTTACCGTGGAAGATCTATCAACCATTCCATCATCATGTACTATTACCAAAGATTTGAAGCTTATCATACAACAGTATGATGAGCTTGAAATCTTTGGTGATGGTAGATGATGATGTTGCTGGTGTTAATTTCTGCTTAATTCAACTTGTAGATGAGTAGAGGTTTTACAAATTGTTATATTAGTCAATTTATGCTGTGTTTTAAGTCTGTGTTGATTAGTCATGGATCACGTGACTAGTTATGATTTGATCCAGTATTGACTAGTTGTGGACAGTGTGGCACAACTTTTGTTTGTTCTGTATTATGACAGCATGAGTATTCTGGTTAATAAGGCTGACTAATAAACTAACTGATACCACAATTTAATATTTTAGACCTGTATTGACTAGTCATGCACCCCATGATGTTTTTGGCCTGTGTTAACTAGCTTGAATTCACTTGACTCCAGCTGCATTTGTATTATATGGCAGCAGCTGGAAGAAATATCTTTTTTTTGGGTTAGTAAATTGTTGGACTAATCAGTTTTAGTTTGATGGCTATTTGATGTTTCGAGACAAGTTGCTGACAAGTTGCGATAAGTTAAGTTGTGCTAGTTCTATATTGCAACAGTTGGAGGAAGTTTAATTTTACTGGTAACAGTTAAATTCAGTTATCTGGGTTGTGCTGAGTAGTTAACTATTTGGTTAGTTCTACCCCTGGTTAGCTGTTTTGGGCCTGTAACTACCAATAATTCATGTGACTTAAATTATGGTAGTTATGTGGTGACAGCAGGAATTCTAAATCTTGGTTAGTGGTTAACTAATCGATTAGCTCTACCACTATTTGATGCTTTGAGCATGTGTCAACTAGTTTTGAACCATTTGACTTAAGATGAGCTAATCTTACCTGGACCTGTTGAAAAAAATAGCATATGCTGGTTTGGTACATTTTGAAGCATGGCAGATGGTTAGAATTGGCAGCTGGTTTAAGCTGGTCTTTAGTTGGTCATGACCTTGTTTGAACTGGTCCTGAGCTGATTATGAGCTGGTTTTGGTCATGTTCTGGTCCCAAGCTGGTCCTAACCAACTAGCTCTTGCTCTGGCCCAGATCATAACCAGCTTATAACCAGCTGAGGACCAGTTTAAATCAGCTGCCATGCTTCACCTAACGAGCATATGCTGGTTTTTTAACAGGGTATACTTCTACAGCTAGAGTAAAATTGAGTTTCCTGGTTAGTATGGGTTGCACCAACTAGTTAACTGATTAATTGCTTTAATGTGTTAGACCTGTTTTGACTAATCATGCACCACAAGACTTAATTTTTGCTTGTTCTGTATGGTAACAGCAGGAAGACATTTTTTTTTGTTTGGTTAGTAAATAGTTTCACCAACTGGTTAGGAAATTGACTAGTTTTTCCACTATTAGATGAGTCGGGTCAGTGTCTACTAGCTGTGGATCACTTGACTCCAGTTACACTTGTGACAGCAATTGGATGGAATTTTTTATTTTTTTTTGGTTAGCAAATAGATGCACTGACTAGTTAACTAATCAGTTAGTTTAAGGTTTAAGATTTGACTATGTTTTGAAGCATGGTAGCTGCTTTGAGCAGCTATAAGCTGGTCCTTAGTTGGTCAGGAGCTGACTTAAATTGATTAATCTGGTTATGAGCTGGTTTAAACTGGTCAAGTGCTTGTCCTAAGCAACTAGCTCCAGCTCAGGACCAGCTTAAACCAGCTGTCATGCCTCAAAATGTACCTAACCAGCATAAGCTGTTTTTTTCAAAAGTGATGCGACTTCAATTGAGCTATATTTTGACAAGAAGACGAAAATTCAGTTTCTTGGTTAGTAAAGGGTTGCACCAACTAGTCATCTGGCTATACCACTATTAAATGCTTTGTCAACCAGTTGTAGGTAACATGAGAATCTGAAAATAAAAGTGAAACTGGGACACAGAATGGGACACGTTCTCCAGCTGGCCGTCAGACCACTTATGCCACATGCCATGTCATTTACCTAAGGTAACTAGTCATCAACTCTCAACCATTTAGCAAATATAAGCGCTGTTGGTTATTACGTACGATATAAACTGTGTTGGCTCAAGCCAGCGCTCTAGAGTCGCTGGGAATGAACTAATCCTGTTTTCCCAGAGCACCCCACACCGGCCTGCTGTTTTTAGAAGCAAGTTCAACCAAGGTCTGTGAGGATCAGAACGTTGTGTTTGACCCCCTGAATGTTTGGAGACAAGGAAGTGTTCGGACACAAAGGTGCTCATTTGTTAGAGCGCACAGGACAAAAAGAGCTCATTGAGCCAGTGTGAATCGGTTTGTGTGTGTGTATTTGAGGTTACAGGGAATGTTAATGTCCTCCTTCATTGTTGGAGGCTCAGACAGAAGTTCGTGAGGCTGCATATGTATGAGATGTGTTCCTGGCGAATGCTTTCCCAGAACAGTTGTTAAATAAAAAGAATCCATGGAAAGGGGAACACATAGCGGAGGAAGTGCAAGAGGGAGTGAAGGGCTAAGAGGAAAGAGGCAAATCTGCGTAGAGAGGTGTCATTATGTACATTTTTGTGTCCACTTGAGAGTTGTTGGAGTTCAAACACCGAATTACACTGTTGAGTGGCGCCATTTTGAGTGTGCAGTAAATTGTGGGTAGACGTAACCTCCTCTATGTCTGTATCTCTCAAAAATGATTTACACTGTGACCATATCCACAGCAGAACTACATTCCAATTATGCTGTAATGCATTGAACACACTTACGTAAGTCACAAAAATACTCCATGTAATTACGCAAACGTGAGTGATTGATGCATTTCAAGTGAAACAGTGGCAGTAACAAACCTCCATACTCCAGGGGGCGATAGAGTTTCCTTTAACTATCTGTAACATTTAAGAGGGTGTTTACACAACACAGTTTAAACCAAAAGCTGAAAACCTATGCACTTTGACATTTCATTTATACGACAACTGAAAACACAATTTTTTAAAAACAATACCGTTATAGCCTTCGCAGCTGGAAGAAATATCTTTTTTTATTTGGTGAGTAAATTGTTGCACTGATTAGTTAACTAATGTAACAAACAGTTAACTAATCAGTTTTAGTATGATGACTGTTTGATTTCTTGAGACTGTGCTGACTAGTTGTGGACCATTTGATTTAAGTTGTCTTAGTTCTATATTGCAACAGTTGGGGGAAGATTCATTTTACTGGAAACAGTTGAATTCAGTTATCTGGGTTGTGCTGAGTTGTTAACTATTTGGTTAGTTCTGCCACTGGTTAGATGTTTTGGGCCTGTGTCAACTAGCTATGGTTAATTCATGTGACCTAAATTGTGCTTGTTATGTGGTGACAGATTCTAAATCTTGTTTATTAGTTAACTAATTGATTAGCTCTAACACAAACCTCCATACTCCAGGGGGCGATACAGTTTCCTTTAGCCATTTGTAACATTCAAGAAGGTGTTTCACAACACGGTTTAAACCAAAAACAGAAAACTTTGTATACATTTTGACATTTCATTTATATGACAGCAGTGTTTTGGGGGCCGTAAATTTGTGAAAACGTTGTGTATTATGCGTTTAGTCTGGAGTATTACTTTACAAAGTGACATCACCAACTACTAACCTGGGATGAATAATACATCATTTTAGTAATTTTTGCATTTTTATCATCTTTACGCAAAACTTTTGAAAAAATTTTTTTTAGTATATTGTTGTCATGTAAACATACTGTCAACTTGAACTTATATGGTTTGTCCATGTAAGAATTCTGAAATAGAATATTAAAAAAAAAAAAGACTTTTCATAGGCAGTTATGAAATTTTGATAAAAAATTATAAAGACAAGCTTTTTTTTATTTGGAAAAATGTCCAATGATAAATAGTTTCTAGTAAGAATGCTAAGTTCTGTCATGAAACTCTAGATGGCGCAGTCATTAACGCAAACCGATGATATTCACAGCGTTAAACTACTTGGCACAAGCTGATCAGTTTCCATACGCAGCCAATGAGCTTGCTGCTTTACATTTAAACGACTGGTTAGCATTCACTACAGAATACCGCAGCACACTTTCAGAGTTCCTCTGAAACCCTCCACCTCCCCAGCTCCACCTGTATAGATCTGCTGTGGGATATATTATATATTATATGTCCATTGCCATGCTAAAATCTTCAGAGAGTTCTCATGATAATCTGAGAATGCATCATGTACTTGTGCTGCGTTTGATCTTCGAATTAAAATGTAAATAATTTACAATGCCTTTAAAAACAACTTTTCGTTTCACTCTCTACAGTACGGAGGTTTGTTACTGCCACAGTAACACTTCCAATGCATCAATTCATGTTTATGTAGCTGCATTGAGTATTTTTCTGACCTAGATACATGTAACTGTGTTCTGACTCATTTTGGGATGCAACAAATGTGAAATCGAGTGTAACTAGAAATGTTATTCATGCAGATAGCTATAAACATGTTGACAGCTGCAGTATTTTAAGGCAACATAATTGCATCACAAAGGTTTTTCCAAAGGTCATACACCTCATTTAAGCAAAAGAAATGATGAGTATAAATATCTTAAATATAAAAATGTCCTTCAAAAGAATTTCACTAGAATTAAATGCATGTTATTTATAATTCAGATGTACCTGTCTAGCTTGGTTTATGTTCACAAACTTGCATTATCTTCATTACATCTGAAACCCACTCACACACTCACAGACATGACCTCACCCTGAGGCAGCGCTCCTTTACTCCTGCCCTTTCTCCTCCATCATGCTGTCTTCTCAACATCAGACACATTCCTCATATTGACCTGGTAAGGCAGTTAGCCGTTCTGCTGATAAAATGCAGTAGCTAGTTGTAATACGCACGCACACACAGACTCCTGATGATGTGTAGTCACATCAGCTGACCGGCATGACTCCGCAGTCTGCTTATAGCTTCTCGTTCATGTTGTAACTCTCTTTAGGTTAGAAGCCACGTAGTGTTACAACAATTCAGCTGTCTGCTGATTCTTGCGTAGTTTGCATTCAGCTTCAGTGAGTCGGAACGTTTATAATATCTATATTTGATTTCAGCATTATTTACAATTCACAAATAGTTTTAGTTAGTCTTAGTTAACAATAAGAAAACTGTCCCCTGAAAAAGTGTAATTGTAACCACACATTTAGCAAACTAATAAGATTCAGTTTTCTATATTAACATTGTACACTGTTTTGTTGTCTCACATTTGTTTTGAGTTGAGTTAATCTGAGTTAAATTACATGTGGACTGGCTGTTCTCCCAGAATAACACACTGGCATTGTTAAAAGTTGTCTGGGATTGAGTGGAAACCTGTTTCGCTACTGAGAGAAGCACAAACTTCGACACTGAAGAAGTGTTTTAATAATCCATCCACTCTTCCTCTTCCCTTGTTGACAGGAATACACACGGCTTGTGTATCTGCAGATGCTCAAGTATTTGCGACCAGCTATAAATATAAGAATAGCACACACACGTGTACACAAAGGCGCGCACTGGCTGGACGAACGTCCTGAGCAGCTGCCGCGGAAGCAAAGGGTCTGAATAGCTCAGACAGCTGTGGACTCTGCAGGAACACTCAGGACGAAAACACAACCAGTGAATCTCTGTATTAGAGATTCAGAGACGTAGCTGATACTTAAACATAATCCGTTACTTCTCCTGAGCTATAAAAGAGCAAAAACGTTTCCTCTGTCATTAAATATATTCAGTTACCATTTAAAACTTCAGTCAATGACTTAAAAGTCATCGAATAGAGGAAGTTCACTCTTTTACAATATTTAGTGAGCTTTGTCTATATATAGGCAAGCACACTTCTTTTCACAAGGGTGCATTTCTTACATCAGTATTGACAATGAATAGTTAATCTAAAGAAAAATAGACCGTTTTTCCTAATATGTGTATGCGTGTTATGTTTTTTCTTATTGGAGTGTCAAATTGTTTGAAAAAGTGTAGCATGAGTTGCTGGTTTTAAAAGAGAACCTGTGTGTAAAAAAAAACAAAAAAAAACTATCTGTATAGAGATAATGGACTGTGAAGAATTAAATCATGTCACATTACATTTCTGAGCAGGAGGAATGGGAAATATCAGGACAGGAGTGATAGATAGCAAGATAAAGAAAGGGAAGACAGATGGTGAGATTAGAAGCGAGTGAAGAACAGAGCGAGAGGGTGTATGTGAATGCGGTCAAATGTATCTAAAATTGGAGATCCTGTCTTGCACAAGGTCGATTTAGCAACAGTAAAATAGAGAGCGAGAATGGGAGGCCTATTTAAATGTGTCAACTTATCTCACAGCCGCTTTGAAAAGTATATTTGCTTTTCCTTCAAATGCAGTCCAAGGAATGAGAAACACTGAAGATTTGGCTTGGGTAGCTTGAATGGAATGACACGCACCTATATGTTATCAAAGCAAAAGAATGAAAAACTGGTATTTAACATCTTGTTTTTATAAGAAATTATAAAAAAACGCATTTTCATTAGTGCTTTGACTTTTGGTCCCCTGCATGTGTTATCTGAAGTTTGGGAGCTCGGCACGATGACCGGAAAAGGGTTTCATGCTCAACTAGTTTTTCCATCTCTGCTCCCTAAATTTGGGTCTGAACCCTCAGGGCTAATCAGATGCTAGGCTAAGTTAGCCATTAAGCGCTTGTGAACTCTTCGCACCATGGGGTTTTTGCGACATGTTGGAGACCTTGTTTTCTGAATGGCCATGTGAGATGGATGGAAATAGCCTGGCCATTTGTCTTGTTTCACTTTGTTAAAAGGCCCACGCAGCTTAGTTGTAAGCTTAGCTTAATAAGTATGTTGTTTAGACATACCAGTACCACGCTAACTTGCTGAAACAGTTTTGTTTACCAGGCTATCTGTTTGCCTGCACAGGGAACACAACTTTTTTTTTTTTCACAAGTTATATCTATGTTAAGAAATGTTCTTATGAATTATTAATAATAGCTCTACGTTCTCGTAACATTGAGAGAAAATGTTCTGAGATCAACATTCTAAAAATGTCCTTGTGATGTTATTTGTACTTGATGAACATTCTAAGAAACATTTTTGTAACATTTAGGCCCTGTTTACACTAGTGCGTTTTTGTTTTTGTTAACGTTTAAAATGAAAACAATCCTTGTCTACACTGGCGTTTTCACTGCGTTTCAGAAACGATCTCCGTCCACACTACTCAACTGAAAACGCATGTCACATGACCATTCATAATGAGCATGATGTTATTGTTTACACGGTTATAATGGATATGCAGAGCGAATGTAGGCAGCCATTCCATTGTTTTCAAAACTCACCGTTTTGGTCTGTTTACACTGAAACGCAGCCCCAGAGTTTCCAAACCACAACGGGGTCTGCAGCAGTTTCAAAAGTCTTTGTTTTCGAGAGTCGAAAATGCCAGAGTAGTGTAAACGACTTTAAATTGTTTTAAAACGAAAACACACTAGTGTAAATTTAACCTTAAACATCGTTTCAATCATGAAATGAAAACTGGATATTTTAGTTTTTAGAATATTAAAAATAAACATTCAAATAACATTATATTTTGAGTGAAAATAAAGTTGATAGAAACAATTTTGTAACCTTTAATTAACGTTATAACTACAACAAGAAAACTGGACATATTAATGCTTTTAGATACTAAAAATAAACATTCAAAGTAACCTTTTATTTTGGGTGAATATAAAGTTAGAAAAACGTTTTTGTAATCTCTAACCTTATAACGGCGACAAGAAAACTGAACGTTTTAGTATTTAGAATATTAAAAATAAATGTTCAAATAACATATTTTGAAAATAAAGTTACTGAAAAGTTACCGACTCCCTAACCATTAGGCCACGGCTGCTCCCGTTGTTAAAACAGAAAAAAAATAAACATTCAAGTAACGTTACATTTTGGGTGAAAATGAAGTAAGTACAACATTGGTAGAAATGTTTTTGTAACCTTTAAATAACGTTATAACTATGTAATTTAAATAACATTTTTACAATTTTAAGAATAAAGTTCAAATAACGTTATAATTTGGGTAAAAATTAAGTTAGTAGAACGTTGTAAAAAAATGTTTTCGTAACCTTTAAATAACGCCATAACTACGGCAATAAAAACTGGACATTTTTTGAATATTTAAAATAAAGTCCAAATAACATTATGTTTTGGTTGAAAATAAAGTTAGTAGAACATTGTAAGAAACGTTTTTGTAACATTTAACGTTATGACGCCAAGAAAAGTTTTTAGAATATTCATGTTTTTAGAATATGTATTTAGAATATTAAAAATGAATGTTCAAATAACATATTTTGAGTGAAAATGAAGTTAGTCGAACACTGGTAGAAATGTTTTTGTAAACTTTAAATAACGTTATAACAAGAAAACTGGACATTTAACGGTTTTAGAAGAAGTTCAAATAACAATATATTTTGTTTGAAAAAATATTTAATAGAACATCATAAGTAAAATTTTTGCAACCTTTAAATAATGTTAGAACGACAACAAGAAAACTGGACACTTTTATTGTTATTAGAATTTTAAAAATAAAGTTAAAATAACGTTGTATCTTGGGTGAAAATAAAGTAAGTAGAAAGTAGAAAGAAATGTTTTTGTAACCTTTAATGTTATAACGACGTCAAGAAAAGTGGACCTTTTAATGTTTTTAGAAAATTAAAAATGAACATTATATAGCGTTATATTTTGGGTGAAAGTTAATAGAATGTTAATAGAAATGTTTTGTAACCTTTAAAGAATGTTCTTATCATCACATGCTTTAGAATGTTAAAAATGAACATCCAAATAATGTTATATTTTGGGTGAAAACAAAGTTAGTAGAATGTTGATAGAAACAATTTTGTAACCTTTAAATAATGTTATAACTACAAGTAAAAAACTGGATATTTCAACATTGCAGACGCATTTCGAAACAGCGTTCCCACAACATTTTAACAACCTAAGTTTGTTACCTGGTTCCACAAATTCGAAAAATACATTTGAAATTCAAGATTTTGTTTTAGCTTGCTAACGTGTAGCTATGCTAACATCTGTGGGCATTTGGGCCTTGAAACATGAACTGCTGTCTTCTACCTCAATAGAAACTGGCAGTAACAAAAATAGCCGCATACAAGAAGTCACGAACAGGAAACGAAGACTAAGTCTGCAAACAGGAAGAGTCTCGCTCACTCTTTTAGTCTCTCTTCTGTTGTGCGTTTTGCACTCGTAACCAGCACCTCGCTAGCTCTCGTTGTGGCGCTTTTACGCGGCTCCCATGTACACAGAAAGGTCTCTATGGTAACTAGTGGCACTAACTCACCGTTTCGGTGTTTATGGGATGGCCTTGAGCGCCCGTGGCTCCCAAACCAAACACGTTGTTAAACGTGTGAGAAGAAAAGAGCCAGAATGAAAGAGCGAGACACATGCGGAGGTAATATGTGAAAGAGGATGTTGTTGCTGACCAAAGGCAACCGCTGGAGAGCAACACTATTGACTAATTATAGTTCAGAGAAAGAAAGAAAGCGAAAAAAGAAAGAGAAGTGTTGCTCAAGAGTGCAAAAAACGGACTCCGTCCTCTGGCTATTTATATAAAACAGCAGATTGTTTTTTGAGGTAGCCATGGCTGGAGCTGTAATCACCAGTGTTTCCTCAGTCGAACAGGAAACCAAACAATCCAGGCCCTATCGCCAGCGTGCCCAGGGGAGTCGCTCTCTATGTGTGTGTGTGTGTGTGTGGCTAATTAAAATGGCTGAGGTCTCCTCTGTTGTTGATTAAACCTCCCCTTGTTCTGCATGTCGGCCTCTGGGGCCTCCGACACTTATTCGCGGCACTTGCAGTGTTGGTAGTTATTAGATGGGAGACAGAAAACTCAAAAAAGAGAGATGCAGTCACCAGATACTCCTGCAAAAGAAAACAATGCATTTTTAAGCATGTGTGTTCTGCATTTCACGCATTGCTTCTTTACAGTCATGTCATTGCAGTTTTTTTTGCTTGTTTTAGAACAATGCGCTTGTCTTTCAGTAGTGCATCTGGTACCTATAGCGTCTTGTCACAGCCGTCCTAAAGCGCATGCATGAGATCTCATAAATAAGCATGATGACTCTGGCCCTCCTCCATTGGATTAGCATCGGACTTTCTTAAACCTTGTCTGGTTATTTGTACTTTTACACTGTTATATTTTTATTAAATAAAAGGCTATTAACAGTGTAACTCTTGCCCGCAGACTGGAAATTTAGACACATACATGACAGTACTCTTCCATTGTGCCACCTTCTGATATATCTTGTTATGAACAAAACCTATTTTAAAGTTAGATTTCAAAAGGTATATTTTTGGGCATTGTTTATTTACTTTAATTGACAGGAAAGTACAGTACAGACAGACAGGAAGCGACGAGAATGCAGCAGTGCTATTTTAGCAGAAGACTGGATACCATCATAATTTTTGTTCAAAATATTTTGAATTCGACTTTATTTTTCTATTTTGTGCTTTCATGTTAATTCCAGTTGAAGTTTTAGGATTTTTGTTTTTGTGTTGTGTCATTTTTATTATTTTAAATGTTTTGTCTATATAGTTTCATTAAGGTGGTAACACTTTATAATAAGGTCCCATTAGTTAATGTTAGTTAATGTGTTAACTAATATGAACAAACAATGAACAACACATTTATTACAGTATTTATTAATCTTTGTTAATGTTAGGTAGTAAAAATATTGTCGTTCATTGTTTGTTCATGTTTGTTCACAGTGCATTAACTAATGTTAACCAGTAGTAGTAAACTAGTAGTTAACTAATGTTAACTAATGAACCTTTGGTAACACTTTACAATAAGTTGTCATTTGTTAACATTAGGTAATGTATTAACTAACATGATCAAACAATGAACAACACATTTATTACAGTATTTATTAATCTTTCTTAATGTTAGGTAATAAAAATACAGTCGTTAATTGTTTGTTCATGTTAGTTCACAGTGCATTAACTAATGTTAACCAGCACAACTAGTGATTTTAATAATGCATTAGCAAAAGATAACATTGACTAAGATTAATAAATGCTGTAGATGTATTGTTTATTCTTAGTTCGTGTTAACTACAGTAGATAACTAATGTTAACCTTATTGTGATTGTCAATTTTAGTTATTTTAGTACATCAAGTTAAACTAAAAGAAATGTTGTCTTTGCTGAAATAGAACTAGTTTTAGTGTTTTTTAAATATGTTATTTTATTTAGTTCACATATATATATATATATATATATATATATAAAACATTTGTATGTTTTTTTTTTTTGGTAACACTTTACAATGTGTCATTTGTTACCATTATTTAATGTATTAACTAACATGAATAAACAATGAACAACTTGTATTTTTTTTAGTTGATAAAAATACAGTTGTTCATTGTTTGTTCATCTTAGTTCACAGTGCATTAACTAATGGTAACAAACACAACTAGTGATTTGAATGATGCATTAGTAAATGCTGCATCTTAAGATGAATAAATTATTAAGATTAATAAATTCTGTAGAAGTATTGTTTATTCTTAGGTCATGCTAACTAATTTAGTTAACTGATGTTAACTAATGAACCTTATTGTAAAGTGTTACCTCAGTATTTCATCCAGTACTCAAGTGTTTTTTTTTTCTAATATTTGTGCGTTATATTGTTTATCTCACACTGTTAGCTTAGCAACATGCTAACGTCAAGTTCTGTGATCTTTGTTCTGTCATGTTAAATCCGTCATGCATTTAAAAATGTGAGATGTGAGCAGTAGAATGGAAAAAAAATGCATTTTTAAAACATATTTTTACTTGAACACCACATATTTATAACACTGCATCATGCATGAGACCCTGCAAAAATGCGAGGCCCAAGCACAACAGGCACCGTCGTTCATCTAGTGCATGTTTAAATATAAAAACAATGGAAAAGCAGCACAGTGGACTGCAAAAACACATTCTCAGAAGGTTTTGTCCACACTGCAAACATATGACGTGACAAAACTATTACACTTGAGCTTTTACTTGCAGTGCAGACAGTTTCCCTTGAATAAAACACCAGGAATTTAGTTTTGACACACATCGTCATTTTCTCTCAGCATAGAGGGATGTAGTGTTTTTATTATTGTTTCCCAAAGACCCGTCTAATAGCAGTTCAAGCTTGAGTGATTGAGTAAATATTAATGACTAGCATTGGTTAATTGTTGTTTGTCAATTGTTAATTGTTCTGGTCATGGCTGAGTGCAGCCAGATAGTTGCACCGAGGTGTTTTGAAGCTCGTGTTGCTGTTGAATATTTAAGTGGGGGTGCTCAGGGGCCATCGGACAGAGAACATGAGCGGTTTTGGAAACTTGGGTCAGGACAGTGTGGGAATATTATACTCAGAATGCATTATACATCAGCCTGTGTTCCACACTCATTCATTTTCACCCGACACACACACACAAAGGGTTCAGTGCAGTGGTTTTCATACTCAGACATATTTAATAGCCTACCATAAACCTCCAACAAACCTGTTGACATTATTAGATCTGAAGCAAAATCTACTAAATCATTTCAAGCACTGAGGACAAAAGCTCCTCACAATTCTCAAACATTCAAACGTACAATTGTAGTGTGACCATTTCTCCCCATTTCTGACATTTTTACACCTTAAGGGTAGTTTAGAAAACAGGTTTATGAACATACCGAAGTATTTACATCATCCTGAACCCCTAATCTTAAAACACGCGAAGTATGTAAAGCACACACGCGTGCATTACATACTGTGTGTGCATACAAACTCTGCCCTACTGAGCTGTGACAGAAACACTGTGCCAACATGACTATCATGTTACCTTGAGTGTCCCAACCTGTGTTTCTCTGTCTGTCTTCTTCTTCTGTATTTCAGACAATAGTTCTATGGTTACGGTGGCTGAGTTTAGTAGTGAACTGACTGAAGCTAATGAACCATAGGCGTGGAGTGCAAATACGTGAATGCAAAAATACAGAAATGTGCAAAGTTAGCGCAATTGATGTCCGGCAAGCCATTGCACTCTCATGCCTTGTTCTCACGCAGTGAAAAATACATTGTGGTGCAAAGAGGAAACTGACAGACAAGACAGGTTACTTTTGGTATAAAGCAAAGTCTCAGCTTTCAATTTTGGTCATTTTTGAAGAAATTCAAACAATAAATAGAGTTTTGTGGCTCTGTAATGTGTTGTGACAGATCACTATAGCACCACGCGAACCAATCATCTCTTTCTTATTACTAGTTATAGCACAAAATAAACATGAATGAACATCAGGTTCTAAAAAATTAAAAAAAAATTTTCAAGTTCATGTCCACTGATATTAATTTACTCCTCTGTCTGGTTTGTTGGTCAGAATGACAGATTCTGCGATATGATTGGTCAGATCGCATGTCAATCAAACTCCCAGCAAAGGTCAATTTAATTTGCATGTGCATGTCTCAGTTTTGCCACAAGAGGTGCTGTATTGAGTATCAGAATAAATGTTCTTTTACTTGACTTGTATTTTCAAGTCATTGTTTTTTTTTTTTAAGGCTTAAAGGCTCTATTTAAAGTCAAATATTGTCATGGTGGAGGAATCAATTGTGGAGAGTGTTGCTGAGCAGGTTTGTTGAAGTTAGGCAAGCTTGCTAACTGTATGTTTATAGGTAATTTCCCGAATAACATTTTTAGCTACTCAAGATTTATTCATTGTAGTGTTGCACCAAAATGAATTTAAAATTAAAATCAGAATTTAAAAGCACATTATGTAAGTTTTCGCCAACAGATGGCGCATATTCAAAACAGACAAAGAAACAAAGGCATAGTTTGATGACGCTGTGATTGAGTGTGCAATCATGGGAGTTGTTGTCTTCATCCTCACAGCTGATGCAATCCTTCGGGACTCTGGCAGAAATCATGTCCATGGATGAGCTGATGTATTAAAGTCTTATTAAGGTCACTGTAGTGTGAAGCAGGGTGGGGCTAAAAGTCGTGGAAGTGAAATGAGGCCGCGAAAGCAGCAGAGCTTTTTTTATGCCACAGTCAAACGCTTGCGCTCCTTCCGGTCATCCGTTTGTGAGGTAAAACAGCGCTGTCTTATCATACTAGATACATCTGAGTGTTGAAAGTTCTGTTATAATACTATTCTGTGCGTTTGTCACCTGTCTAATAAAATGCATAACATATTAAAGTGTCTTTTCCATGTACTCTACAAAGTAAAACCGGAAAATCGAGGATGTGTTACGTCATTGGCATTGACATCCTTTGCACTAGTTAAAATTGCTTATTTCTCTGGATTTCTACATTCTTGGAAACATTTGGGATAATGTAAGTACGCGAGCCAGCAAAATATATAACACTGTTCTAGTGGTTTTTGGATATTTTAATAAAAAATCTTACATATTGTGCCTTTAAGTTTTAATTCAAAAAAGAAACTAAAATAATTACATTCAAATAAAAAAATATATATTAACATTTAAGTTGCATGTAAGGCAACTGTTACATCAACTTCTTAGCAAATTAGAGTATAATTATATTGTTATTAAAGTATAAACATTTAAATGGTGGCCAAAATGACATTTATTGTTTGAATTTTGCTCAGACATTGTTAGTAATAAAGCACAAAGCTTATTGAGATAATTGGTTGGCAGGTCTTGGTTCATCAGAATGAAGGTCAGAATGATATCAATCTGTATTCATGAAATATACAGTGACACAGTGAACACACACCACCAAAAAAAAACGCTTATTAAGCATCACTGCTTAAAGGAGAAGTTCACTTCCAGAACAAAAATTTCCAGATAATGTACTCACCCCCTTGTCATCCAAGATGTTCATGTCTTTCTTCAATCGTAAAGAAATTATATTTTTTGAGGACAACATTTCAGGATTTCACTCCATATAGTGGAGTTTGAACTTCCAAAATGCAGCTTTAAAGGACTCTAAATGATCCCAGCCAAGGAATGAGGGTCTTATTTATCAAAAAGATCAGCTATTTTCTAAAAAAATGGCAATTTATATACTTTTTAACCTCAAATGCTTATCTTGTCTAGCTCTGTGTGAACTCTGTGTATTCTGGTTCATGACAGTTAGAGTATGTCAAAAAACTCTCATCTCATTTTCTTCTCCAACTTCAAAATCATCCTACATCGCTCTTTTTTTGTAAAGGTAGTTTGATCTTCTTTGCATGTTCACTTTGTAAACACCCGGCGGTACTTCTGCAGCGATGTAGGATGATTTTGAAGTTAGAGGGGAAAATGAGATGGGAGTTTTTTTGACATACCCTAACTGTCTTGAAACGGAATACACCGAGTATACACAGAGCTAGACAAGATGAGCATTTAAGGATAAAAAGTGTATCATTTATCTTTTTTTTTTTTTTTAGAAAATAAATGATCGTTTCAATAGATAAGACTCTTCTTCTTCAGCTGGGGTCATTTAGAGCCCTTTGAAACTGCATTTAAACTGCATTTTGGGTGTTTAAACTCGTGGGCACCATAGAAGTCCACTATATGGAGATAAATCCTGAAATGTTTTCCTCAAAAAACATAATTTCTTTACGACTGAAGAAGAAAGACATCTTGGATGACAACGGGTTGAATACATTATCTGGAATTTTTTTGTTCTGGAAGTCAATATTTTTTGGCTGAAACTAATTCATTTTCAGTACAAATTATGGTGCATCACTAATTTCAGTACATCACTAGTTCATTGCATTATGAAATCTGTTGGAATGCAATTTATAAAGCAATGCAAGTATGCACTACGTTTTTAGAGTTGCTCTACAGTGAGCATTAGTGCAAACTGTTTACTTTTACCATAGATATGTATACATAGATGCCTCCTTAGCGGCTGTTTATGTGTATGTAAGTCATCCACCATATTGCAACAGTCAGTGCATACTTGTGAGGAATATATTTGTCGCCTAGATCTTATTCTTATGTGCTCTGGGGTTTGATTTTGAACAATAATTTATTGTCAGGTGAGGTTATGTGAGAGTCTGGATTGCCAGCACGCATTTCCATAACAATCCAAACATTTCAAACGCATCTTAGTATGAGTTACTATAAACAGACAGTCGATCCTACCTTAAGCAAATCAGCTTCACGGATAGCATCCAGTTACCAGACGTGTGCTTGTAAATTAAAGGATATCAAATGAACTTATTTGAGTACTGTGCGTCCATACAAATCTAAAATGGCATCTCAATTCAGTAAACAATAATGAAGTTCAACACAGCAAATGAGCAGAGAAACAAAGACCTGCTCTGCTGGCTATTAAATGAATTTTATTGCACATAAACTACTATTGAATCCTTTACAGGGTTGAATTAACATTTCAAGTCCTGGCCAAGATTTAGTAAAAAAAATCTTTAATTTTATGCCAAATGCTATTTTGCACAAACACACTCCCTGATTTCACGCGAGGCATGCGTTTGGCCTCTCTGACGGGAGCTTTCTGAGGTTCCTGCTCCATTGGCGACTGACCGGGGGCCTCTTGAGTTACTTTCTCAGGAGTGTCAGGTTTTCAGATCAGCTCCCCACTCCCATACCCCCCAGCTCTCTCTGAACCTCCAAACACACGCACACACACTGAGAAAGCTTTCATCTCGGGGATCTGAGGAGATATAGACGCTATCACAGGGGTCAGGGCCGTGACATGAGAATAGACACAGGAATGATGTTTTCTCAGGCAGTTTATTAAAGGAACGTTTTGTGTTAAATACTCAAGGTGTCATTTTCCACAGACAAAGTAATGTGGCTTTAATGGAAGCTTTAAGCATCATATCTGACAATGATATTTATGCTGTTTCCAATGTCGCAACTCGTTTCACACTTTTCTGATTTTCCACTGCCAACAATGGCCTGGTGATTCATGTGCATGTATTACAATATTTTTCAGTCTTTTCAAGACTGATTTAGCACAGTCTGTCCATACTTCGTTGATGCATATGAGAAGTTCACAGTTTAAATAAGACACATTTTAGTGCCTTAACAAAATACGAGCTTCTTATTTCTGCTGTTAAACCCTCTAAATGCTTTTACAAACTAAGGAGAAGGTCAACATGATTGCCTGAGGTTATTTAGTAATTTCAAAAATTCTAAAAAAAAAACCAAAAATGTTTAAATATAATGATTCTTTTCAAACACATTTTCTGCAGAGTTGTTATTCTAAACTAAAACTGTTCCATTTTTTTCTTTAATTGAAATAAAATAAAACAAATATTAGATGAAAAAAAAATACTTAAGAAACTTCAAGAAAAATGAGAATAAAATAAAATGAAGAACATATCCTAATGTTGTCTTTGCAACTAACTGAAAAAAATAAGTACAGAAATCACTAAAGAATTGTTTAAAATGAAGAAAAAATTATAATGTTTTCTTTGCAAGTAGCTGAAAATAATTTGAAGTACTGAAATTACTAAAAAAAATAAAATGAAGAAAAAATCCTAATGTTGTCTTTGCAACAAACTGAAAATAATTTGAAGTCCTGAAATTATTAATTAATAAATAAATTAATAGATAAATAAATTAATTAATTAATGAGTGAGTGAATGAATGAATGAATGAATGAATAAAAAAACCTAATATTGTCTTTGCAACTAATTGAAAAAGTACAGAAATTACTAAAAAAATTCCAATGTTGTCTTTTTAACTAACTGAAAATAATTTAAAGTACAGAAATTACTAAAAAAAAACTTTAAAAATAATTAACAATACAAATGTTTCCTTAAATCCTAATGTTGTCTTTGCAACTAACTAAAAATAATTTGAAGTACTGAAATTGCAAAAAAAAATGAAGAAAAAATTATAATACTGTCTTTGCAACTAAAAAAAATTGAAGTACAGAAATGACTCAAAAAAATGTTTAAAATAAATTAAAAATCCTAATGTTGTCTTTGCAACTAACTGAAAAAAGTTTAAAATACTGAAATGACCAAAAAATGTAAAATTCAACATTTTTACTAAAAAGTACTACTACTGAACCTTAAAAACAAATAAAGCTACATAGAAATGTTAGATAAAAAACTAAAAAAAATGACAAAGTCACTACAAAATGATTAAAACCTAAACTATAATTAGATTGAAGCTGAAAATATATACATTTCAAGCTAGTTCTATATATAAATACCTTTATAGTATATAAATTATAGTAAAATAATTTCAATTTTTTTCTATTATTTTTTTTCTATTATATTATTTTTCTATTTTTATAACAGCCTCATTGGACAGAGTTTAATAAAGAGCTTGTTAAACTCTCGATTTATACTACATATATTTTCTTTCGTATGAAGTGTGTAAGATATATTCACAAGGCTGTGGTCGCTGGTTACTGCGCATTTTAAAACCAAATGAAAATCAGGAGTCGTTATTACTACCACGTCGTTGTATTCACTGGCTGCTGGTTAACCTGCATTTTCGTATAGCTAAATGAGCGCTTGAGTCATTTAAGCTTAATTTAACCCATAATGCTCCTTTAGCTGCAAGTCATCAAAGTGCGGCACACTGAAGAGGGGACACTCAGCGGTTAATCTCCACAGATAATGAACACACAACCTGAAAGCTTTGCAGATATCTGTAGAGACCCATTACTCAGCTGTGAGTGTGTGTGTGTGAGTTATGCTAGTCACTCAACACGCTCCTAAGGCCGATGATAGACTATATAGCAGTCAGGGCTTGTTTTCAGTCTCTTTGGAGTGCACAGATGCTCTGACAGGTTTTATCTCCAAGGTTTTAGACACACACCACAACCCTTTTCACACACGAAACCGCTCGCCACGGTTGAAACAGTAATCGCTTACACATCAAACGATGACCACTTTCGCTTTTATGACCCGTGTCAAATCAAACCCTTCAAGAATCCCACTTTTCTCTCTTTTTGAACTCTTCCCTGCCCCGAGGAAGTTGGTTTCTCCCCTCCTCTGCTGTCAGATGAGCGTAACAAACAAAAGTGGGCATTGAAACGATCGGAGCTAAAAAAGAAACGTCACTCCCTCCCACTCCAGAATAGCTGCACAGCTACATGCCAATTACGCAGCCTAACATCAACATCTCACGGCGGGGGGGCGGAGGAGTTTGACCCCGGACAAGCAGATGTCACTCGTTCCGCACTTCCTGTTTTGCTGGCTGGTGTTATTTTCAGAACAGCGCACACACTCGCAAATACACAAACCGGCTCTTTTCCTAGGCTCCCAGATTTACATCGACAGCTTGCCTTCTATTGTTCTCCATTTCCCATTCTGCAGGCCAAAGAGCTGGCCAACAGAAAGCGTGTGTGTGTGTTGTTGTGTAGCCGTAGCACAGTTCGTGCAGCTGGTGTTCTTGGACCGGACTTGTTCGTGAAGGTCAAGTGGTGTAGGATCAGCGGCGGCGCTGACTGACAAGCCAACATAATCCACCTTTACCAAAACTGGGCTAAAGACCTGTTCACACCAGTACTCTTACAGATAAAGCTCTCAAAAGAGGGTTTTTATAGAGATGCCACAGATTAGAAGAACCATTTCTGGTTCCCTAAATAACTTTTTTAATTTACCCCATCACCCTCAAGCCATGCTAGGTGTATATGACTACCTTATATAAAAAAATATCTTGGCTCTTCCAAGCTTCATAATGGTAGTGAATGGCTGTTGAGATTTTGAAGCGCAATAAAGTGCATCCATCCATCATAAAAAGTACTCCACAAAGCTCTGAAGTGTTAATAAAGACTTTCTGAAGTGAATAGATGCGTTTGTGTAAGAAAATATCAATATTTAACACTTTATGAATGTTGTATAAATATTCTCGCGAGGGAGAAAGAGAGATGCTAGTCTCTCGAGAGCCAAGTTTTGTTTACAGCAAAGGAAAACCAGTCTCCTCTTGGCTTATATTGAAATCCTCTGACATTTTATTTAGTTACAAATCCACATTTTGTGCTTCTAATTCATGACCGGTGTTTTGTTTTGCTGTCTCCGCTGCGCTTGTGCATTCATCACCCGCTGGACGCCACTCTCTAGGTAGAGATTTCAGTTTATAAAGTTTTAAATATGGATAGTTTCAGAAGGCCTTTATTAACCTTCCGGAGCACTTTTTATGATGGATGGATGCACTTTATTGGTCTTCAAAATCTCAACACCCATTCACTGCCATTATAAAGCTTGGAAGAGCCAGGACATAACTCTGATTTATTCATCTGAAATAGTGTTAATTTTGTCAGTTATTTTGACTTTTAGTCTTAGTCCCGTGTCAACCGGATCCTATTTAGTTTTAGTCAAGGTTTAGTCAACTAAAATCTGGAGTATTTTAGTTGAAGAAAACCTGAAGTATTTTAGCTTTGTTTTAGTCAATGAAAGCTCGACAATTTAACAGTTAGATTATGTTTAATTAACCGTTGATTAATAAATTACTTTTGGCAGCCATTTTTAATTTATTCTTAGTCTTACTCAAACGTGCATTAGTTATCATATTTAGTCAACCTTGTCCTGTTTTTGTTTAGTCAACGAAATGTATGAGCGTTTTAGTCAATGAAATCTTAGTTACATTTTCTTCATGCTGTATAATGATTACACTATTAAAAATGATTTTTGCTCAAAAATATAACTGTAATGATTGTTGTAATAATTATTATTCTTGGTGTAGAGTTTTCAGTTGATAAAGTTTTAAATATGGATTTTTTTTTATCTTACGCAAACACATCAATTAGCTTCAGAAGGCCTTTATTAACCTTCCGGAGTACTTTTTATGATGGATGGATGCATATTATTGGTCTTCAAAATCTCAACACCCATTCACTGCCATTATAAAGCTTGGAAGAGCCAGGACATTTTTTAAACATAACTCTGATTGTATTCATCTGAAAGAAGAAAGTCTTATACACCTAGGATGGCTTGAGGATGAGTAATCCATGGGGTAATTTTCATTTTTGGGGGAACTGTCCCTTTAAGAATCTAAAGAACTTTTTCCACTATAAATAATCTGTTGTGGAATGGAAAGGTTTCATGGAACCATTAATGGCAATAAAAAAAAAAAAAAGTATTAAGAGTGAAGGACTGTGCAGATGTGGCCGTTCCGTGAAATGCCACTGAATCCTGTCAAAAACTAAAGCAATAAAGTTTTAATGATCACTCTTGTTTAATGAGAACCCAAACTTAATGTCTAATGATAACAACACAGTGACGTTATTTCACTGGAATCACTTTCTGAATGATTCTTTCCAGCTGATGAATGATAAAAACATTGACTGCCAATTAGATTCTACCTGTCTTGGTATGAGCTTGTGCATGTGGCAGCTAGACGACATGATGAACAGAATGTAATCATGCATTGATATACATGCTTATATAATTATTATTCTTGATGTGAACAGACTTTAAAGGTGCATGCAATTCTATTGTTCTAAATTCATGTTGTTTATCTTATTTTGAACAGTTTCTCCATATATCCTCCTGAATGCGGAAATCTCGGTGCTTTGCACTTCCGGTCTCTGGTGTTTCCAGTCAAATTAACATACTTTCTGAGCTGATAATATAACTTTAAACCTGCGCATGTTTTTATATTTAATTATATTGAGAAAGTTTCAATTCAGTCTATCTTTTGCACCATGTTTTAACATGGATTTCTATGGAGACCAGAACACGATAGCACCCAAATGGAACTTAGAATCCTTCATGGTGCCACTCATCGGTTACTTAGGAAAAAGGTGGATGTTTAATTTTTTACTTTTATTTAAATTCTTTGACTCAGTCTTGTGGGGAAATAACAGGCTTCTCTCTGGTGATGCATGCCTGACTTCTCCAATCATATATGGGTCATTTTCATGGCAGACTTATTGGTCATTTATTTATACCCCAACAGTATTTTGAAGGCCTGAAATTGCAAACTTTTGAAAATGGGTTTCAAAGTGCAAGTCTTTGTGTAAAGTAGAAAAATGTGAATTTGTGAAAACGTTGACGTCGTGCCCCAACGATGTCAAAATACTGGTGTGACTTTCAGTTTGACATTTTAGTCCAGGGTGGGTCACTGGTAGTAGGCATTGTCCATCTAGACAAAATAGCTTGATGCTTTTGCCAACTTGATTGTTTGCATTCACGGCTTTGTAGAAGAATGCATTGCAAACTACTGACCTAGCATGCATAATACAGTGTTTTTATCAATTTTCATGGATCAGTATGAATGGGGATATGAATGAATTTTGAAACTGTTGTCGTCTGTACCCAACCTTTTCAAAAATGCAAAGAAGAAGCTTTTCCATTTTTATTACAATAGTTCTGTAAACATACCTTTAGTCTGCTAAAAACCACATCCACTTCTTACAGTCGACTGCCTCCATCCAGTCAACAGCCAACGTGTAGAACCAAGTCCTGCCCTACAATTTTTGTTCCTTTTTGATCATCCATTTCACTTAGATGTGTGTAATTCTTAACTCTTACAATGTATATCAGGATGATTCTATGTACAATTGTTTCTATTACACATTTGGCATCAGTTCGTGTATTTTCTCAAACCGGAGTTTGAGCTTGTTGCAAACTACAGTTTGAGCTAGTTTGAACTCCTGAATGCGAAAATACTGTGCAATGTGACAAAACCACAGCTAATCAGAATAGATTTGATGTTGATATGTAGCCGAATTTGGGACCAATGAGCATGTACTGTGGGCGGGGCTACCCAGCATGACTTATCAGAAATCAAACTTATTGGAAGATACACAAGAATGAGAAATTATCCTGTCACTCATCACATCCTGTGGTTGTGAATGATTTCTAAAGAAACTTAGACTTACATAGAAGAAAATGAGCACGTCTCACACTCTGCATGATTACATGGTGCAGTTTCTGCAGAAAAACGTGATGTAGAAAGATTTTATTACACTGTGGCAATCATTTCACTGCTGCAATATTGTCCTGCAATAATGCTATACTTTGATTCATGTGTGATTACACAACTATGAGTACCTCTATCAAGAGATCACCGTTGATGGCACTTGTAAGCATTATTTTTGATCCACAGAAGTTTCAAAGTTAGTCAGCATCTGACTATAACAACACACACCCACTCACTCACACACACACACACACACACACACATGGCTTCACTTACAGTCAGAGTGTGTTGAGAGAGGCCTTTTAAACTGGTTGTGCTGGTCAGACAGGTTGGGGTGTGAGAGGCTGGAAGTGGGAGTGTGTTATACACTGTTTTTTTCTGTCGGTCTGATGGTAATAATGGAAACAAATGTCTCATCGTCACTTCTGTGACCAAACACCTAGTTGTAGTTCAAAAATAGTGTCTCCTTTAGCTTTTATGCACTGAAAATGATGCCAGTTATGAGGAGAGACTTACGTTTTTACACAGTCAAAATCTTAAAAAGGGACTTGAGTCCATAGAGACTCTTGGTGGGGCTCTTTGACTTGACTTGCCAGTAAATAACCACCTAGTAACCACTCATAGCAACTGCCTAGCACAGTTATGTAGCACTTTAAACACCTCAACTTCTGCATGACAACAGCCTGGCATCGCATTGGCATGTTTTGCAAAGGCAAACAGCACATTAAAGTTCTACACACAACTTTAAGCAAGGAATTTGATGAAATCTTTGTTTAAAACGACTCGAAAGCAATGCACTGAACTGATTAACTTAGAATGTAACATCAAGACGGACTGTGCAGCAAAATAATGGTTTTTGGCAAGCAATGGGATTTTGTGATCCGAACTGAACCACTGAAGAGCCTTTTAAGAGTGTCAACAACTCCTTCATCACTTTATTTTCTGCATGCATTACATGAACAAGTGAGATTGCAAACCAAAAACCTAAAATTATATCTGACGTGCCAGCATTTCTTCCTCACTGCATAATGAACAGGCAGCTACAGGAAGTAATTAACTGCAGTCAAATAGTGAGCAAGAGTCTGCATCATTCAAGGAAAACAGATACCTACCCTAGTAAAAAAAGGAATTTTAAATGCATTTATTTTATATCAAGTATAATTCAAGTCTATTAACATATTTACTGACATTGCATGAGACTTACTGACATAAAAAAACTGCAGTTAAACTTTATGTGCAGTACTACTTGTGCACAATGCACATTTCTTAACATTAAGCCTAAAATGTGTTTTAATGGCACGACTGATGAAGATTGTATGATCTTTAAATAATATCTGTCTTTAAATGCAAGATATTTGAAGTGTACCTAAAGTAGAGGTCGACCGATGTATTGGTTTGGCCGATTAATCGGCACAGATAGTTGATTGACGGAATTATCGGTTATCGGAAAAATCCATGCCGATAGTTTTTCGGGGTTGCGTCTGAGGCTGAAAACAGAATGAGAGTGGCCTCTAGAGGCGGAATCACTGAAAACACATGCTGTTTGTTTACACACGTGATACTGGACTCTGAACAGAGCAGGACACTTCAGATGCGAATTTAAAACATCGACAAATAACTATAGTGCTATAGTATAATATAGTGCATGTTTTCATATCATTACTCAGTACTTTGTTGACTAGATGCTGCATTAGTAGAGCAAGGAAAGCAGTATGTTTGCTATGAAAGCTGAAAGGACGTGAACATTAGCAGCACCTCAAGAGGTTAAAAAAATGTGACCGAGACACGTTAGTCCAACCCAAATGTTTAATGTCACGATTGTTACTAGAGGTCGACCGACATTGGATTTTACCAATACTGATAACTAGGTTGGACCACAGTGGCCGATGCCGATTAATCAACCAATAGGTTTTAAAATGGATACTGAATGAAAAATAAATAGTGCTCTACTATTTAAAAAAAAAAAAGTAGCCTACTGAACCATACTTTGTGAATTAATAAAAATATTAATATTATATATTGATCATTACAGTTATTTCATTGTTCACTAATGTTAAAAAAAGCAACAAAATTTTTTACAATATATCAGTAAATGCTGAAATTAACACACTCTAACAAGGAACAATACTTCTATTCTACAGCTTTTATTAATCTTAATGTTGCAAATGGACTCATATAGTAAAGTGTTACCATTATATCAACAATCAAGCTGAAGATGGCCATCTTTAAATATCTACACAATGGCCACAGTATTGAAATTGCATATATGTGGATATTGTGTACTTTCACAATTTAACTGCTTCTATTCTAGAACATTTGTGGTTATCTAATCAAAATATAAAAATATGTTAGTCACACAACGGGCAAAAGTGCAGCGCCGTGTCTAGAAGAACTCGCAGCTATCTGGTATCACACACACTGGACACGTTGCGTTCAATTCAAGCGGCGTCTACAAGACTTTATTTGATCACCAAACGGGCAAAAGTATACTGCTGTCCTTTCTCCACTAATGCAGCATCTAGTCAACAAATTTATTGCTTAGTAATGAGATGAAAACATGCACTACAGTATACTGTACACACCGTTTCATTGATTTTCGCCACTAGAGGCCGTTCTTGTACTGTATAACAAAGACTATAGGGACTTTGCTGTATAATGACGACCTTCTCAGCTGCTCCAGCAACGGACCTATCCCGGAAAAAACCATCGGCATGGATTTTTGCAGATAACCGATAGTTCCGCAAATCAACTATCGGTGCCAATAAATCGGCAAAACCGATACATCAGTCGACCTCTAACTGTTACCATCTATTTGTATTAGTTTATATGATCACATGAATGCATTTATTAGCCAGCACATTTCACAGCATATTTCAAGCCAGTGGTGTGAGAAAGCAAACAGTGTTCATTCATTCAGCCGACAGAAATCCTGCCGCATCACAGAGCGCCATTCACAGTTTTTACAATAAATACAGCATATCTGTCCCAAATTGATGTAAATGTACATAAAGACATCACCCTGGGCTGGAAGATTGTGTATATTGTGCATTTTATAGCAAAACGTTTTTCTTTCTGTGGCTCTAATAAAGCATGCATGTTTCATATAGAGAGCTAGATCATGCCTTTTCTTTCCATTTGCTCTGTTATTTTAGACACTGAACTTCAAACACATCTATGCCACTTTTTGATCATTCTTGAAGAACTTATGTCCATTTGGTTATTAAATAAACAGTATTTGACCACCTTTTGAACTGTGATAACTGGTAGGAGTTCTCCAGGACAAGACGCTGCGCTTTTCCCCGGTGTGTGACAAACATATTTTGTTATTTTGATTAGATATTAATCAAGTGTTCTAGAATAGAAGCAGTTAAACTGTGAGAGTATACATACATACATAATATCCATATGATGTAATTTGTGTAGATATTTAAAGAGGGCCATCTTTAGCTTGACTTCACAATAAGAGTCCATTTGTAGCATTAACTAAGATTGATAAAAGCTGTAGAAGTATTGTTTCTTGTTAGTGTGTTAATTTCAACAGTTACTGATATTTTAAATGTTTAAGTTGCTTTTGCCAACATTAATGAACTATGCTTTTATGACGCGAGATTATTGTAAACACAGTCCACTGTGAACACCTATTCAAATTGTATGCAACCTTTTCAAATTGTATAAATGATTATTTTAGGTTCAAGTGCGTGTAAGGATTTGGAAACAAGCAGAGCACGGCTGTTTCTAAAGCAAGCAGTGCCATTTGCTGTTAAAAACTAAGCACAGAATCGATTTGAGAAAGAATCAGAGAAAGAGTCGTGTTGCAACGATTTATCGTCCCATCCCTAGTATATAATATATTTGTAGTACACTTACATATTACATACCTTCGAGCAATTACCTCTAAAATTCTACTGCGGTATACCACGGTATTTCATTATTTCAAAATACTTTTTTAAGCAATTGCATTGCTTATTTAAGACTTTTCTGCTCACCAAGGCTGCATTTATTTGATTAAAAATACAGTAAAAAGAGCAAAATTGTGAAATATTATTACAATTTAAAAGAACTGTTTTCTGTTTGAATATCTTTTAATATGTAATTTATTCCTGTGACGCAAAGCTGAATTTTCAGCATCATTACTCCAGTCTTCAGTGTCACATAATCCTCAGAAATCATTGTAATATGATGATTTTCTGCTTATTTATGTTCAATGTTGAAAACAGCTATGCTGCTTAATATTTTTGTGGAAACCGTGATGATATTTTTTAGGTTTCTTTGATGAATGGCAAAAAAAAATGTTTTATAACATTATTAATGTTTTTACTGTCACTTTTGATCATTTTAATGCATCCTTGCTGAATAAAAGTATTCATTTCTTTTTTAAAAAAGCTTTCTGACCTCAAAACCTTTGAATGATGGTGTATTTTGAAACTGAAAGTGTTTGCTTATGAAGATTTAATTAAATAATTTCTCCCATTTAACAACCAGTTTAGTTTCCTGTCGTTCTCACATTATATTCACCAACTCACAGTTTCCTTAGAAGCAGATTCATACTTACAAATTTTTTCCTGCAGACACACAGTCTCACAGTCTTGAAGGAATATGTCCCATCACACACACACACACACACACACATTCCTGTGTGCATTCCACTGCACATCTGCTTGTCTGTCACTTTTATTGGTGTATTTGTTGGCCTATTTCTATTGAGTTGGCTCAGAGTTACACTATTGTTTCCCATTCTGAGTAGGAGTACAAAAAATGCATGCATACAAACACACACCGCTTGCCTCAACACACACACACACGCACGCATATACGCATGTTTTATTTATATGTTACATTTATTTATTATACCCTAAATTACCTTAACAGGTATTATAAACATATTTGGGACTGAATGAGTACCATATTCATTGATATACAAGGTACCATAATAGCAGTACTTCACTTTTTTTGGTAAGATTATTCATATCCGTACTGCTCCAGAGGTCAGAAAACACCATATTGCTCAGTTCCGTCGAGTTCCTTTCCTGAAGCTGTCAAGTCGGGGCCGACAGGTCATTTCTGGGAATGCTATGCAATGCTGGAATAATCCAGGGCGGAATATAGTACGTGTTGTGTTATCAGGAAGGGAATGCTGAGGAAAAAGAAATGTGGGAGTCGTGTTATTTCCTGGAATACAGTGTGGAGCGCTGCGGATCGCGTACGCGTCTGGGTGGGAATACGCTGGATGTTGAGAGCTCAGGGGAAGCAGGAACCCAAAACACGTTTGGCATCCAGGGCTGCGGTGCCAAGATGTTCCTCCTCTCCATTTCAAGATCCTAAAATGGGGCTGAGGAGATCCTGGTCTGTGTCAGAACATGTCAGGACATCCCTTGACGTGTAAACAACTGCGGCGGATCACTTTTTGAACGCCCTCCTGATGCTCCTGTGCCATTTTCTCATCTTAACCTTCAACCTGATACGTCATCTCGCCTCTTTTGATGATATTACTTATGCCGTATGCTCACCAAGGCTGCATTTTTTTAATCAAAAATACAGTAAAAACAGTAATATGACAATATTATCATATTAGAAATGTATTTAAATAAGTGTAATATAAAATAATCCACAATGGCTTGAATATAACAGTAGATTTTAACATATCATCATCATCAACTCGGTGAACATGATACATGAATTATAAACAGAAAAAATACATATTTCCTGTATGTTTTATCATATTTTTGACATTGGATTTTGTACTTAAATATCAGTCTGTCCAGCCTGCATTTTTTTTTTACTTAATACTAATGAATAGTATAATTAATATTATTAAAATCTGATAATATAATAAATTATAATAAAATAAATTATATAAAACATAATTTAAATATTTATTAAATGTATATAATTAACATACCATTAAAAAAAGTATTTTTTTGGTTTTGTTTTTGAAAGACGTATCCTATGTTTACCAAGGCTGCATTATTTGATTAATGATACAGTAAAAACTTATTATTGTGAAATATCATTGCAGTTTTAAATAACAGTTTTCTTTTGTAATATATTTAAAAATATAATTTATTTCTTTTATGGCAAGGCTGAATTTTTAAAAGTCAGTAAAAAAGGTAAAAAATAAACATATAAAATAATCCACAATGGCTTAAATATAACATAGATTTTAATATATAAACTCAGTGAACATGGTACCTGAATTATAAACAGAAAAAATCAATTTTTATACTTTTTTTTTATTATATTTTGACATTGGATTTTGTACTTAAATATCAGCCTGTCCAGCTTTTTCAATACATAGGTTATTTTTTATTTAATAATAATAAATAATATAATTATATCATTAATATTATTAAAATCTGATCAAATAATACTAATAAAATAAATTATGTAATATATAAATTAAAATTACAATTTTTATTTTCACCAAAGCTGCATTTATTTGATTAATAATACAATAGAAGTTGATTATTGTGAAATATGATTAGAGTTTTAAATAACAGTTTTCTTTTGTAATATATTTAAAAATATAATTTATTGCTTTTGTCGCAAGGCTGAATTTTCAGGAATCAGTAAAAAGATAAAAAAAAAAATAAACATAAATAATCCACAATATCTTAAATATAACATAGATTTTAATATATCATCATCAACTCATCATCAACTCATTTTGACATTTGTACTTTATTATCAGTCCAGCTTTTTTAATGCATAGGTTTTTGTTATTTAATAATAATAAATAATATAACTATATAATTAATATTATTAAAATCTGATAAAATAGTAAATTTAAATAAAATAAATTATGTAAAATATGAATTAAATATTATGAATTAAATAAATGTTAATTATTTAAAAAACAAAAAAAAAACATAAAATATGTTTTGAACTTAGAAAAAAAGCACATTTTTGGCACATCTTTAGTCGTATTTTTCTTTTTTAAATTAATTTAAAATGTAATTTTCTCCTGTGATCAAAGCTAAATTTTCAGCATCATCATTACTCCAGTCTTGAGTGTCACATGATCCTTCAGAAATCATTCTAATATGATGATTTGATGCATTTCTTCTTATTAGTTCTCATTTTATGTCATTTCTTATTCTGTTTCTCAGTTTGCTGCTCTTGCATAACACACCAGCTCAGAGGTACATATTGTTCCTCACCGGTTGAAGTCATTTGTGAGTCATTTTCGCCACTGCTGATTGGTCTGCTGTAAAAAGCCTTTTTGTTCGGTGACTTTTGTGTCAAAATAACGGTGACAAAGGAGTCACAATTCACAGGAATACAATAGTAAGTGTGCTTTGGGCCGTTAAAGGGGCGTGAGTCACAATTTCTGAAGCACTAGATCTCAAGTGTGGGAGACACAGCTATTTTTGGGAGTCTTTGTTGGAAACAAGTGGGAAAGAATTGGGAAATACTGTAAACTCTATGGCTCTTTTAACTCCTCGGATGAGAAATCTGTCAAGCGCTCTGGTTTTACCTGGGCAGTGAGCCAGCATGGCTGACATCAGTGCTGCGAGAGCCCTGATATGCACCAACATACATGTACACGGCGGCTTTGTGATTTTCCTGTCTGCTCCATGTGAGGGTGAGGCAGTCCGTCCCATTGAGTCACTGGTACCATGCAAATATTCTTAAAGCAGCATGCAAAAGTTATGGAAATCAGGATGACTTTATATCACTGCGGAATGTGCCGTAAGGGAAACGCTGGAACATGTGCTTGCGCTAATACACACATCTTCTCTCTCACTCCATCTCTTTTCTCCTTTTCTGTATATTCACCTGCTTTATTCTGGTTTCTACAACAATAGAAATGTCCTGTCATTAATTTAAACTGCACTAATTATTAAATCAAAATGATGTAGGGTAACCAGGGCTAGTTGTCACATGGGGAAGTCATCACAATCTCTGTAAATATGATGATATTTTGATTCATTTTATAAAGTCTGTGAAGAATGTTTGACAGCAAAATAAAAGAAAAAGATTTTATGATTATTTAGAATATGAACCCCTGAACTTATAAATTCTATTCTGCTAATAATTCTATTTTAGAAGACACTCAATCTATGGTAATGAGAATTTTAGGTGAAAATGAATTATAAAAATAATGTCACAATGCAAATAATAACAATCGAATGCAAACAATTTCTTAAAAAGACTTTGTAATTTTAAGAAATGTACACTACTGTTTCAATGTTCGTTTTTTAAAAAAATAATCAGTATATTTATTCTGGATGGATGCATTAAGTCATTAAATTCATCTAGAGTGAATGTAAATACATAATAATGTTATAATGTCACCAAAGATTTTTATTTCAAATAAATGTTCTTTTGAACTTTCTACTGTCACAGTTTCCACAAACATTTTCAACATTTATATTAATTATAAATGTTTTTTTGAGCTGCAGATCAGCATGTTAGAATAATTTCTAACTGAAGGATCAGTGAAGACTGGATTAATGGTGCTGAAAATTCAGCTTTGACTCACAGGATTAAATTACATTTTAGAATATATTTAAAGAGAAAACAGTTCTTTTAAATTGTAATAATATTTCACAATTTTGCTGTTTTTACTGTATTTTTAATCAAATAAATGCATCCTTGGTGAGCAGAAGAGACTTAAATAAGATGAATTAGAATAATTCATATATTATTTACATACACTTTTACATTTTATATAATATTTACATACACCTTGCAGAATCTGCTAAATGTTAATTATTTTACTAAAATAAGAGGGATCATACAAAATGAATGTTATTTTTTATTTAGTACTGACCTGAATAAGATATTTCACATAAAAGATGTTTACATATAGTCCAAAAGAGAAAACAATTGTGGAATTATGACACTGTTCAAAAGTTTACATACACTTGATTCTTGATAATGATACTGTGTTGTTACGTGAATGATCCACAGCTGTGTCCTGAACAGTTAAACTGCTGCTGTTCTTCAGAAAAATCCTTCAAGTCCCACAAATTCTTTGTTTTTTCAGCATTTTTGTGTATTTGAACCCTTGTCCAACAATGACTGTATGATTTTGAGATCCATCTTTTCACACTGAGGACAACTGAGGGACTCATATGCAACTATTACAGAAGGTTCAAACACTCACTGATGCTCCAGAAGGAAATGCAATGCATTAAGAGCTGGGGTGTGAAAACTTTTGAAATTTGAAGATCAGGGTAAATGTTGCTTATTTTGTTTTCTGGGAAACATGTAAGTATCTTCTGTAGCTTCTGAAGGGCAGTACTAAATGAAAAAATAAGATATTTAGGCAAAATAAGAAAAATCTTCATTTTGTTCAAAAGTTTTCACCCCCCGGCTCTTAATGCATCATGTTTCCTTCTGGAGCGTCAGTGAGCGTTTGAATCTTCTGTAATAGTTGCATATGAGCCCCTCAGTTGTCCTCAGTGTGAAAAGATGGATCCCAACATCATAAAGTCATTGTCAGAAAGGGTTCAAATACACAAAAATGCTGAAAAACCAAAGAATTTGTGGGACTTGAAGGATTTTTCTGAAAAACAGCGGGCACGAACAACTATCACTAAACAAAAAAAACAGCTGTGGATCATTCAGGAAACAACACAGTATTAAGAATCAAGTGTATGTATGATCTGAACTGTATATATTATTTTCCTGTTTCTGCAGGTCTTACTTCATAATAGTCAGTTGTAAAACATCACTGTAATAAATGTCTCTGTCTCTGTGCTTCCAGAAGACTCAGTGTTGTCTCCCACGGGCCCCGCTCCCATGGACCTGCGTGTAGGTGAGCGTCTGGTGCGTCCGGGTTCGGACACGGCCTTCCTGTCCCCTCTGCACCCCCCTCTGCTGATCGGCTTCAATCCGCATAACTGTTCCCAGTACAGCCAGCAGCAGCTGCAGCACATACAGGTACATGTAACACACAGCATTCTAAAACATCACACTGATCTGAGAGCAGTCAGAGACAAAGATCCATCATACCACTGCAATACATGCAATATTAGTCTGTGGCTAAGTGATCAATCTGTGCAAGAAACTCAACATTATTTACAAATGAGGAAATCGGATTCTTTTCTGCTATCTGGTGCTTGTGTATTAATAGGCACTTAATGAGCTTGATAATCTAATCAGCACTGTTATGAATAACGAAGACTGACGACTCCTCTTTTTTGTAGCCGTATAACATGGAGCAGCATCTACGAGATCAGGAACTAGCGAAACAACAGCTACAGCAACTTAAAAACAAGGACAAGAGTCAACAAAGTGAGTGACACACACACACACAGTAACCTTTAAATAACTGCTGTTCAGAGACCTAATACTGTTTGTGCTTAACAAATATGGATGAATGTCTAAAAGAATGACTACTCCTAGTCACCAAACATACGCTGTCACTCAAATCTCACTAATATGGATCTTTAGCCCCCCCAAAAAGAGATTTGTCATTTTAGTTTGTCATATTTCTTCAGCTAAGAAAAATCTAACAGGTGTACAAGTAGGCTGTGTTGTGGAGGCTGAACAAGCAGTACTATAAATGTACTAAATCGACTGAGAAAAACTTCTACATTGTTCTAGTGCCCTATTTAATAGTAGCTCAACTGAAACAGGGCCACGGCTGCCTCAGGAAATAGCTCTGAGAGTAAAAACAAAACTTTGTGGTTGAAAACACATGGGAGGAGTCTACACCGAACATGGGAACCCTGTTGTTCTATAAAGGGTATTTACTGTCTCACTTCTGCTAGTGATCTTACAGTTGCAGCAATATATACTAGACCATATTTACTATAATTAAACTATACCATATAACACCATGGGGCTTTTTATAGACATACATGAATGGATGGATGTAATAACATAGTACTTTAATATATCTCATGGCACTGAAAAATAGTTACCCTATTTACATGCATTTTCCTTTTACGCTAAGTTACTAAAACATTACCTAGAAAGATAGATAGATAGATAGATGGGTGGTCAAAAGTCAAAGGTTTTTTAGACTCTTCTGCTTACCAAAACTGCATTTATTTGATCCCAAATACAGCAAAAGCATTAATATTGTGACATTTTTATTATTTAGAATAACTGCTTTCTATTTGAATATATTTTAATATGTAATTTGTGATCAAAGCTGAATATTCAGTACCATTACTCTAGTTTTCAGTGTCACATGATCGTTTAGAAATCATTCTAATATGCTGATTTGCTGTATGAAAGATGTATTATTATTGTTATTCCTGTTATTATTATTATCATCAATATTTAAAACAGTTGAGTACATTTTTTCAGGATTCTTTGATGAATAGAAAGATCCAAAAATCAGCATTTATTAAAATAAAAAGTTTTTGTAACATTCAAAAGCTTGGAGTCACTATAATTTATTTATTTATTGTAAAAAAACATTATATAAATGAATAATTTTATTTAGCAAGGATGCTTTAAATTGATCAAAGATGATGATAAAGACATTTATAATGTTACAAAAGATTTATATTTCAGATAAATGCTGTTCTTCTGAACTTTCTTTTCATCAAAGAAACCTGAAAAAATTCTACTGTTTTCAATAATAATAATAATAAATGTTTTTGATTAGCATATCAGAATATTAGAATGATTTCTGAAGGATCATGTGACTGGAAAATTCAAGTAATTACATTTTAAAATATATTCAAATAGAAAGCAGTTATTTAAAATAGTACAAATATTTCACAATGTTACTGTTTTTGCTGTACTTTGGATCAAATAAATGCAGGCTTGGTGAACAGACGAGACTTTAAAAAACATTAAAAATCTCACTGTTCAAAAACTTTTGACTGGTAGTGTGGATGATCGAACGATAGAACAACAGGATGTCAATAATAGAACGATAGATAGAACGATAGAAGGATATATATATATCCTCCCCTTCAAAAGTTTGGAAACACCCCTGGCAAAGTGTGGTTTTGGACAATATCAGCATAAATCCTTATCATTTTTTGGTGCAAATACATTAAAGTAACTTGACATTATCATTGAAGAGCAGCAATAATAATTTTCATTTTGATTACATAATAATGGCAATATATACATGTCAAAGTCAGACATGCCCCTTTGCCAGCTGTGATGCCTGGTTACTGGTTTAAGCTTGGCCCAGGTTTTTAAAAGATTTTTGGGTCAGCACACCTTAATTGATTGCCATTTAGTTTTAGAATACAATGAATTTAGGCCCAGATTATGCAGAGCTGTAATAGCTGCTAATGCTGGATATTTTGATCAATTGAAAATTTACGTTTTTTTCTGTGTATAAACTGTTTATATAATAAAATGTGTTTTCGTAGTTTGTGTTGACCCTTATCAGTGCAAAGTTATCACAAGTTAAAAAGGATTCATGCCAATATTGTCCAAAACCCCACTTTTCTAGAGCGTTTCCAAACTTTTGGAGGGCAGTGTGTATATAAATAGTTTAGATGCAAAACCAGCTAAAAGTCATCTCGGTCAAAAATGAGATAATGATACCGAGTGAAAGCTCCTGACACATTGTGATGCATCACACTCGCTAAATTCCAGCCTCAGTCCAATCAGAAGAACCAGTACTTACATAAAAACCTATACAAAGTGGCCAGAAAGAAATGCTCATTTTAAAGAAAAACGTCAGATGGATTTAGAGGCTTTTGCATCTGAACACTACATATATCGTTCTATCTGTCGTTCTATTATTGACTGTTTTTTTTGCAAATGCAAGTTTATATCTCCTAGTTCAGACTCGGTTTAACTCAACAATGGTGAATTTGTCAATTCTGAGGGGAAAAAAAGCCTAAAGTGTGGGATATAAACTCATGATTACGAGACGAGGAGAATTGTTGATTTACTTTGAGTTGATTCTCTTATCAGAATTATGAGATTAAAGCCAGAATTTTTGAAAAATAATAAAAATAATTCCATAGCACTGCAAAAAATGCTTTTCTTACGTAGATTTTTTTTTTGTCTGTTTCCAGCCAAAATGTCTAAAAATTCTAAAAGAAGGATTTTCTAGACAAGCGAAAATTATAGTCTTGTTTTCAGAAAAAACAAGTCAAAATTAAGTGAGGTTTTGCTTGAAACAAGCAAAATAATCTGCCAGTGGGGTAAGAAAAATACTCTTGTTTTCTGCTTGAGATAAGATTATTTTGCTTACCCCACTGGCAGATTATTTTGCTTGTTCTAAGCAAAAACTCACTTAAATTTGAAGTCTTTTTTTCTGAAAACAAGACAATACGTTTCGTTTGTCTAGAAAATCCTTCTTGATTTAAGAATTTTTAGATATTCTGGAAACAAGACAAAAAAAATCTAAATAAGAACAGCATTTTTGACTTAAAAACTGTCATTTTCTGCCACCAGGTAGGCTCCGCCCACAAAAAACATCATCAGTGTTTGCAAACACAAAATTGGTCTATTCATCCAGTAGAGCATTTGTAAAGTCAGGCACTGATGTTGGACGAGAAGCCCAAAACATTGTCCAAGTATGCTCGCGTATTAGGATTTCCCGTTGCTGGAAGTAAGGGTCTATAGCCCAACCCCTGAAAAACAGCCCCTTATTATTACATCGCTCCTCCATCAAATCAAGCATGATTGGTGACTCCACAGAGCAGAGTGAACCTAGATTTTATATACCTGTGACAGTGAGTCTGATTAAAACACCTGAATTCAGTGATTATGAGGTGGGTCCCAAAACTTTTGCCCATAAAGTATAGTACAAGATAGTTAGGGGTTTTGCACTTTTGCCCTCTGTGTGTCTGTAGCAGCACACTGCGTGTGTTTTCAGTGGAATTGCTCCATTGTGATCATGAGCATCTCCAGTCACTCCAGAGCTGTGTCATGCTGCAGTGTTTGGTCACGCTGGCAAACATTAATACCACTTTTGTTGTTGTTTATTTTTCATTGAATGAGGGCAGTAATTATCCTTTTGAGTCATGTTGCCCTGTTGCAGTTGAACAACATCTGAGTGTGAAACCTTCTACCACCACCTTTCTATTAGATCAACTGTGCATTACACAGATAATACATTTCTGTAATCCTCAATGCTGTTCTTGTCCAAAAAAAAGATAAATTACCCACATCAGATGTGTGTAGGGGATGCACAAGTGTCTCTCGCACGGTGATAATTCACTGCAGATGGAGTCTTTTATCACAGCTGATAATATGATTGTTGTGAGAGAAAGCACCTGCAGAGAGGTAAAATTAATCCCTCGGCGCAAACAGTAACCGTGTCAATATTGACCATATTGGTTAGAGCCACCATGACGTAGTCGCCACATAATGGCCGCTCTGGAAGGACAGGGAGGCACTGAGTCAACATGCCGTTTCCTTCCCTCGACCTCGCTGCAACCTCAGCTGCACAATAGAGCTGAACCACGCTCACAATGCAGGCCCGCGATAGAAACAGCGCTGACATTTGTCTGTGGAAGAAAAAAGCCATTTTAAAGCTGTGCTGGGTCAGTGATTAGTGATAGCGGTTTCGTATTGTTTAAAAAAATGTCTTGCTTTGGTTACTTAAAATGGCCTAGTTTAGGTCCAACTGAACTAAACCAAACTAAAATAGACTGAAATAAAATATAAAATAAACTGAAAATAACATAACAAAATAAAACAAAATAGAAAATAAGGATTAAATAAAATACATTTTAATAAAATAATTAAATGATTTATTTAAAAAATATTAAAGTAGTATATTTAAGTCTCATAAACAGCTCTAAATTCATCTGGCTAAACTAAACTAGATTCTAATTCTTTTTAAAAATGTGGTTAATTTAATTGGCTGGTTGTTCCCATTGTACATCTTTTTTTTTTTTTTTTGACTGGTTGTCTAATAGTGACAATTTTTTTTTTTTTTGCATTGTAAATTGATTGTTTAAACCAATCAAGTGGCACATTGTCATTTTATTGACTGGTTGTACTGATTGAGGGCTATAATCTTACACAATCTTAACACAATTTTAAAGTAATATTTAAAATAGATGTAAATAAAAAATGCCTGACAAATGCTTTATTTATTTAAATAACATGACTTTAATTATAAATTATTAATTTTATTATATTATTATATTTTATTATATTTATTTATTATTATTATTATTTTTTAATTTATTTATTTTTCATTTTTACTTTTTTAAACCAATCAAGTGGCACATTGTCATTTCATTGGCTGGTTGTATCGATTGAAGGCCACAATATTTAAAAATATTACATTAAATTTTTAATAATAATATGTAAAATAGATGTAAATAAATAAATGCCTGAAAAGGTTTTTTTTTATTTATTATTATTATTATTTATTTATTTATTTGTAACTTTTTTTTGAACCAATCAAGTGGCCCATTGTCATTTCATTGGCTGGTTGTGTTGATTGAGTAATATTTAAAATAGATGTAAATAAATAAATGCCTGACAAATGTCTTTTTATTGTATTGTATTTATTTATTTTATTTTATTTGTTTATTTTGCATTTTTAATTTTTAAACCAATCAAGTGGCACATTGTCATTTCATTGGCTGGTTTTATCGATTGAAGGCCACAATCTTTAAAAATATTACATTAAATTTAAAAAATAATATTTAAAATAGATGTAAATAAATAAATGCCTGAAAAGGGTATTTTTTTCTTTTATTTATTTATTTGTAACTTTTTTTAAACCAATCAAGTGGCACATTTCTTTGGCTGGTTGTGTTAATTGAGGGCCACATTCTCTAAAAATATTAAATTAAAATTTTAAAATAATATTTAAAATAGATACAAATAAATAAATAAATACCTGAATTTTTTGCATTGTAACTTTGTTTAGACCAATGAAATGGCACATCGTCATCTCATTGGCTGGTTGTATTGATTGAGCGCCACAATCTTTAAAAATATTAAAGAAAATTTAAAAAATAATACTTAAAATGGGTAAATAAATAAATGCTTGACCTCTTTTTTTTGTCCTTTTGCATTGTAACTAAACCAATCAAGTTGGCAAACTGTCATCTCATTGGCTGGTTGTGTTGATTGACAGGTGCTGTGGCCAGTGCGCTGGTGAAGCAGAAACTGGCGCAGGTGATTCTGAAAAAGCAGAAGGCGGTGCTGGAGAGGACCAACTCCAACCCTCTGAGCACCCCGTCAGTCGCCTACCGGTTAGAGACACCGCTCTACAATTGTTTAAGTGCAAACAGACTTGTTCTTTTACTTAGATTTTAAAATAAAAGTCTTGTGTGTTCCCACAGAGAACTGGTTCCAGATCCCAGCGCTCCTGTACAGGCGCTCCTGTCGTCCACAAAACCGTCTCTCAACGAAGGGCCCGACGAACCGCCGCTGAGACGAGCAAGTATGTCACAGTCACACGTACATATAAACAACATCACATGACAGTTTATTCATCGCTGTGAGAGGCAGGGCCTGTCCTGTAGCAGGTGTGCTGTGTGGAAGCGATCCAGCGCCGCTGCCCCGTTCTGACACACTCCCAGCGCCTCAGTCTTCCTCCAGGCAGCACTCTGTTAACAAGGTCTTGCGTAACTTCTCAATTACCTCTGAAAGCAGAGAACACTCCCCTGTCAGCCCCCCGGCCAAAACAGCGCGGCTCATTATGTCATAATAACTCTGACTGGACGTCCAGTTACTCACATCAAGCCGCAGAGTTTAAAAGTCTTTGTTCTGCTTTTGTAGTGCTAATCGTCAACATAATTATTGCTCATACTTTTATGGGTTAAGGATTTGCTCTAAACCCGTAACTTTAAAAAGCCTGTTCACATGCACCAGCACAAATGAGCGGCACAAAAATTCAGCCCGATTTTCACATTCGATTTGTTTTTTCGGACCGATGCAGACGGAGTGAATGAAAATGCAAATTCACTCTCTGACAGTACGTGAAATAAAATAAGTAAATAAATGAATAATAAAATTAATAGTAATCAATGAAATGAAAATAAAAATGTACTCTCTGACAGTCAGTAAAATAAAAAAAGGAAATAAAAATAATAAAATAATCAAATTAATTTTATTACAATGAAATGAAATAAATTAATATTAAAATGAAAATGCAAATTCATTCTCTGACAGTAGGAGAGATAAAGAAATTAATAACATAATAAAATTATAAATAAAATAAACAGCAGACAGACTTAATGAAAATGCAAATTCAGTGTCAGATATATTGGTCAGATATAAAAATGTAGTAAAATATAATAAGATTAATAACAAAAATGGCAGAGAGACTGAATGGAAAATGTAGATTCACAGTGGTAGTAAGGGAAAAAGCAAAAAAGAAATAAAAAGGATTAAATAAAGTTAACAAATAAAAATAAAATATAAAATAAAATATGTAAAATATAAAAATAATAATAATAATAATAAATGGCAGACTAAGTGAAGTTGCAGATTCACTCTCTGACAGCAGGTGAAAGGGAAATAAAGAAATAAAAATTAAATAAAAATAATAAATAAATATAAAATATAAAATAAAATGAATAAAATGTCAAATAAATAAAATAATAATAATAATAAATAATAATAATAATAAATTCACTCTAACAGTATGTGAAAAAGAAATAAAATAACAAAATAATATAATTATAATAAAATAATGAATAATATAATTAAACTGAAATGCAAATGTACGCTCTTACAGTCAGTGAAAAAAATAAAGAAATAAACAATTGAATTAATATTATTAAAATGAAATGAAAATGCAAATTCACTCTCTGACTGTTGGTCAAATATAAAATAAAAATAACAAAATAATCAAATTAATAATAAAATGAAACAAATGCAAATGTATGCTCTGACAGTCAGTGAAAAAAAATAAAGAAATAAAAAATAATTAAATTAATATTATTAAAATGAAATGAAAATGCAAATTCACTCTCTGACTATTGGTCAAATATAAAATAAAAATAACAAAATAATCAAATTAATAATAAAATGAAACAAATGCAAATGTACGCTCTGACAGTCAGTGAAAAAAAGAAAAACATAAAAAAAACATTAAATTAATATTAAAATGAAATGAAAATGCAAATTCACTCTGACAGTTAGTCAAATATAGAAATAAAATAAATAAAATAATAATATTATTAATGAAAAAATGGCAGACAGACTGAATGAAACTACAGATTTACTCTGACAGTAGGAGAAAAAGAAATAAAAAAATAAAATAATATTAATAAAATTACATTTTTAAATAAAAAGAAATAAAGAAATAAAAAGAATAAAACAATACAGTTGATATGAAAATGCAGATTCACTCTATGACAGTAAGTGAAAAAGAAACAATGAAATAAAAAGAATAAAATATTACAATTAATATTATTAAAATGAATTGAAAATGCACATTTATCTCTGACAGTCGGTAAAAAAGAAATCAAGAAATGAAAAGAATAAAATAATATTTTAAAAATGAAATGAAAACACAAATTCACTCTATGATAGTGGGTAAAAAAAGAAATAAAAAGAATAAAATAATACACTTAATATTATTAAGATGAATTGAAAATGCACATTTATCTCTGACAGTTGGTGAAAAAGAAATCAAAAAATGAAAAGAAAAATATAATAATATTTTAAAAATGAAATAAAAATGCAAATTCACTCTGATAGTGGGTAAAAAAAGAAATAAAAAGAATAAAATAATACAATTAATATGAAAATGCAAATTCACTCTCTGACAGTGAGTGAAAAAGAAATAAAAAGAATAAAATAATACAATTAATATTATTAAAATGAAATGAATACTCTCTGACAGTAGTTTAAACAAAGCAGCACAAAGAACACAAAAGGTACACAAAAGGGGGTCACAGAAAAGAAAGGAAGTCAAACTGTATTTACATGTTTTCAAACAGCAATTCAGATTTTTGTATTCATGATACAACACCAACTCTCTCTGTTATATCCATTGTCACATAGCAAAATATGTTTGTGTGCGTTACCAATTTATAGTTTTATGTTTATTTTAACAGCATCAGGTCTGGTCATGTGACAAAAATGCATTTTACTCAATGACAGAGTTGAGTGTACGATAAAACAGGTGCACAAATCCTCTAGACTTGCATTAAAGAAGGGCCATAATCATAAATATGGACCAGAATATGACTCTGGAGACTTTTTTTCAACTTATGGCAGTAAACAATCATCAGGAAAGTTAGTGACTCTGTCAGTGTGTTTTCAGCGCAGAACAAAATGTTTCGCAGAACAGCCAGTTTCAAGTAGTCCTCGAGAGAGTTTCCAAATACTTGACCTGTCCACTTGATATCAGTTCAGCGGCGTCTGTCAGGATCACTTTGTACTCGACGGTCAAACGCGGAAACGTTTAATGTGATGCTGCGCAGAGCCGTGTCATTTACTGGTAAAGATGAGTAAGCACAGCTGTGGAATTACAGTTTTCAGCACGTCCTCTGCCAGAACTCAAGGCTGATGGTGTAACAGTGTTTTTAAAATGACAAAAACAATTACCAGGAAGTGCAGGAGAGATTTCAGAGCCGCCTTCTTTTCTGAACCAGCAACAAAAGCACAGAGCTGTGACTGTGTGATCAAACACAGAGGAAGTAGATGCTACGTTTGCATATAAATAGTTCATATACGTCAAACAGCCACGTGCAAAACTACATCTACATCAACTAACTGATGGGTCACATGAATGAGCAGTCGAAGAGTTGCTCTTAAAGAGATAGTTCTCCCAAAAATGAAAATTTGGTGTTTATCTGCTTACCCCAAGGACATCCAAGATGTAGGTGACTTTGTTTCTTCAGGAGAACACAAACGAAGATTTTTAACTCAAACCGTTGCAGTCTGTCAGTCATATAATGGCAGTCAATGGCTACCAAATCTTTGAGAGTAAAAAAAAAACAAACAAAACCAAATTAAACCCTGCCACTCGTGACAATACACTGATGTCCTAAGACACGAAACGACTGAAGCAACTGAACAGTATTTATATCATTTTTTACCTCTGATTCACCGCTGTGTCCTACTGTCCTGAGCGCATGCACAGCATCTGACGTGTGACGTGTACGCGCTCTGGCGTAGTATACGCGATCTCCGTGCAAAGCGTAAACAATAACGCCGGTTTCACACTGCACGCGTAAGCAGGACGTAAGCAGCGCGTATTTTTTTCGGCACCCCTGTTAACGAATGAGAGTATTCACACCGCCCGCAGTGGCGGCGCGGCAGCGCGTAGCAGGAGCAGAGCAGAAGCGTCGTTTCGGCCCCGAGTCTATTTTTGCTGCGCCGCTTACGCTCGCTTTCAGTGGCAATGTATTGATTATGGCCAAAATACACAGGAAAAAGTAGCAGTTTTACCTCAAAAAGTACATTACATAATACTGTGTTTACAACACGGTAGATATCATCAATTAACAAGATAAAAATATTTTTTTCCCGAACTTCCAAAACAAGTTGAATTAATTTATACAGTTTTTTTCTGACGTTACTGATTTATTGTAATTATTATATTAGCCGATATATATATATAGCCTATATTTATTATTACAACTACACGTTGCCATAAGAACAGGTGTCATGCTGACATCATGATGACACTTGTAAACAAACGCACGTGTCACAGGCGGGTAGTTTTCAGAGTGCAACGGCCAAGAAGACCATCATGGACGACACTCGTCTCATCGTAGAAGTTGAGAAACATACAGTCATTTATGATCCTCAACATTTGCTGTATAAAGAATTGCAGGCGAAGGAAAAAACGTGAGGAAGTTGCAGTATCTCTTGGTATCTATCTACGCTGGCCCACGAGCGAACAAATCAATAGGACTATAGATAGGTAAACACAATATAGCACGTAATATTGTCATCTATGATGTACGTGACTGTACTTTACATTTCTGTCTTACTTTTCGAGAAATTGATCATTTAAAATACGTTTCTATGAAGAACTTTGATATGTAGACAGTTATGGATTATCCTTAAGTTGTTTGTGATGGGTTATGTATGTATATTTAATGTTTCTAATATATGTAAACAAAAAAAATTGCTTACGTTTTTTTTTTTTTTGACTATAGGTAATGTGTAATACATATATTTTTATATATTATAGCGAAGTCTGTACAAAGGACGCGGTTCAGGTGCGCGCTGCAAACGCTGCCAGTTTGCCGGCTTACGCGTGCAGTGTGAAACCGGCGTAAGTGACGTATAAGCGCAGATCGCTTCCGGCGCTTGCGTAAATTCAGTCATAGACATAGACGCCGCATTGGCTGCTGGAAACGAGAAATGCGGCCGCCATCTTGGACCGGGCATACTGTGGAATTGATTACATCGCGTAGCAGCAGCAGAAGTGAGAGAACATGCCTGAACACTGTGTAGGATATTCCTGCTCCAATCGGCGGACCATCGAAAGCAGGGCTCGGGGATTACAGTCCTTTTTCAGGGTTTTTGTGTGTGTGTGTGTGTGTGTGTGTGTGTGTGTGTGTGTGTGTGTGTGTGTGCGCGTGTGTGTGCGTGTGTGTGCGTGTGTGTGTGTGTGCGCGTGTGTGTGTGTGTGTGTGTGTGCACCTGGTATTCATCACGTTATGGGGACCAAATGTCCCCACAAGGATAGTAATACCAGTAAATTTTGACCTTGTGGGGACATTTGTGAGGTCCCCATGAGGAAACAGGCTTATAAATCATGCACAATGAGTTTTTTTGAGAAAGTAAAAGTGTGCACAGTCTCCTGTGAGGGCTAGGTTTAGGTGTAGGGTAGGTGTAGGGCGATAGAAAATACGGTTTGTACAGTATAAAAACCATTACGCCTATGGAATGTCCCCATAAAACATGTAAACACAACATGTGTGTGTGTGTGTGTGTGTGTGTGTGTGAGCGAGAGAGAATGAAATACTCCAAGTAGACTCTAATGTAATATTCATATAGTGTTTCTTCAACTTATTAAAATACCTTTACCGTAACTATCTGTTTCTGCTTCTCTATCATATTTATAGTGTGTGATTTGCAAAATTGCTATCATAGCCTACACCTCATATGGTTATGGTTGCACTTTTGTCCAAAGTGACATAAATACAAAACAATATAATACTTAAAAAACTCATCAAACCAAGGCACTCGAAAATCTTCTTAGTAGAAAAAATAAAAAGCCTTTAAGCCTTGGTTTGATGAGTTTTTTTGAAGATATGTAAAGATTCCCGTGACCAAAGAGGCCCGATTTAAAGACACCCCAGTAGCATCATGCATTTTTTTGGATTAATATAATACTTAAATTTAACAGGAAACAGATTGAGATGTTGGTCAGATTATAGCTAATAAAGAGAATAGCAAAAATGAACAACGTCAATTCAGTCAATAGCATAATGAAATAAACAATGAAAATGAGGGAAAACAGCAATAATAAACAATGTCAATTCAAGCAAAATATAATAACAGCATGGTAAGACTACATTAAGGAGAATATCAGTAATGAACAACAATGTCAAATTAATAAACAGCCAAATGAAAATGGAATAAAACTATACAAACCATAACGCATTAGAAGTGCTTAATGAACTAAGTCCATGTTGTAAGTCTTTAGACCCTGTTAAAAGACCCAATACTATCACAGGAACGGAGATATTCATTATATTACTGTTAAGCTCACTATCAATATTAAAATACGCCAAACCATGTGTCATGTATCACAGCTACATTTATGACCTTTGCAGCAAAAAAAAAACGCGTGAAAATCAGTTCGGTATTCCGTGAGGTATGATTAATTAAATGCGTTGACAGCTCATTACACCTGCCAAACAGATTACACTGAGTGGAGCGGGTGACCGGTCCAAGATGGCGGCCCCACGTCTCGTCAGCCCCAGTAGGGAGTATCGGTCGATGTGGCGTCTACTCACTATATATGTCTGAATTCAGTCAGTAACTAGAATAGTAAGTCAAGGGAGACAGGTGAAATTTATATGGGTTCCAGGTCATGTAGGGATAAAGGGAAATGAAATGGCAGATAGGTTAGCAAAAAGGGCGTTAACAAAGGGAAACATAGAAATGCAAGTACGTGTTAGCAAAACAGAGGCTAAAAGTGTGATATGGGAGAGAATAAATCAAAAGTGGCAAGAGAGGTGGGACGGTGAAAGGAAAGGGAGGCACTTCTATCAAATTCAAAAGGACGTTAAACAGAATTGTTGAAAGTGATAACCGGAGAGAACAAATAGTGATTACAAGGCTAAGACTGGGACACTGTTTATTAAATAAAACACTTAAAATGATAAGGAAGTATGACACTGGACGGTGTGAGAACTGTCCGGATGAGGAGTCAGTAGAGCATGTGATCTTAAGTTGCTGCTGGTATGGAGCTCAGAGGGAGGCGATGAGGAATGAGCTAAGGGAGATAGGGGTTCAGGATATTACATTGAAAGGAGTATTAAGTCCAGAAAATAGGGCACAGAATAGAATTCTTATAAACTTCTTAAAAGTAACCGGTATTTTTTACAGGATATGAAGAGTTAAAGGAAGAGTGAGGAAGGTTAATGTAAAATTATTATTAGTAGTAGTATTGGTAACATTAGTATCATTATTATAATGGGTATAAAGCAGAGAAGGGGTGAGGTGCATGGGTGTGGGGAGGAGGTAAGGGCGGGAGGGCGGGTTGTCGTGATTGTATTGTCACGAGTCGCAGGGTTTAATTTGGTTTTGTTTCTGTATGTTTTTTTTTGCTCTTAAAGATTTGGTAGCCATTGACTGCCATTATATGACTGACAGACTGCAACGGTTTGAGTTGAAAATGTTTTTAAAAATCGCTTGTGTTCTCCTGAAAAAACAAAGTCACCTACATCTTGGATGCCCTGGGAGTAAGCAGCTAAACATCAAATTTTCGGGATAGTTTACTCCCAGACATCATTTACTCGCATTCGTCTTAAAAACTAAATATTTTAAATGAAACCGGACAGATTTCTGTCTTTTAAATTAAAAAAGGCAATTTCACCTCAACTTTGATGCTTTAGAAAGTTTATAAAGACATTGTAAGTAATCCATATGATTCAAACGGCTATAATCCAAGTCTTCTCAAGAAACACGACTGCTTTATATGATAAACGGTTTTAATTTATGCTTTATTCACATATAAACATTGATAAACACACACACATACATTAACTCTCTAAAAATACAGAGAGTTAAAAATAAATGTAGAGATGCAACACAGTTACTGTTAGATGTTAGCAAACATGCTAAAAACATAGCATGCTAATGCCTACTCTGAGAAGCTGCCCTTTAAAAATCTAAACATCTGAGAAAAAAAGTTTAGAAAAACTCAGTAGCTGGTTGTTGTTTAAGTAGTTATTCATCCTAATTATCAGTTTGTTTACATATTTAGTTTTTTTTTTGTGTGTGTGTGATTACATTAGTTGTGTCCCTTACTAAAATTAACCATGGTTTTGTTATAGTAAAAATGTAGTAACCAGTGTAGTTTTTGGTGTATTGATTACCGTTTGTATAACCACAGTTTTACTGCAAATACCATAGTTGAACTATGATTAGTGCAGCAAAACCATGGTTATTTGTGGTTACCATTGTTTAACTATAGTAAGCATGTTTTTTGGTTTTATTTTTAGTAAAACAATTAATTTTCCTCAAGGTGTAGACTCTCAAACAATCCACTTTAAATCTCATGTGTTGACTTGAGTTCTTATAGCCCATATACGTTGTCTGTGAACATATGCTGGTTGTTTGTTGTTGTTACAGTATGTAGATTTTATTGATGGTACCATATATTTCCATTTACACGCGTCATTGTTATTTGTCAACATGAATCGCTACTTTTTAAAGAGGCCATTGATTACACATCAACACACTGTTTGTCAAATCAGAAAAAAAAAGGTGTATTGCATATACTACAATTGAAACTTAAAGTACAGCAGTGTTGCCAAGTCCTTAGTTCTCACGCAGAATTGGGATTCTTTTACACTGTTGCCAGGGGTTGTTTTTCATGTCTGCGGGTTGAAGCAACTCCAATAATGTGATATTAAGCCCCTGGAATGCTAATTTTACTAGGGGAACTCTGACAAAAAATGTGTACTTGAACCCTGGAACATGATTTTTACTAGTTTTGAGTGGCGATTGGGTGGGTTTTGTTGTGAAAACCTGGCAACCCTGAAGTACAGGAAATTATCTAGTTGACAGTTAACTAACTTACCTGACTGAAAACTTATTTTTGGTTTTTGTTTTGTTCTTGTTGCAGCCTCAGAGCCCAACCTGAAGGTGAAGCATAAATTAAAGAAGCACCTGAACACCCGTAAGAGCCCGCTGACCCGCAAAGAGAGCGCGCCACCCACCATCAAACACCGCGTTCCTGATACGCTGGGTAAATACACCAACATGCTTCCTCTGCTTTTTCATATTTGTTGTTATGATTGTATTTTTTTTATTTTTTTTTTTTTATATATATAATTTTGTCAAATTACAGTTGAGGTGAAACGTTTACATCCCCTTTTCAGAATCTGCAAAATATTAATTATTTTACCAAAATAAGAAGGAACATACAAAATGCATGTTATTGTTTATTTAGTACTGACCTGAATAAGATATTTCACTAAACAGATGTTTACATATAGTCCACAAGAGAAAATAATTTGAATTTACAATAGTTGAATTTATAAAAATGTATTCTTAATTCTGTGTTGTTACCTGAATGATCCACAGCTGTGTGAACAGTTAAACTGCCTGCTGTTCTTCAAAAAAATCCTTCAGGTTGCACAGATTTTTTGGTTTTTCAGCATTTTTGTGTATTTGAACCCTTTCGAACAATGACTGTATGATTTTGAGAGTTATTTTTTTACACCAAGGACAACTGAGGGACTCATATGCAGCTATTACAGAAGGTTCAAACACTCACTGATGCTCCAGAAAGAAAAAAAGATGCATTAAGAGCCGGGGGGTGAAAACTTTTGAAGAGAATGAAGATTTAAAATGAAAATTTAGTACTGCCCTTCAGAAGCAACAGAAGATACTTATATGTTTCCCAAAGGACAAAATAAGTTAAATTTCCCCTGATCTTCAACTCTTAATGTATCGTATTTTTTTTCTGGAGCATCAGTGAGTGTTTGAATCTTCTGTAATAGTTGCATATGAGTTCCTCAGTTGTCCTCAGTGTGAAAAGATGGATCTCAAAATCATACAGTCATAAATGGAAAGAGTTCAAATACACACAAATGCTGAAAAACTAAAGAATATGTGGGACCTGAAGGATTTTTCTGAAGAACAGCAGCAGTTTAACTGTTCAGGACAAACAAGGGAAATATATGAAATATGTGAAATATCCCATTTAGGTCAGTACTACATTCAAGGCCCAGAAAGGTTTTGAGGACATAGATGAAATAGTCAAAAATAAGTTTATTCAACAATTTCTTCTTTTTTAGTGAACGTGCGTCAACTGATACAGAGGAAAAGATATAGCTGAATAAAGTCATTATTTTAGTTTTCTTTGTGCACAAAAAGTATTCTTGAGTTTAATAACATTGTGGTTTAACCACTGATGTCACATGGAGTATTTTAACAATGTACTTACTATCTGGGCTTTGAACGTGTCAGTTGTTGTCTATGCAGGATCAGAAAGCTCTTGCATTTAATCAAAAATGTCTTAAATTGTGTTCTGAAGATGGACAAAACTCATGAGGGCGAGTAATTAATGACAGAATTTAAATTTTTTGGGTGAACTATACCTTTAATACCTGTACTGATGTATCATCCATGTGCAAACTGACAAATTTTGTGTGTTGCTCTCAGACTCGTCCCCCAGCAGCAGTAGCACTCCAGTATCCGGCTGCAGCTCTCCAAACGACAGTCTGCCCAATGAGAACGGAGTTCTGCCCGCCACAGCCAGCCTGTCCCATGAGGTAACAGTCGTCACACTCCCAAAATGCACTCCTCAGCCCAGTCTCTAAGGTGTAGCCTGGCTTCCTTATAATGGGAAGTTCTTGTAATGCAATTATAAATCCTAATAATTATGGAAAGTGGCTTATTATGTAATGATGTAGTCAGTCGTTGCAGTTTAAATGAATTTAGCTTCTCCCTTTTTTTAAAAAATACGTTTTGTTTTTTTTTTTTGTGGGGAGGACAAATTCCCAGCCGCATGCACGCACGCACACGCACACACGCAGAGGCATGATGGGACAGTTCTTGAATATTCCTCTGGTGGGAGTTGTTTGTTCGGGGCGTTTGTTGAGAAACCGGAGCTCGACGGGGCTTGTTTCAGGAGGTTCCTGCTTCGCGCCGCCCTTTGGCATAATGACATGTTTTAAACAAAGACACTGGAGAAGGACAGCTGCAGGCAGCTGCCAGGACACCCAATCTCCCGTTTCCATCCAAAACCTCCTCGTCGCTTTATTACTCCACGCTCCTCCATTTTTGGGCTTGCATAAATGCACAGCTCTCTGATGGGTCGCCCACAGGAGCTCCGTCTGCTCGCACGCAAGAGTTGATCATGGGAGATTTTTTTTAACTATTCTGTTAAGGGTCAATATTTTCCACTAGGAAATTAATGTCTGGGACATTTTCCAGTCAACAAAATATCACTATTATTGATTCGATTGAATTTAGTTCTCAACTGAAACTTTTATTGTTGATTATTATAAAAACAGATCAACATCAAATAGCTATTATATATATGCAAGAATAATGCTTTGCTGAAATAAATGTAAAAATATAATTAAATAAATGCATAAGAATGCATATTATAAATACAAAATAAAAACTATTCAAGCTTTTGAGTTCACATTTAGTGTCCATAGCTGATTTTAGCTGCTTTTTGTTAAAAAAACCATTTCATATTAGCAAATTTTATACAAAACTAGGCCTTCTGAGAGTAATAGTAATCAAACATTTAGAATTATCAATGACAGATACAAAACAAACGTGACCCTGGACCACAAAACCAGTCATAAGTAGCACAGGTTTATTTGAAGCAATAGATAACAATACGTTGTTATTTCATGTTCCATGAAATTTCCTACCATAAATATATCAAAACTTAATTTTTGATTAGTAATATGAATTGCTCAGAACTTCATTTGGACAACTTTAAAGGTGATTTTCGCAATTTTCTTTTGATTCCAAGATGTCTAAATCTCAGTTTCAAAAAACTGACCCTTATGACTGGTTTTGTGGTCCAGGGTCATAAATGTAAAATGTTAAATATCTGGGGTTGTAGTTATGCCACTTTTAGCTGCATTTTCCCCTAATTCCTGTGTCATTTTTGTCTCTGGTGTGCGTTTGTGTTTCAGGCTCAGAGGCTGCTGTTGCAGGACGGCTCTTTAACTCACTTCACGGTGCAGAATCCCTCCAGTCTCCCCACCATCACGCTAGGCCTTCCCGCTAACGCCAAGGTATCGCAATCAGCACGACAGCCCTGTTTTTCTTACAGTCAGTGATCAGTAATTCCTCATGAGTATTGCACAACATCAGATAATCAGGTTTTTGGAAGTAATGTCATTCTAGTTGGAAATAAGTAAGTATAATTTAGGAAAATTTTTAAAAGAGTGCTTATTACAGCAATAATATACCTTAAAAAAAGGTCTCCAAACTTTTTAATACGTGTCAGTCTGTCAGTTAGTTTTTTACAATTTGGCCTGGTTTTGGCCATCTCTGCTTAAAAAGTACATGCAAGTGTGAAATTCATGTTAATTGCAATTAAATGAGAATACATTATGGTAGTTTAAATAAACATTTAGGTCAATTTAAATACAATAAAATGAGATATTTAGTTTTAGGGGTGCTCCGATCAGAATTTTTGAGTCCGATCACCGATGCCAATCTTTTAAAAACCTTCTATTAATCATGTAGAATTATTTATAGAGATACTCCACTTACGATTTTTAGACACTTATTCAGGGCCGGATCGGCGCCGGTTCTACTGCCTTTTCTTTTGAATTTAAATCTTTATTATAAGCAGTCTGGTTGTTAATAAAGAACTTTGTTTTCCTACCTCCACAAGTGCCATCTATTATTGCCTTGTTTATCTAAAAGTGCTCTTTTCCTTTAAACCTAGCTAAAAACCCATATGTGTTGACTGTGAAACACAGTAAACTTTAATGATATGCATTTATGGTGTAATTATGACATTTTCATGTCAATCCTTGTTCATATGCAAACAACGCGCTGTCACTTTAACTCTGTGTGGAAATGATCTCAGATACACCGCTCCTGGACGCACTGCCAGACTGCAACCGTGTGCAAAAACCACTAGAACAGTGTTACATGTCTTGCTGGTTCGTGTACTTGCATTATCCCAAATGTTTCCAAGAATGTTTAAATCCAGAGAAATAGGCAATTTTAACTAGTGTAACGGATCATGTCCTTGCGTCGCCTGCCAGTGACGTCACACACCCTCAATTTTCCAGTTTTATTTTGTACAAAACACAGAAACCCCAAAGACACTTTAATATGTTATGCATTTTATTAGACAGGTGACAAATGCACAGAGTAGTTTTATAACAGAACCTTTAACACACTCAAATGTATCTAGTATGATAAAACAGCACTGCTTTTTTTCTACATGCGCATGACCTAAAGAAGCAGAAGCGATTGACTGTGACATAATAAAAGCTTCGCTGCTTTCAATCCGTGCATTGCACTCGTCTGTCATTAGCAATCACTCCAGCCTCCTTGTTCACTTCCACAACTTTCAGCCCCACCCTGCTTCATACTACAGTGTTTAATACATCAGCTCATCCATGGACATGATTTCTGCCCAAGTCCTGACGGATTGCATCTAGGGTTGCCAGGTTTTTACAACAAAACCCACCCAATTGCTACTCCCATGATTCCACACTAAATTACCGTGTAATCAAACTACGCCTTTGTTTCATTGTTTTGTTTTGAATATTTACATATTGTGCCTTTAAATGTAGGACTTAAGTACATTTGTGACCCTGGATCACAAAACCAGTCATAAGGGTCAACTTTTTTGAAATTGATTTTTATATCTGAAAGCTGAATAAATAAGCTTTCCATTTATGCATGGTTTGTTAGGATATGACAATATTTGGCCGAGATACAACTATTTGAAAATCTGGAATCTGAAGATGGAAAAAAATCTAAATATTGAGAAAATCGCCTTTAAAGTTGTCCAAATGAATTTCTGAGCAATGCATATTACTAATCAAAAATTAAGTTTTGATATATTTACGATATGAAATTTACAAAATGTCTACATGGAACATGATCTTTACTTAATATCCTAATGATTTTTGGCATAAATAGAAAAATTGTAATTTTGACTCATACAGTGTATTTTTGGCTATTGCTACAAATATACCCCAGCGACTCAGGACTGGTTTTGTGGTCCAGGGTCACATTTCATAATTACTTCTATTTTCTTTGAAATATGGTTAAAGTACTGCTGAATGCACTGACAAGCATTTATGATGATCTAAAATATACTGTAACGTCATTTCTATTGAAACTTGTACAGGTATGTCATGCATTTAAATATATTTGCAGTTACACATTTGTGATTATGAAGTTTCAAATTAGTACATTTAAAATATTTTAACTTTAAATGTAATACTAAATTACACACTACAGTTAAAATATAATCAAATAATTTACATGTGCTGTAACCTTAAAGTTAGTACTACTTTAAAGCATGAAAAAAAGATGATTAAAAATGGTTAAACGTACTTTAATATAAACCTTTTATTTTGACATTGCAAAGTGTACTTTTTTAAAAGATTGAAGTTAGATGTTAACTTTATTTCATTAATATTAAATAATCTGCAAGCAGTTTTTTTTATAAATATACTTTTAAGATTTGAAGTACCCTTCAAGTGCACATTTAGTATAGTTAAGCACACTCCTTTTTCACAAGGGATGTTACTCTTTGAATTTACATTATAATTCCTGAGTTATGTTTTTAAAGAAAGTAATATGCATTACTTTTCTGTTTATAAAAATAATTATAATACAGATAATTCAGCTCCTGGATGATGAACAGAATTGTAATGGACTGAAAATTGTAGTGGAATGACAAAACTACATGGCTCCCATTATAACTAACAAATCTGTCAACACTGCAAGCTGCAGAGCATCTGTACAGGGGTGTAGGCTAGCGTTTCATGCTGGCTATGCCAGAGAAAACATTCAACAACAACAAAAAAAAATAATAATACCACTTTCAATTTTTTAAATCACCCACAAGTGAATAGGAAGTTCAGCCAACTAACATGAGAACAAGTAAAACAAGTTGCTTTCCATATAAAAGTAATGAATTAACACACTGGTGCTCAACATCAAGTGTTGACACAACACAGTACCAAAATTGTTTGATGGATTCATGCTTTTGGCACCCAATAATTCTCTACGTAAAACATTGTGCTTGGCACAATCCATGTCCTCATTGCAAGTGAACTTGTATTTAATGCATTCTGGTTTAATTATTTGCGTTTACTATTCTTTTTAACACTTGAGACCCATTTATAATGACTGCAATGCACTTTATAGGAGTAATACATCATAAAATAATATTCACACAAGTATCATAATCTAGTATCATTAGCTATTTTGAGGCTAATGTTTAACTCAAAAGCTGGTAGCATGATGTGTTGCAGCCTATAATAATCTGTATTCTTTTGTGGTGTTGTGTGTCCAGGCAGAGAGTGAGTTGGGTTCGCTGAAGCTGGGTCGTGTGCCGGTGGTTCCAGGTGGGTCTCAGGTGCTGGTTCCTCTGGGTGTGGAAGAGCAGACCGGACCGCTCATACAGCCCGTCCTCATCCTGGAGCCCTCTGGACTCGTACACACCCCTCTACTGGCCGGTAAGAGATCTGAACGCAGTCTAAATCAATGCTACTGAAGTACCATATGATGTGGTGTGTGCACCATCTAGTGGTCACTGCTTGAAACACCAGTCTAGCTTCTGGGAATAACGTGTGACAAATTATTTTCAGAATATAAACTATAGTTTTATTTATTTGTACTGATAGTGTAAAGATCATTATTCTTTTTTAGAAAAAAATTGGTGTATACAGAATACAGAACATCAGATAAAAATACATACAGTAATATATACAGTACCATTCAGAAGTTTGGGGTCAATATGATTTTTTTTAAAGAAATTAATACTTTTATTCAGCAAGGACGCATTACGTTTTTTTTTTTTTTTTTGGTATGATTCATAATTTTTAGTTTTATTATCTTCAGTGGGCAAATAATATATTAAATTTACAAATAATTAAATGTTTTGTAAAAGTAAGATTTATTTTTTTATTAGATTGTGTTCTTTTTTACCTTTTTCTTTTAAAGAATCCTGAAAAAAAAATATTATGGTTTCAAAAAATAAAATAAATAAATAATAGAAGAAGCAGAAACTGTTTTCAAAACTGATAATAATTAGAATAATATTAGAATATTAGAATGATTTCTGAAGGATCATGTGAAAATTCAGCTTTGATCACAGGAATAAGTCACATCAGGGGTGCCCAACCCTGTTCCTGGAGATGGACTTTCCTGCAGAGTTTAGTTTCAACCCTAATCAAACACACCTGTCTGTAATTATCAGGTGCTCCTTCAGATCCTAATTAGCTGGTTCAGGTGTGTTTGGTCAGGGTTGGAGCTGAACTTTGCGGGAAAGTCGATCTCCAGGACCAGGGTTGAGCACATTACATTTTTAAATGTATTCAAATAGAAAACAGCTATTTTATATTGTATTAATTATATTGGTATTTTTACTTTAATTTTTAATCAAATAAATGCAGCCTTGTTGAAAAAAAAAAAAAACTTTCAAAACATTCAAAAATCTTACCTTTTGAACTTTTGACACAGTATTGTATATTACGCTAACATTTATTTTATTTTATAATTTTTCATATTTGTTTTGTTTTAATAATACTACTTATGTTACTTATCATTAGCAAGTAAACAAAAACTGGACAGTCTAACATTTAAACACAAAAACTGATGTCAAAAATATTATAAATCATATTTTTTTTCTATTTATAATTCATGTACTGTGTTCACTGAGTTCATGATGACATATTAAAATCTATTGTTGTATTTAAGCCATTGTGGATCATTTTACATGTTTATTTTCTATTTTGCATGATCTAAAGTATATGGCATGATATTTTGATATCCATCGTGAATACTGTGCATTCATCTCCTTCTGTTTTTATGAAAGTATAATCAGATTTGTCCCTGCTGCTTGTGATCAGTTCCAGGTCTGGGTCCGGTTCCCCTGCAGTTCAGCACGTCTGGTCCTCATAAGCCGCTGAGCCGTACCCGCTCCGAACCGCTGCCCCAGAGTCCCCGTGCGCTTCATCCTCACCTGCTCCAGCAGCAGCAGCACAGCGCTCAGCTCCTGGAGAGACTCAAGCAGCAGACTCACCTGGGCAAGGTACAAATCACGATAACACAATGGTTTTTTGGCATGCCGGACTCAAGTCTGTTTATTTGTTTTTTTGTAGTCAGGATAGAAAAAAGCATGAAATCTGATTTATTTTGTGAATCTTATCCAAACCACTTTCATATTTGATCGGAAAAAACGCAATTAAAATCAGGTTCTGTTTTTTGTTTACGCAAGATGTGCCATGTCATATAAGTTTGTGGAAGGAGGATTAAAACAAGTATGTGGGATTGATCAGGATCTCTGTCTGTGTCCTGCAGCTCATGTCGAAGTCCAGCGAGAAGCCTCGTCTCCGGCAGATCCCGTCAGAGGACATGGACTCAGAGGAGGTGGGGCCGTCAGCGGGCGACGCCCATCAGGGCAGGGCGAGGGCGGAGTCTCAGAGAGAGCTGGAGAGTCAAGACGAGCAACTCAACCTGCAACACACCCTCATTCTCAACCAGGTTAGACACAAACTACCACAAACATGCACGAGAAGAGTAAGCCGTACACGTTTTATTGTGCAAAAAGGTCTGCCCAAATGTTATTACACAAAATGTGAAAGTTGCTTGTGTAAATAAAAAATGAAAAAGATTAAAATATTAAACAATCGTGTGTGATGAATGTCACAGAATCATTTAGAAAGAAGTCTCTTGTGCTCACCAAGGCTGGATTCATTTGATCAAAAAATACAGTAATATTGTGTAATATTATTACAATTTAAAATAGCTATTTTTATTGTTATATATTTTAAAATGTAATGTACTTCTGTGATCAAACCTGAATTTTCAGCATCATTACTCCAGTCTTCAGTGTCACATGATCATTCAGAAATCATTCTAATATGATGATTTGCTGCTCAAGAAACATTTATTATTTATTATCAATGTTACAGTTGTCCTGCTTCATATTTTTAAAGGAACTGATTTTATTTTCAAGATTCTGTAATGAATAGAAAGTTTAAAATAACAGCATTTATTTAAAATAGAAATCATTCATAATGTTATAAATGTCTTTACTGTCACTTTTGAGCAGTTTAATGCATCCTGCTAAATAACAGGATTAATTAAAAATTAATAAAAATTAATTTAATGAATTACAAAAGTCTTACTGACCCCAAACTGTTGAACGGTACTATATATAAAATCTAAATATATATATATATATATATATATATTTATTTATTTATTTATTTTTTTATTTATTTGTGTGTAAAACATTCTTACTAAACGAAAAAAAGAATTATATATATATATATATATATATATATATATATATATTATAATTATTTATTTATTTTATTTTATTTTTATAGTTCATTTATTTTATGACAGTTAAGCACACTTTTCTTCCAATTCTCTTAGAATTACTATACTATATTACTATAATGATGTGTCTCAGTGTTTTATTTTTGAGTGGCTAAATAACATTATTAATTAAAAATTAATAAAAATTAATTTATTGAATTAAAAAAAGTCTTACTGACCCCAAACTGTTGAACAGTAGTATATATAAAATCTATAAATAAATAAGTAAATAATAATAAAAAAAAAAAAATATATATATATATATATATATATATATGTATATGTGTGTGTATTTATTTCTTTTTTCATTTATTTTATTTTATTTTACTTGGATGCTATAGAAAGGAAGCACGACAAATTAATCAATTTAATTAGTTTTATTTTAATTTGTATAAACTTATTAATTACATTTTTTTGGTAACACTCCAAAATAAGGTTTAACATTAATTAACTACTTTAGTTAAAAAAATGTACTAAGAATGAACAATACTTCTATCACATGAATTAATTTTAATTAATAATTTACTAATGCATTATTAAAATGGCAAGTTGTGTTTGTTAACATTAGTTAATGCACTGTGAATTAACATGAACTAACATTAACAAATAAGATTAATAAATAGTGTAATAAATGTGTTTTTCATTGTTCATTTATGTTAGTTAACACATTAACTAACGTTAACAAATGACACCTTATTGTAAAATGTTAACAAAATGTTATATATTAGATTACAGACATTTATCTGATTCAGCTGGAGAGTTTTTTCATAAAACATCCTGAAATGTTTTCTTTGCAGTCACGTCTGTGGGAAACGCAAAAGCAACTCCAGCAGCTGCGCAGACAGACGGCTCACATGGAGACACTGGCGGTACCCATGATGCTCGGCGGCGCACACCGGCCGCTCTCTCGTACGCAGTCGTCTCCAGCTTCCACCTCGCTAACGCTGCCGGACAAAGCCTTGCCTCTCACCACGGCACCAGAGCCGCCCCAGAGCCAGCCGCGCTTCACCACGGGTACACAGTCTCTGCCGATCAAACATCCTTCTGCGCCAGATTATACATTCACACTGACTGAAACCTCACTGTAATGCCATGTGTGTGTGCAGGCCTGGTGTATGACTCCCAAATGCTGAAGCACCAGTGTACGTGTGGAGACAACAGCAGCCACCCAGAGCATGCTGGGAGGATCCAGAGCATCTGGTCGCGCTTGCAGGAGAGGGGCCTCAGGGGCCAGTGTGAGGTATGTACAGCCTGCACTTCCTCTCTTTTCCTAAAGGGGGTGCTGAATAATCTGTCCTTCCAGTATTTTCTTGAACACATCCACATTAAATCCAGCCCAGAATCAGCATTCTGTCATTCTGTCATATTTATTTACTCGAATGTTGTAACAAACCTGTTTGACTTTACTTTCTTCAAAGAAATGCAATCGAATTGTAGGCCTTTATTAATATAATGAATGTTAATAAGCCTCTGTAATGCTTTAAAGTGACAAAAAAGTTATTATAAAAGTAGTTTCTATCATGCATACACTAAAATCTATTTTGTAGTCCACTATATTGAAGTCTTCTGAAACCGATACAGTATGTGAGGAACAGACTAAAAAAATTATAGAGACAGTTCACCCAAAAATGAAAATTGTTTATATACCCTCAAGTTGTTCTAAACCTCTATGAGTTTGTTTCTTCTGTAGAGCACAGAAAAAGTTGTTTTGAAGAATGTTGGTAACGAAACAGTTGACGGTAGCCATTGACTTCCATAGTATGAAAAAAGATACTATGGAAGTCAATGGCTACCGTCAAAAGTTTGGTTATCAACGTTCTCCTTTTTTTTCTGCTTTTGTTTAACAGAAGAAAGAAACTCATACTATTTGGAACAAGTGGAGGGTGACTAAATTATGACCATTTTAATTTTTGGGTGAATTATCCCTTTATTTGAGAATTAGATCACACACTGAGTGAGTCCTTCACAAACCAGGTTAACCAGTGTCATGAGCAACCAGGTCCTTCCTTAAAATCAGATCTAAATTAAGCGATCCCATTGGGGATCTTTTGTCAAAGTCCTATTTAATTGTATTGTATTTTATTTTATATATTGTAGAAAATGAACTTTTAATACTGGACTTTTGATTAAATAATGTGACTTCAAGTTATTTTTTCCAAAATGTGATTAATTATTATTATTATTAATATTATTATATAAAATACTTTGAAAGTCCTATTGTTTTTTTATTTTATAATATTTTATTTTATATATTGTAGAAGTTGTTTTTTTTTTTTTGGTTAATTATTATTATTATTATTATTATTATTATTATTATTAGATCTGATATTTTTTATTATTATTTCAAATACTTTGATAAAGTCTTATTTATTTTATTTTATTTATTTTATGTTATTTTATTTTAGGTTTATATTTAGTTTAAGGGTTTATATTTTAAATTAAATACCTTTAATGCTGGACTTTTGATTAAATAATGTGACTTAAATTTCTTTTTTCTAAAATGTAATTTAATTAATTTTTGTTTTATTTTATTTTATTTTATTTTATTTTATTTTATATTATATTTCAGACAGTTATTATTATTATATAAAATACTTTGACAAAGTCCCATTTAATTTAATTGTATTTTATTTCATTTATTGTAGAAAATTAACTTTTAATACTGGACTTTCGATTAAATAATGACTTCAAGTTTTTTTTTTTTTCCAAAATGTGATTATTATTATTATTATTATTATTATTTGATATATTATTATCATTATTGTTATTATTATAGTATTAAATACTTTGATTTAAGTCCTATTGTATTTTTTATTTTATATTATTTTATTTTATACATTGTAGAAGGGTTTATATTTTAAATTAAATACTTTTATTGCTGGACTTTTGATTAAATAATGTGAATAATGTAAATAATTTATTTTTTCCAAAATTTGATAAATAAATAAATAAATTAATTAATTAATTAATATGATTATTATTATTATTGTTGTTGTTGTTGTTGTTGTTATTATTATATTAATTACTTTGATAAAGTCCTATTTTATTTTATTTTATTTTATTCGCAGATTCTGCAAGGTGTATGTAAACTTTTGAGTTCAACTGTATCTGATTAGCCTGATAGCTTAGCTTACACATTTGCACTTACTTTACACTCTTAAAAATAAAGGTTCTTTATTGGCATCTGGAGTTCCATGAAGAACCTTTAATTGCCATAGAACCTTTCAAATACACAAAAGATTCATGTTCAAAAAGGCGTTTAGATTTTAGAATGTTTGGTCACATTTTATTTTAAGATCCAGTTCTCGCTATTAACAAACCATTAACTATGACCTTTGCCTCAATAAACTTCTAATTTGCTGCTTATTAGTAGTTAGTAAGGTAGTTGTTAGGTTTAGATATTGGGTATGATTGGGGATGTAGAATATGGTCGAGCAGAAAATGTGCTTTATAAGTGCTTATAAATAGCCAATATGTTATGAATACACATGATAATAAGCAACTAGTTAATATTGAGAAATTTTCTTTGAAGAATTGTTCAATGAAAGCTCTCTCAATGACACATTTTGTCTTCTTCGAAGCTTCATTCTCTTCCTTTTCATTTCTCAGTCTTTCATTGTTTTGAAAAAGATATCCGAAAACCTCCCTGCTTTTAATAACTCCAATGATGAAACCATGTTTGCGCGTGAAAATCTTCTCTCACTGTCTTTGATGTTTCGGCTTCCTCTGCAGAGTATTCGGGGAAGGAAGGCCACCCTAGAGGAGTTGCAGTCTGTCCACACCGAGCGCCACGTCCTGCTGTACGGCACCAATCCCCTCAACCGCCTCAAACTGGACAATCGCAAACTGGCCGGTAACACATCATCACACACACACGATTCACATCTGATAGACATGAGTCAACTGCAGCTCGGCCAGCGCAGCACCTCATTTTTCAAAGCAAAGGCGCATACAGGCACGCCAACACATGAATATAAGCGACTTTCAAAATGACTAAAGGGTTGGAAATGTCAAGCGGCGAATGCGAGAATGACAGTTAATCTGCTTGACGTCACTCTGTGTCCAACAGGCATACTGTCACAGCGGATGTTCGTCATGCTGCCCTGTGGGGGAGTCGGGGTAAGTGAAAACACACACTCACATACACACAGTCGCGCACACTCATCCATAACCCTGCAAAAAACACGTTTGATTGGAAATTAAGAGGTCATGGATGATAGATTGCTGGCCAGTATAGTACTTGTTGATAAGTGGGAAAACTTAATTATTATTTTTGATATGGAAAGTGGACTTACAGCACTTTGAGAAGATAATGTTACAGTATTTCATTTTTAGAGAGACATGTTTTCTGAGTAAAACACTGTTTATTTACTGACGGAATTGCTGGATCCAGTCATAAAAACGGAATCTACTGTATAATGCTGGAAATCACAGAATTTACCTATTTAAATATAAATCCTGCAGGGTCTGCGTGTCTCTGTGTGAATGAATGGCGCAGACGTGCGAATTCATTTACTACACACGTACTGAAGCGCACGTGACACTCGCAGTGTTTTTCACCTCTCAATATATGAGTATTTTACCCTTACTTTTGGGGAAAACCATCGTCATATCATATACAAACAGAAGCGTAAATGTCTTCACAGCAGCCCGTCAAAATAAAAGTTCGGTCTAACTTGACCAAAATATTAAATATTACTCAATGTAATGATAGTGCTGCTACTACTACTAATAAAAAATATTATTAAAACAATATTTAAGGAATATTTACCAGAAAAATTATTAAAACGATTATTAATAATTATTATTAAAAATTATTTAAACAGAAAATTGTAAATACACAACACAGTATTTCTGAATAATAATAATAATAATTTGTAAATTAATTAGACATGCTTTTAATTATTAAAATTTAATGAAACTATTAATATGCAATCCAGATTTATGGAAAACAGAGTCACAGTATTTGATAAAAATAAAACTGAATTTGAGAAAAATAAGACGACATGTTTTATAGGGCCTTTATTTAAAAAAAAAAATACAAAAATTACATTTTTAGTTTTTTTTTTTTTGTTAAATAAAGGCCCTATAAAATACATTTTATTATTTTTAATATTTAAAATATTTTATTTGTAATAAATTTCTGTTAAATTGTGTAAGTTTCATGGTTTCACGTAAGTAGACATTCTTTTTGATTAATATTTTTGTAATGTAACCATTAAAATAGAGTTTAGAAAAATTAAAATTAGAATTATTATTATTATTATTTTTTTGCGGGAAGGAAATGCTTTATTTATAGATAACATAATTACAACCTACGTTTGGCTAATCTATTATTCAGTTACTTTTCCTGTTCTGTTTTTGTCGTAGTATTGGTTCAGCAGTAGTTTAGTCAGGTATCATATTGGAGTCAGAATTTTGGTATTGTGACAACACTACTTGTAAAGCACATTATTTTCTACTTTTTGATTGTTTCATTCATTTTTGTTGAAAATGAATGCTTTTCCGATTTGATGTGATGTGAAAAGGGTAAAGAATGAGTTTGGCAGAAGGGGGTTTCGAACTTGGGTCGATCGCAACAAAAAGTTACTGCTATGTGCTTTAATACCTACACCACTGGAACTGTTGCTTAGCAGTCATCTTTTGTAATTTTGTTTTGTCCAACCACACGCTGGGGAGTAGAATTAGTGTAAATAGCTTCTGCTTACAAGGCAGATTAAATTGTAAATTAGTATAAATTAAACACCGATAATTATATATGTAAATTTCTACCAACATGTCAACTAACTCTCATTTATTTGTAATTACTTGTCAGATAACTCTCATTAGAGTAGTAGTAGACTGTTAGGTTATGGTTAGTTGAATAAGTTGACATTATAGTCAGTGAATGTCTGTTGGTCGACCACCAAAATAAAGTGCAGACAGTCTACTTATAGTAAAGTAAAGTTACTTATAGTTACTTATAGAATGTCCAAAATGGACTCTCAAAATGAATTATGACCACATATGTTGTTTTTAGCCAAGTTAGCATGTTGTGTTGCTCTGCGAAAGTTTAATTCAAGATGTCCACATGTCGTTTTATGTTGTGTTTGGACGAATTTTAATCAGAATCATGGTTTATAAGTTATAACAGACCATCTGGTAACACTTAGGGAACAATTCTCACTATTAACTAGTTGCTCATTAGAATGCATATTGCTAACATATTAGTTGTTTATTAGCACATATTAATGCCTTATTCTGCATGACCATTTTAGATCTCAATACCTAAACTTAACAACTGCCTTACTGTCTATTAATAAGCAGCAAATTAGGAGATTATTGAGGCAAAAGTCATAATTAATAGTAAAAACTGGTCCCCAAACTAAAGTGTAACCGAGCATTTTACATAATCTGTTTATATTTCAAGAGGCAATAAGTAAAAAAATGTGACAAAAAGCAACCACAAATGTTTGCTGTAGTTTTTAAGTGAAAGAAATATTCTTTTATTGTAATGGTCAATATATGGTACAACTCTTTGGTCTGTATGATGTTTTTACAGTTTACTGTTGTGATTATCATCAGCATAATTTATAAACTGGAAGGGATATAATGCAAACAAATTTTAAAGGGATAAAAAAAAAACTGTCAGAATTTACTCACCCTCATGTAAGTCTAAACCCTTGAAACTTTAGTTCTTTTTTGAAACACAAATTAAAAAACGTTCAATATTTTGTATATTTTGGAAAAGTATGCAACTGCATTCAAAAGGTACGAAAATTGCAAACACAGTCCTCGTAAATCTATTGAATTGATCAACACACAAGCATAAAGCTCATCAAACATGGTAAACAGAAGCTCAACTGTACCTGATTCATAAAAACACACCTCATTGGTTTTCACACATCAAACAAGCACACCTGAGCTTCTATTTACCATATTTAATGAGCTCTACATATGTGCATTGATCAGTGTTTATGTATGAACAAAAGCCTAAATGAAATCTGTTCATCTAAAAAAGCGATTGTTTCATCAAAATACTTGGCTTAATTCAAGTCGATGACTTTTATGATGTCTTTATGAACTTTTTCAAGCATTAAATTTGTGGTTTCATGGACTTTCGGTCCATGAATCTCTCAGGTTTCAACAAAAATAATTTGTGTTTTGAAGCTGCATGAAAGTCGTATGGGTTTGGAACAACATGAGGATGAGTAAACAATGACAGATTTTTTTTTTTTTTTTAATTTTTGGATGGACTATTGCTTTAAGTAAACAGTGTGAAAATTAGGCAAAACAACCTCAAAATGGTGACCCGGGATCAGTCTAGATGCGCATGCACAAGTACGATGACGCCGTAGTAATTTTAGGTTTAAAAACAGTGATCATGACATTTGTGGCCACTGCGTTCCCTCAAAGCAAGACCACATTGACACCTGCTATAAAACCAACCACCGGCTGACAGTCTATAAAGCAAATGCGGACGCGCCGGTCCCTTCTGTCGCAGATCTGGGGTCGGATAGCACTGATCTCAGCGCAGTCCATACGGGCAGCACCCTAGCTGAAAATTTGGAGAAAATGTTGAAAACTTCACTCTGACGATCAAGCTCAGAGCAGGTCCATGTGGAATGATTGGAACAATATGTGCCATGAAGGATAAAAGAAATTCCAGCCCTCTCATTGTTCACGGTGCCAAACCACAAGCAATGCAAGTTCGGCAAAAAAAAAGGATGAGGGAAAATGAAAGAGAAAAGAGAGAAGGAAGATGTGGGGAGCAGGGCAACAAACAAAAGCGAGAGAGGGGAATGTATAACCTCATTCTTTCTTCTCATGACCACCCCGTACTCTCCTGCCGCTTATGAATGCAGCTTTATAGAGTAATGATGGCCTCTTTACTCTTACTAGTGTTGTTTACGAAAGCAGGCATCACCACTCAGAGTTAGGGGTTTGTTCAGATCACAAGTATTTAATTCATCCTGCACCATTTGTGCTGCGAACATGAATTATACCTCTGGACCACAAAACCAGGCTTAAGTAGCAAGGGTGTATTTGTAGCAATAGCCAACAATGGGTCAAAATGATTGATTTTTGCCCAAAATCATTAGGATATTACGTAAAGATCATGTTCCATGATGATATTTTGTAAATTTCCTAATGTAAATATATCAAAACTTAATTTTTGATTAGTAATATGCTTTGCTAAGAACTTCATTTGGACAACTTTAAAGGTGATTTTCTCAATATTTAGTTTTTTTTTTTTTTTGCACCCACAGATTCCAGATGTTCAAATAGTTGTATCTCGGCCAAATATTGTCATATCCCAACATACATCAATAGAAAGCTTATTCTTTCAGCTTTCAGTTGATGTATAAATCTCAATTTCAAAAAACTGACTCTTATGACTGGTTTTGTGGTTCAGGGTCACATTTGTGTAAAAACGTGGCTGCTTTATCACTGTTGTGGAATGCTTGGCTTCCCATTTAAAGGGATAGTTCATCCAAAAATGAAATTTTGTCATCATATTTTTCACCCTTGACACAAAATAATATTTTGAAGAATGTTGGTAACCAAACAGTTGACAGAAGTCATTGACTTTCACACTATGGAAGTCAATTGGTTACCAACGTTCTTCTTTTGTGTTCAACAGCTGAACAAAACTCTTTTGGAACAGTATGAGGGTAAAAAAAATGCTGACAAAATGTATTTTTTCCTTGAACTGTCCTGAACAGGCTGTGCAACTATAAGGAAGGGTTAGAAATTGTAGTTGATAGATATATCACCAAGGATGACCGATAAGTTTTTCTGTTTTCTGTTAAGTGTCACAAACAGGACTTTTATTTTGACAGCACTGAGAACCAAGCGTAAAGGTCTGTTTGTGTGACAAAAGAGTTTGGCAGTCACTGGAGACACATAAGCAAACAGCTTTAAATCATTGATTTAATGGTGTTTATTTGAGAAAATATGAATCACAGTGTGCGCAGATTACTGAGTGCGCTGTTAGATGCTTTTCATCAATTTCTTTATTTGTGAAAAATACTGTAGGGTTACAGAATCCAGAAGTTGCTGTCTAAAAGTACAAATCTGTGTTACAGATATGTTTTAATAAAAGCAAATCTAATTAATTTAGTACAAACTATGTAAAATAAATATAATTTTATTTGCAAAAATTCTTATTTGTGTTATTTACTGTCATTAAATAGGTCATATGATGTTGCTAAAAAGAACATTATTTTGTGTATTAGGCGTAATACAATGTGTTTACGTGGTTTGAGGTTCAAAAAGCATTATTTTTCACATCCTGTACATTATTGTTGCTCCTCTCTGTTCGGTTTTTCTGAAACGCTTCGATTTTTACAAAGCTAATCGTTCTAAAAAGCGCTGTGTGTTCTGATTAGTCAGCTATTCAGTGCGTTGTGATTGGCCGAATACCTCAAACGTTTGACGGAAATGTTACTCCCCCTACCATTGTTGTGATGCTGTGTCCTGGCGCGATGAGACAAAAACAATAAAACCCATTATAAATGAGGCATTTGTTGCATCCAGTGAGGATATAATTACTGATTATAATCACTCGTACTGTCTTTTTACGCATTGCGTTGCGCAGAGCTCGAAATTAACTTTTTTACTTGGTAGCACTGTTGTTCCCAAATTAAAAAAATTAGGAGCACCAAACTAAATTTAGGAGGACCCAATGAATATTAAGGAGCACCACAACCGCCAATTGAGTGGAACGGACAGCAACATCCTCATAATTAATAGCTTCACCAGTCAAATGGGCTGATTTTGAAAGCCTTTTTTTTAAAATATTTATTTATTGCCTTAAGAAAGGGACAAGAAAGAATGAAAATATGAGTACATGAACAAGATGTTTATTTTCTCTATTACAGATCAAACTCTCTGTAGCCATTTAAATTAGAGGCAACCACAGCATTTTTAAACTTAATCCACACAAAGATGCTGCATGCATGAGCCATTTCTGGTTTAAATTAGATTATAATTTCAATATCTGAAGCAAAAACAGAGCGGTCTGACAGACTTTAGCTTTGTGAAATTATGCTACATAAAACACCTGGGCCAAGTCAAACATGAAAAATATCTTACTCTAGTAAGCAGGCGCTGTTTAACGTGCTTTTTATTTATTTCTTTTTTTCATTTTATTTTTTGAGTGCGCACGCTTCAAATGTAAGCGCATGTCAGAACAGCCCGCGAATGAAATGTTTAAGCGGCAAGGTTTAAAGCACATGCAAATAATGTAAGTTTGTGATTGCAAATAAGTGCAGTGTTTAGTGAGTGGAATTCTGCTGCGGAGTAAACATTTGGTGTGAATGTATGTCGCGTGAGACGGAGGCGCCAGAACTGCAACTGATAGCATGTGCGCTGTAGCACAAAAGGCTTACTTTATTTCTTAAATAATAGCAGATCGTAGGGATATTTTAATCGTCAAGATTCAAAAATGTCAATGCAGTGCAAATCCACAACAGAGATTGGTTGAAAGAAGATGTTTGGAGCAAAAACCGACCGGTTCTGAGTTCCAATATAGCGCGAAGTGAGTGATTGACGGCTAATATCTAAAATCTGCATTAAAGCTAAGAATGTAAAGATGAAGATTAATTGGTTATGTAAGCTAATGTTGGATAGAACGGCTCACTGTATCAGCTCATATCAGTCATATACATATAAGTTTTGTAAAGAAATGAAAACAAGTCGCACCACAACAATTACTAGCACTCGCACAAATGCTCCCAAATATATTTTGAGGTCGCGCAGATTAAATTTCCGGGAGCATGTGCGTCCAAACCAGTCGCAATTACGAGCCCTGATTGTGCCACGTTGCGTAAACATAACACCATGTCTGCATTTGTGATCACAGAAACAACAAACAAGCACTACTCTACACTGCTCAAAACTCACGTTTGAATAATCAGTAGCAAATTCTTTAAATATTAAAGTGTACTTACAGGCTGTGAGTCAGAAGTGCCAGACTGTACATGCAAAGTTGGAATTGCCACACTTCATAGTGTGCACAGCTACTCGCCCAGGTTCAGGAAACAGTCTTCCATAAAATGTGCTGCACATACTAGAATATTTGCATTGTACTGTTCTGGAACAATGTTGTAAATATAGCTTAAGCACTGATTTCTAGTTCTGTATTAATTTGGAAGGCAAAAGTACTTTCGCTTTCACAACGAAACACCCAACATCTCCACAACATGGTGACGACTGCAACAATACTACAGTCAGAATAAAAGTTACACCTTCTTTCTTTGCATATATATTTGGGCAGTGTTATGCAAATCTTCCCACACAGTGATGTAGAATTTTGTGGGTGTGTTCACTCTAAAAACTTCTGGGTTAAATACAACCCAGCGCTGGGTAAAATATGGACATACCTAGCGACTGGGTTGTTTTGACCCAGCGTTTGGGTTACTACCCAGAAGGTTGGTTTAAACATTTAACCCAGTTGCTGGGTATGTCCATATTTTACCCAGTGCTAGTTTGATTTTAACCCAGCAGTTTTTAGAGTGTTTAAATGGGCCATTTTAGGAAGGCGTAATCTTTGCATTTTTTCAGATTGTATATGTGCACGAACAGCATGTAACACTCAGAAGACAAAGGAAAATGTGAAATTCCATCATATGATCCCTTTAAGATAAATTGTGCAATATCATATAGGTCTATTTCAGCTTTATATCAGCCATCAGCCACTGTGCTCTCTAAGAAATATTTACACCATCCATCAAAAAAAAAAAAAAAAAAAAAAGTATTATCAATCAACCACTGGATATAATGTTACATTATGTGATGTGCAAACTCGAGGGACGTTTACTTACTCTTATTTCTCACTTGCCATTTGTGGAAGACATGCTTCATGAAAGTAGAAATAACTTTGTAACAATAGTGAAAATCCAGACTTGAGCGGATAATCAGATCTAATTGACAGTGGCACAGACTGAAAAATCAGATGCTAAAAGATCAGTTTGCAACAAAATCAGTTTTCTGCCAGTGTGTGAAAAAGCATGCAAATGTAGCCATCCAAGAGCACATAACTACCCACAACAACTAAAAAAAACATCTAAAATTGGCATTTTGAAACCATTTAAATTTCTGTGCATCAGGTATTTTTCAAAAGTTTGTGGTCAATATTATTTTTTTTACAAAATTAATACTTGAATTCATCAAGGGTGCATTAAGTTCAAAGTAAAAATAAAGAAATTTCTAATGTTCCAAAAGATTTCTATGTCAAATAAATGCTGTTCCTTTCAACTTTTTCATTTCTCGAATCATGAAAAAAACGTTTTATGGTTTTTACAAAAATATTAACCAGCACAGCTGTTTTTAGCATTTATAATAATCAAATAATGTTTTGAGCAGCAAATCAGCATATTAGAATGATTTCTGAAGGATCATGTGACATTGACGACTGGAGTATGAAGTATGATGCTGAAAATTCAGCTTTGATCACAGCAATAAATTACATTTTACAATATATTCACATAGAAAACTTGTAAAAATATTCACAGTTGTACTGTTTTTACCATATTTTTGATTACATAAATGCAGCCTTGGTGAACAGAAGAGAGTTTTTCCAGTAAACTCCTAATTTGCCTAAGTTGTTAAGTTTATATATGGGGTGGATTAGGGGATCTAAAATATGGTCATGTGGAATAAGGCATTAATATGTGCTTTATATATATTAAACAGCCAATATAAAATAGTAAATAGTGAGAATGGACCCTTAAAGTGTTACCAAAAGATCATATAGACTTAAAAAACATTTGAACGCTGATGTATAAAAGTTTTGCACACAAAATGACAATATGCATAATCTGCAAGCCGGCGTAGTGATGAGAGGCCATGTTTATGTCAATATGGAGACCACACACAAAGAATATTTAAACATGCCATTAGTATGACACATAACAGGAAACCTATTTATAGCGTTGGTCACTCCAGCCTCTTTCTTTGAGTGTGTATTCTCGAAACGTCGTTTATGTTCTGTAATTCGTAACACACACTTCAGCTTGTGGATGCTTATAACAAAAATAAGCATCTAAATACTTTTGCACGCTTGAGTGATCTTTATACAAATATGGCTGGATAAACATGTTTCATCATAATTCTCCAGCGTTACCATCTGTTTGAAAGCCTACAGCTGGTTATCCATTCATTTGAATAGGATTACGCTCAGTTTATTGATTGGATTAAAAATGAGAGGGTTAAAATATGAGTTTACATTCCACCTCGTCTTGTTGTCTGCGGTCGTCGTTGATGAGCGCATCTCTATTGCATCAGTTTGCCGTAAGTGGCCGTCACACGGCATGTAACGCTGGCATCGCGCAGCCGTGCCCTAAGGTTGAACCGCTGTTTGTGGCTTTGCAGATTTATGAACGTTGATCACGGCTGTCATAATGATAAATGTGCTAGTGTACGCCAAGACAATTCAGCTACATCATTTTATTCTGGCAGAATGGGTGACTGACATAGATTATTTGTCATGTACGCGCCGCTGAGGGATTACACGAGCCAGGGCTTGGGTGGAGGCGCCTACTCGCAGTATAAAAACTGTGAAACATTCACAAAATCAAGTGTTAACTCGGATTTGATTGCACATAAATCACTGGGGCAAAGCAGTTTTGTTTATGAACGGAGTGGATGCACGTGACGGGGTAAAAAAAAATCTGCGAAGGGTAATTAAATGTAATAACATAAAAATGTATAACCTTTTATTGAAGATGAAACATTTGATTAAACTTTGATAAATGCCTTAATCTTTTAAGCTGAGAGATGTATAAATCACCTCATAATTTCAGTGTGTGAAGAACAAATGTATACTCAAGTGCGTTATGTATTAGGTACATTATCTTCTTTGACAGACAGCGTGTTGAAGCTGCTCAGCCCGCACTTTTCTTCTCTGAAAGCGTGGCTTTTTCAGGAAATGCATGCAATCGCTGGACCTCTGCATCTCGTAATACAACCGTGTATTGTGCGTGTTATTTTTTTGACAGACATCGGTGTTATGATTGACACAGACCGTAAGGTAATAATTATTTATTTCTTAGCTGGCAAGTATTCAGTGATCGACAGTGCTTATACTTCTAATAATCCAACGACAGCCAGTCGAAGTTTTTGACAGATGTGATAACATCTGTGTGAGGGGCGAGCTATGTTTGATTTCGGACTATTATAAAATGTGCTGGAGGTTTTGCGTAGTTCATTATATTAATTTTATGGAATGAGGTTTATTTGGTGATTTAAGAGACTGACATGTTTGGCTTGTCAAAATGTTTCAGAATGACTTTTGAAAATCAATTGCGTGATTTCTTATGGTTTTATTGGACAAAGTTGTTTTTATTGTCTTTTATAACAAAAATGCTCACAGTACTTTGTTTTACAGTCCTGTTCCACTTGTACATACTGTGTACTTACTATAACAATCACGATAACTGGGTAATGACTAGGTGCTAACCCTGAACCTACCCCTAAACCTAACCTTAACCCATGACCATTCATTAGCCTCTATAGGGATATAACAGGAAGAATAACAGAGTACAGTAAATGGTAAAACTGTTTGCAATACAAACCAGTGTGTTCATAATTAAGATAATACATTAGAAAAACATGGTAAGACACACCAATTTGCAATATCAAGCAGCAAAACATGTTGTTTTGTACAGCTAAAAATAGCTGGACGCGGATGAGGCCGAAAGCCTGACCCATCAAATCTACAAACGACCGCGCCCACTCTTAAGAAAAAAAAAAGATGGATTAACTAGTTGCTTATTAGCATGCGTGTCACTAGCATATTGGCTGTTTATTAGTACTTATAAAGTACATATTAAAGCCTTATTCAGCATGAGCATATTTTAGATCATTTAATCCGACCCCATTGTTGAACTTGAAAACTACGTTATTACTACTATTTCAAAGGTTAACAGCAAAATATCCAAAATCCACAACGACACTGGCCAAACAAATAAATACAATAAACAATGGGATAAAAGCGACAGATTATTTCCACGTTTTTGACACAAAATTACATTTTTATTATGCACGGAAAGCACATACTCTATTCCTCCCATTCTCTCTCCCTTACAGACGCACACACGTACAGTTAGCACACGTTAACATGTGCGGCTCTGACGATTTGATCAGTAATAGTTTAACAAGATAAAAACTTAGTCTGTCTGTCTGTCTAATAACTTCATTATTAACTGCATTAGTCTGCTATCAACGGCTCAGTTCTCAGTTACTAGGTCTAAAATGACATTTTGGAATTAGCAGGTGTTGAATGAGATGCATAAGAAATTAAACCTACTCACAATAGCGCTTTAAAGGAGAAGTCCACTTTCAAAACAAAGATTCACATATAATGTACTCACCCCCTTGTCATCCAAGATGTTCATGTCTTTCTTTCTTCACTCAAGAAACTGTTTTTTGAGGAAAACTTTTCAGCATTTTTCTCCATATAATGGACTGATATGGTGCCCCGATTTTGAACTTCCAAAATGAAGTTTAAATGCCCCTTCAAACGATCCCAGCCATGAAAGAAGGGTCATATCTAGCAAAACGATCGGTTATTTTCTTAAAAATAATACAATTGATATACTTTTTAATGTCAAACGCTCGTCTTGTCTTACTGTGCCTGGACTGTTTTTGTTCCGGTTCATGTCAGTTAGTGTCGAAAAACTCCCATCTCATGTTCTCCCTCAACTTCAAAATCGTCCTATATCGCTGTTTTACCTTTTTTTGTTAAGGGTGTTTGATCTTCTTTGCATGTTCACTTTACAAAGACTGGGTCGGTACTTCTGCAGTGATGTAGGATGATTTTGAAATTATTTTTGAAGTTAAGGGAGAAAATACGATTGGAGTTTTCCTATATACCCTAACTGTCTTGAACCAGAATACACAGAGTTCAGGGAGAGAAAAGTAAGACAAGTGTTTGAGATTAAAAGTATTTAAATTGTATTTTTTTTAATGTAAAATTAACCAATCGTTTTAAAACTGGATGAATGCCTTGAAATATATCATCTGATTGATGTCTTGAGGTGTGGTAACTGTAGTAAGCACTGACAATGGACCACTGATTTGTTAGCATCGTGGCTGCATCCCCACCTGGGTGTGCATTATTTTCTAAGAATTCAGTGGCCCACTGTTAGTTATTCCTCATTTAATAAGCAATAAGTTAAGAGTTTATTGAGGCAAAAGTTGTAGTTAATAGTAAGAATATGTCCTTAAAGCATGACTTTACAGTATTGCATACTATGCAGTATTTTCCTGAGTAAGTTCACTATTAGTGCACTGTAAGTAGACTTTACTATAAAATAAAGTGTAACCAAGATCTTTCATTTAAACCCATAAAAATGCAGATACTGTTGTAAATGGTGAATTTACAAAAAAGTGAATAATCACTTTTAAAACTGTTGTTTCAATTTAGAACTCCTTTAAACAGATTTTTAGGTATTACCTGCACTGTTTGCTGACCATGCTTGTATTTCGACAGGTGGACAATGACACCATCTGGAATGAGATGCACACATCCACAGCGTCCCGCATGGCGGCCGGGAGCGTGACGGAGCTGGCCTTCAGAGTGGCTAAAGGAGAGCTCAAGGTCTGTATAAAACAATATCCAAAACTTGTTGCTTCTTAATAGGTCAGCTGCTTCTTCTTAGATAAATTGAGTACTATATAACTGACAATGAACATTGTATTATTGACAAATAATGCATTCATTTTCATTAACTGAGTAGTCCACATATGGGTCATTCTATAATTAGTGGTACATTTAGAATTTGACAAAATGCAGAAAGAAGTTTTCTTTCCTGTTTCCCAAAAACCCAAACATGACCTTACATAGCTACTTTGAAACAATCTATATTGTCTATAAATAAAGGTGATCTGTAGGAATATGTACATAAAATCTATGTTTGCTACTGTCCACCATGTTACCTTTACTGGGTAACATAGTTGACTGGTAACTTAGTTGACATTTTTAGTGTTTTGGGCCTGTACTCAACATGAAAGCCTAGAACTACTGATCATATGGTATGTTTAGAAATATATATATTTTTTTAAAAAACATAAGTTTTAGTTAAATTGTCTTGTAAATATTTGCAGCAATAATACTTGTGTAACACTGTTGACAGTCAATTAATTCACTGTTGACACAGGTTTGCTAGTTTAACCAATATTAGGGGAAACAGAGAGAACATCACTTTCAGTGTTTCATCCACGTGTTTCTAGAGGAAATATCATCATACTGTGAATTATGTGAGAATGGGACAAACCATTCCTTTTTGAGGGGGGGTTTCTATTGGGTAACTTAGTTGACAGTGGTTTTTTGCGGACACAAGTAAAACAAGTTACATGACAATAAACATGTATTATTTTTTGATGCGCACACCCAAATGTCTTGATAACCTAATCTAACTGAAGGCGAAACTGTAAAATTCATTTATATTTGAGCTCATTTTCTTGCTTAAATGCAGAGTAGAATGTGCATACCAGTTTTTCAACATATAGTAGTGTGATTGGGAAAAATATAATTGTGTACTAGCAAATTAAGCATGGGGTCTTCATATTGATGAAAACATATTAAAAATATACTTCACGGACATGAGATGTACCCACAATTATGGAATGACCCATACACTCATGTATTTTTGTACTCCTAAAATGTTAAGGTATATATTACTACTCTAAGGTACTAAAATGCACCTTTTAGGGGTAGATATGGAACAAAGCTGTTCTTTTAAGTGTATGCCCCGGTATTGTTCAGATGTGTAACAACTTCTTTACATCAGTGGTTAATATCGTGCTCAGAAACTGCCTAATCTGATGTTACTAGTTTGAAACACAACCTAGAAATGATGGTAATATGTCACAGCTGTGAACAGTGTTGATGAAGCTACAAATTACTGACAATTTAGAATAGTTCGCTACAGACTTACCATCAACATTGCAACAAGAAAAAGAAAGCATTACAACGTCAGTAGTCTAAATATTTCAGTGTAAGAGTCAAAATGAATCACTGAGTCGTTTATGTGTCCAGTGAAAACATGTAAACAAACTGATTCACTGAAATGATTCAGATTTGCTAAGTAATGAGGACAGAGCGTCTTTGATTCTTTCCTTCCTCTGCTGTAAAGCTATGCAGTGTGATAAATACAGTGATTTAGCATTTTGTCACGTTACACTGCAACTTGTTGGAGAAGTAGCTTGTTGCTATTTTGATTCACTATTTGAATAAAACTCATCTATTGTCATGCTACTAAAAATGCACTTAAGCTAAGCACCAAGAGTGGCTGTGCAGTTATAGAAAATTTAATATTATGCATGTTCACGTTGCTTTGAAATTAGCATAATTACAAGATGACAACTCTGAGATAATCACTTCCATGTTGAAATGCAAAGCATTGAAGAAAAAAATCACACCAAGTACCACTAGCTGTAATAAAACAGCATATCAAACAGAAATATGAGTAGCATTTTTTGTAAAAAATTACATGAAATGAGTATTATTTGTAATCCCGACATGATGTGAATGCATCTTCAGTCAAAACTCTTGATCATGCTGTCAACCAATCAGACTCAAGAACTCATTTCCTTCAGACGGTCTTTGCAATTACCGTTGCGTCAAATAAAAATGAACCAAGTAGCAAACCAACCAGATCAAGCTGATTAAGACGTGGAAAACTCTAACGACCATAAAAGAATAGTTCAATCACTCGAGTCCCCTGCTGGTAATTAAACTTAATGAAGGTTATAGGGGATGTTTCAGGGAAACGGCTTTATTGCTTTAGCTGAAAGTGGAGGCCCGCTTGTTGGAGCAGTTTGGTGAAAACATGGTTTCTGTGTGAGGGGCGACTGGTAAATGCGCAGTTAATGACATGTTGGTTTCAATGTTTCAGAACGGCTTTGCTGTGGTTAGGCCACCAGGACATCACGCAGACCCGTCAAACCCCATGTAAGTCTGCCTGTTACATGCTGAAACGCCTCATGTGAGTTTGAGTTTTTGCGTCTAGTGGTGGATGCGGGTTCGAGCCTGGCCTGCGTCACGTTTCTATCGTTTTCCCATCTTTCTTGGCGCATGTCTGCTTCCCATTGTCTCACTATAAAAGTTCTTGAACAAAATGAAAATAAAATAATATAATATGTTACATTCAAATAAAATAAAATAAGCAATAATAATAAAAAAAAATAGTGGGTGCTATACACTGCCAGTCAAAAGTTTTTGAACAGTAAGATGTTTGTTTTTTAAAGCTCACCAAGCCTGCATTTATTTGATCCAAAGTACAGCAAAAACAGTCAAATTTAGAAATATTTTTACTATTTAAAATAACTGCTTTCTATTTTAGTATCTTTTAAAATTTAATTCATTCCTGTGATTTGAAAGCTGACTTTTTTAGCATCATTACTCCAGTCTTCAGTGTCCATGATCCTTCAGAAATCATTCTAATATACTGATTTGCTGCTCAAAAAACATTTTTTTATTATTATTATTATTATGTTGAAAACAGCTGAGTGGATTTTTTTCAGGTTTCTTTGATGAATTGAAAGTTCAGGAGAACAGCATTTATCTGAAATAGAATTTTTTTGTAACATTATAAATGTCTTTATCAACACTTTTGATCAATTTAAAGCATCTTTGCTAAATAAAAGTAATAATTTATATAATTTATTTTGTAAAAAAAAAAGCTTTTTATTTCAGATAAATGCTGATCTTTGGATTGATAAAAATAATAATAATAATAATAAATGTTTCTTGAACAGCAAATCAGCATATTAGAATGATTTCTGAAGGATCATGTGACACTGATGACTGGAGTAATGATGCTGAAAATTCAGCTTTGATCACGGGAATAAATTACATTTTAAAATATATTCAAATAGAAAGCAATTATTCTAAATAGTAAAAAATTATTTCACAATATTACTGATTTTTCTGTACTTTGGATCAAATAAATGCAGGCTTGGTGAGCATTAAAAAACATTAAAGATCTTTTGACTGGTAGTGTAGATTGTTTATTTAAGAGATATTTTATTTAATTTCATTTTTAGTTATTATTTTTTGTTAATATTTTGAATTAGATTTTATTTTTATGTTTTCTGCTGTAATTTTAAATTTTTAGAAATTTAGTTGTGTGTTTTTGTCATTTTTAAATATGTCTGCTGTATATAGTTTTTATTCATGTTTAAGTGAGAAATGCTGTCTCGGAAACTATTTTATTTTATATTTTTTTGTTTTATATATATATATATGTGTATATATATAAAACAAAAAATGTAAAATAAAATATGAAAAAATTATTTTTTCATATTTTTATATATATATATATATATATATATATGTCCTATTCTATTTTTAATTTTTATTTAATTTTATTTATTTTTTTATTTTTACTTCAGTTAACATTTAAAGCATAAAGTATTTTTTTTAATGGTTTTAGTTAACTATAATGACACTATAATATATGTCGTGCATGTGAGTTGGGGGTGATATATTGTGGTCATGCAGTGAAATCCTTCTTCCTGTACATGTGTGTTTTGAGCGGTGTGTTTGTGTGACGTGGGTGTTGTGTTTGCACATGTGCACTCTGTCACCTTGCAGTCGGTGTGTGTGTGTGTGTGTGTGTGTGTGCAGCGTCAGCACGCCTGTCTGTGTGTGGATATTTATGGCATGATAATGAAGGTTTGGAGGGAGCGGGAGGAAAGACGCTGATTTATTTCAGCAGTTATTAGCCTGCTGAGTTCGCTCTTTCCAAAATTCTCAGCGTTTCACCTCGCTCCCTTACTTCCCACTGCATATCTAATCTTGTGCTGGAAGCTGCCACATGTTTATTATTTGTATATGTGGACAGTATTTAAATGCTTTTAGATTACCTAGACACATTAAAAAAGTTCCACTAACAACAGGCCTGCACATCCAAATTCAGTTGCGTGAGAAATCTTGTTTGCTTGCTACAGTAATGCTGTTCTGTTTCCAAATCCTTTGGCATTTAATGTGGTTGGAGGCCTCACTTTATCTCTTTCTCTCTCTCTTTCAGGGGTTTTTGTTTCTTCAACTCAGTGGCGATCGCTGCTAAGCAGCTCCAGCAGAAGCTCAGCGCCAGTAAAATCCTCATCGTTGATTGGGTGAGAGATCTACAGCCAATGTTTGTTCTAGGGATACCAATAAGCACAAATTAGTTTCATGATATGTCCAATATTGGAAATTTGTACTATTCTCTTAGTGCCATATTGGATAACAAGCTGAATTGATTGAGCTTATCAGTCATTGAATCAAATCACTTCCAGATTCTTGTATTTTTCGTCCTAATAGACTAGAAACAAAGATAATACTCATGTTGACTGAACAACAACCAAAATGCTACTATTGAAAGCTAACAAATGTTAAACATCTCAGCTTTGTGTTCTGATTATGTAGCCTGATTATGTTTCATCAATCATTCAGGATGTTCATCATGGCAACGGCACCCAGGAGATCTTCTACAATGACCCCAGCGTCCTCTACATCTCTCTCCATCGCTATGATAATGGAAACTTCTTCCCCGGGAGTGGCGGACCGGCAGAGGTTAGTGCGCAGAGATTATTGATAATAACATATGAGCGAATGCAGTACTCTTTGGTTTGTTTATTGCTGTGAAACACTATAAGCTCACATGAGTCTCTTGGACTAAAGGGTTTCAATGTGTCACACTTGCGCAACTGTGTTTCAAACCAGAACTAGTTGCATCATGGCCTTTAGTACAAAAGGATCACAGTATGAGGGTTTTTGGTGTTTAACAGCAGTGCCGTGTTTGATTTGTCCCAGGTGGGTTCTGGTGCCGGTGAGGGTTTCAACGTTAATGTGGCGTGGACCGGTGGTCTGGAACCTCCCATGGGCGATGCGGAGTACCTGGCTGCCTTCAGGTATTGGTTTCACTTGGTTCATTTGCTGATTTCAACTAACTGAAGGGGAACAATTCAACAGTCTGAAGACCTTAAAGGGATAGTTCACCCAAAATGTAATATTCTGTTATTAATTACTCACCCTCATGTCATTCCAAACCTATAAGACCTTCGTTCATCTTTGGAGCACAAATTAAGATATTTTTATAAATCCGAGAGCTTTCTGACCCTGCAAAGACGGCAACACAACTGACATGTTCAAGGCCCAGAAAGGCAGTAAGGACATTGTTAAAATAGTCCATGTGACATCAGTGCTTTAAAGGAGACTTCCAGAGCAAAAATTTACAGATAATGTACTCACCCCCTTGTCACCCAAAATGTTCATTGTCTGTCTTTCTTCTGTCATAAAGAATTTCTTTTTTTGAGGAAAACATTCAGGATTTTTCTCCATATAATGGACTGATATGGTGCCCCGAGTTTGAACTTCCAAAATGCAGTTTAAATGTGGCTTCAAACGATCACAAATGCGGTTGGAAATGATCGGTTATTTTCATAAAAATAATACAATTTATATACTTTTTAATGTCAAACGCTAGTCTTCTCTTACTCTCCCTGAACTCTGTTTTTTTCCGGTTCATGACAGTTAGGGTATGTCGAAAAACTCCCATCTCATTTCCTCCCTCAACTTCAAAATCATCCTATATCATCGGATGCCCATTTTCCTCAAGTTGATATGATTCTGTAGGATCTTAATGAAAAGTCTATAAAATACTGTGGTTAAAAATTCTCAATGGTTGTGTAAAACAACACACTTTTTACCTTGTCAAAATGAGCTCTGCAAAAATCATCTCATTCTGGTCGAGGCTGCTTTAAATGTAAATGAGCTCTGCTCGCCCCGCCCCTCTCTTCTCTCTGTGGAGTGATGAGCCTGTTTACTTTAGCTGCATTTAGCCGAGTTTAGCTGCAAAACTTTGCTAACTAGCACGTTATTAGGAAAGGTGATTGCAAAGATTCATAAAAAAAAAAAAACCTTATAGTCACTTCTCGTGTAAGTGAAGTTGGATCGTGTGAACATAGACGCATTTATGTAGATCAGGAGGTGCATTCCCTTCACAAACAAACGTAATCCACTGCATCTTCAGCGGCTCAGATGTCGGGAGTAAATGACGACCACTATGTTCATTATTACATCCAGCAACACCTCAATTGCTCAGTCGGAGATATTCTTGTCTAACTTACATCCCTGCTCCGGCATCGCAACAATGGAGGTCAGACTGTTACAGCTGATCTGAGGCAAAGACCCTCATGTCAATCAACTATCGTGGGAGCGGTCTCTGTTGGTGTAACGCCACACCGACAGGCATCTGAGAAAGGCTCGATTTGAAAAAGGGAATATTATTTTTACAGATTAACTAAAAACCACTGCATGGATTTTTATCATTTTAGTGTAGACGTGTACATACACTGCCAACACACATTAATGTTCAAATAACATGAAAAAATGAACTTTGCATCCGATGACCCCTTTTTTACGGCGACCCGAGTTCGATTCCCATCTCAAGGTCCTTTGCCAGTCCCCTCTCTCCTCCCAGTGCTTTCCTGTCTCTCTCAACTGTCCTATCTATAAAAATGCATTAAAAAGCCAATAAAAATAATGATTAAAAAAAATAAATAAATAACCAATCGTTTCGCTAGACAAGACTCTTCTTCCTCGGCTGGGATCATTTACAACTACATTTGGGATCATCAGCTGCATTTAAACTGCATTTTGGAAGTTCAAACTCAGGACACCATATCAGTCCATTATATGGAGAAAAATGCTGAAATGTTTTTCTCAAAAAACATAATTTCTTTACGACTGAAGAAAGAAAGACATGAACATCTTGGATGACAAGGGGGTGAATACATTATCTGGAAATTTTTGTTCTGGAAGTGGACTTTTCCTTTAACCATAATGTTACAAAGCTATGAGAATACTTTTATGTGCAAAGAAAACAAAAAAAATGACTTTATTCAACAATTTCTTCTCTTCCGTGTCAGTCTTTGATGCATGTACCACGACACATTTGGTCTCATAATAAGTAAAAAAAATTGGAAGACACCATGATTTTAATAAGATAAATTTGCTGACTGGGTTTGAGTAAGGTCCAGTAATAACAAACAAGTGTGTGATGCACCAAAATTTCGGCAACCAAAAATATTTGGCCAAGCGGCAAAAAATTAATTTTTTGGTTTCAGTCGAAACCACTGAACAAAATTGTGCCATTTAATGAGCATGTTTCTACTGTGTCAGCATCTGTTTTGTGCACAAAACATGGATAAGCGACAACAAGAAAACATGTCAGCAGGGTGCACACTCTTCACAATGAATAAAACTGATGCTAGAGTAGCAAAATGCTAAATTTTTTAGGCTGAAATATCACTTGTTGCCAAAAAGCTTTACTATAAGATGATGTTAAGACTATATGCCTTGTAGGATTAATTCGCTTCCAGAAAAATTTCCTGATAATTTACTCACCCTCATGTCATCCAAGATGTTTATGTCTTTCCGACTTCAGTCAAAAAGAAATTAAGGTTTTTGAGGAAGACATTCCAGGATTTTTCTCCATATAGTGGACTTCAATGGGGATCGACGAGTTGAAGGTCCAAATTGCAGTTTCAATGCAGCTTTAAATGGCTCTACACAATCCCAGCTGAGGAAGAAGGGTCTTATGTAGTGAAAAGATTGGTCATTTTCTAAAAGAAATTAAACAATTTCATATTTTTTAACCACAAATGCTCATCTCGCACTAGCTGGACTTCATGCATTATGTAATCACGCTGGAAAGGTCATGCGTGGTTAGTTCTTCATCTGTGTACTTTGGTTCGAAGGGGTAGGGCAGGACGAAAAACTACATCTCATTTTCTCCACCTACTTCAAAATCATCGTTATTTTTTTTTTTTTTGTAAAGGGTGTTTGACTTTCTTTGCACGATCTCTTTGTAAAGCAACGTCCACCAATGTCATAGAAGTTAAGCAAGTGCAAGTTGAGCATTTGTGGTTAAATAGTATATACATTTTTAGTTTTTATTTTTTTTTAGAAAATGACAGATTGCTTCATTAGATAAGACCCTTATTTCTTGGCTGGGATCGTGAAGAGTCCTTTGAAGCTGCACTGAAACTGCGATTTGGACCTTCAACCTGTTGATCCCCATTGAAGTCCACTATATGTAGAGAAATCCTACAATGTTTTCCTCAAAAACCTTAAGTTCTTTTAGACTGAAGAAAGAATATTCTGCTTTTTAAAGAAGAAAACAAATAGAAAACTTAGAGCCTGTTCGCACCAAAGACGATAACTATGTAAAATTGTTGTAAATGTAACAGAAGAACCAAGTCCACACTACAACTATAATGATAATGACACAGATAAACAATATCTTCGGAATCACTTTCAGAATGATTTTTTCCAATAAACAATCTACACTGACAGCCAATCAGAATCCATCCTGCTTTAAAGTTCTCAAGTATTTAAAGCAACAGATGACAAAACTGCAGCTTGCGCCTATAATAAACAGAACATTATTGTACTTTGGTGTGGATGCTAATATACAGTCAAACCAAAATTTATTCAGACACCGTCAACATTTCTCACATTATCACAGTTTATTCGCTATAGTTTAGAAAATGGTAATAAAATATGGCTTAAACAGTGTCAGAACAAAATCATCTTGATAATGTCAGATAACTTTGATAGAAATGCATGTAATGGATTACAGTCAACCAAAAATTATTCAGAAATCTGTTAGTATGACAATATTTATGCTACTATTAATACTTTGTTGACCAATTACCAAGCAATGCTTAATTTTGTTCAGTCTGTGGTTTAAAAAGTATGCATTAGCAATGAAAGAAAAAACACTTAAGCAAAACATTGTCAGGTCAAAGTGTCTGAATAATATTTAGTCCCAGATTTTTATCAGTTTTGTATGAAGATTTTGTGGGTATAATATGTGACTCTGGAGCACAAAACCAGTCATAAATAGCACAGGTCTTTTGTAGCAATAGCTAAAAACATTGTATGGGTCAAAATAATCGATTTTTCTTTTATGCCAAAAATCATTAGGATATTAAGTAAAGATCATGTTCCATGAAGATATTTTGTACATTTCTTACCGTAAATATATCCAAAGTTAATTTCTGATTAGTAATATGCATTTCTAAGAACTTCATTTGGACAACTTTAAAGGTGATTTTCTCAATATTTTGAATTGTTTTTTTTTGCACCCTATGTTTTCAAATAGTTGTATCCTAACAAACCATACATCAATAGAAAGCTTATTTATTTAGCTGTCAGATGATAAATATATCTCAGTTAAAAAAAAAAAGATCTGTATGATTGGTTTTGTGATCCAGGGTCACATGTCACAGTTTACATAATTTTGCTATCCTCACTTACAAACTGTAGCGTCTTGCATCTCTGGTGTGTGATAATTTTTGTTTTGACTGTAGTTATATTTATAGTTATCTTCTTTATGTGACCTGGCCTCAACATATAAATCTAAACAGTTCATGCAGTCGGCCAATGGTTTAATTTATCATCTGAGAAAACGACACCCTGAACCAGAAGTAATTACCATATTTTATTACCCAAACTTTAATTTCAGCTTCAGTTGCAGTTTTTGGCTACATGAAAACTTTTAATTTTGGTTTCAGTGTTTCAAATAAAAACAACATTCTGCATATCTGTTATGGTCTTGTTAGTTTCCACACCTCATTTCCAAATTAATACTTCAGCATTAATTCTTACGGTCTGTGGTGTGCTAGTATTTCGTACACGTAATGGTAGCTGGTGGTAAGTGTCAAGGGCACGATGGTGTTGGCGAAGCTGTTCAAGGATCATCCGTGGTCCAGATGTTTAACCACAACCCCACCACCATCTACTTTATATGTCTTGTAAAGTCTTTACATTGCATGCTCATCATCAGGTCAGAGTTCAGATGGAAGCATCTGACCTTCCATCATCAGTTTCAGCAAGAATTCAATGTTGCATTGGTTTCGTGTCTTTGTTCTTATGCGCTAATATTTGCACCGATCATATTGTGATCACTGCTTTTTTTGTTTTGAAGTTGGACTTCCCCCTCTGCCGTCTGCCAACCTGCATCAGTCAAGGTGTTTATTGTAGTCTGAAACGCTTGCAGGGCTTCAAATGATTCCCAGCTTTTTCATTGTGTTGGGATCAAACTCCAGCTTGGCCACTTCCACATGCCACTTAATTGCCGCCGGTGGGTGGTTTTATTAAAAGTTTTTAGCATTTTTGAAGGCAGCCTGCTTCGGGTTTTTGGTTTGGGTCCAGGGAGGCATTGCAAACCACACGCTAACCAGGATCCCTGTGTGAAAGTGGGTGGGCGCCTAAAAAGACCTTTAAGATCTTTCGGGACTGAACGTTTTGGGAATGTTCTGCCTCTAACCAGCCTGTCTCTCCTTGACTTCCTGTGTCTTGTACGCTCTTTCTCGTCCTTTTATTGGTCTTTAATGAATGCAGCGCTCTCTCTCTCTCTCTCTCTCTCTCGCTCTCTCTCTCTTTCCCTCCACCCAAACTAAAATTGTTCCTCTCCACACAGGGGAGCGTGGGTAGTTTTATTGGTCTAGAGGGGAGGCGGAGTTGGTTACAACGGTGAGGGTAGGCGGAGAGGGGGGGGAGTAGTGGAGGATCCTGGGTAATTAAGGCAAATGGCTCCCAGATGGCGGGCTGTCAGTGACGTGAGGAGAACGACAAGCTCCAAATGGGAACCAGATGCAGCGGCGGTCGCTTTGAACTCGCCGGTGATGCGCTCAAGAGGCGAAATCGCTGGCAGGGCTGGCGTCCTCCGAGCGCAAGAAAGAGGGAGACCAGGAAAAAGAGGAAGGAAGAGAGAGCGAGAGACGGTTATTCACAGAGCTTAATTCAAACACTTTAGTCATTGCGGGATTGTCACGCTGTGCTTCGGCCAGCTTAATTTTTGTAGAATTTGTCAACTCTAACAGGAACACCACTTCATTTATTTCTTCTTTTGAGTTTTTGGGCATGATTCTCACATTTCTGGAAAGGTTTTCTTCAGAACTGATGTTGAACTGACAAAAAGTAGTGTTTCTGAGACTTAATTAATCTGATAAATTTAGTCCAAGAAACTCTTTATTGAGCATTAGTGTATTTTTACTACTTACATTAGCCAGCATTTATAAAAATAAATAAATGTAGCTGCAAGCAGCAATTATCGGGATTCAAGTGCTTTTAAGGCATTTAAGCAAATATGGGATAAGACATTGCATAGTGTTTAGCAAGCCTGTAACCACCTAAATCAATGATTGAAAAGCATTTTTGGCAAATACTGGTAATTTTTTATTTTTTTTAAAGTTTATGACTGATGCCAGCTGTTGTCCGTTCTACTTAAAACTTTGCATGCTTGTTTAGAATCGCCTGACGCATGTGCTCAGCAGGTTTCATGAAATTTTGAGTTTTCCTTCAGGCTTTATAGGATTTTGGATAAATTTGGACAGGACCCTTTTCTAAACGACCCCGTTATAACTTCCCAAAGGGTGAACGTTTTTTGATAATTATTGACCTAAAGGTTCTAGAGAATAGTACTGCAGTGTTTTCTCCAGATTGAGCAAAAAACCTAGGCCTGGTTCGCAAAATAAGGTGTTTTTGTTTACATCTTCTCAATCATTTAACAAACGATTTGATTGACAGCAGTGATTTTAGAGGCAAAGTTGTCTGGAATGAGGAGTTCTATCCAATGATATGAATATCGCATGTGCCAAAAACCGTGCAATGAACAATCGTTTACGTCCCCAGTGGCTGATTTATTTAAAAATTTCTCTCAGACCTTTGGGGCCGTGAGTCGAACAGATCCACCGAGTTTTATTCCGATCAAACTTCATCGGTCAATGGCAGCCATGTTTTTTGAGATAGTCAGATGTTTTTATTGTCTTGTTGCACTTTGGACCAAGACCGTGCTCAGCGATTTTTACGTTGATAGGACAAATGGTTGCGTAGGTATAGCCATTTTTATGTTTTTCCCTCTTATAATGCCACCAAGTGGCCTAGCAGCATGATTTTTGTTCTGTGACCTCAGATTGAGCTCTTACATAAGTGTTTTGAGTTTGGCAGAGATATTTCATTCCGTTCAGAAGTTATAAGCATTTTACTAAAAGTGTCCCTGCCCCTTTTAAACGCTTTGGCGTTGGTGAGACAAAAGCAAAAATTTTTTTTGATAGTTATTGATATTCATTGTCCAGAGAATCTTTTTGCACTGGTTTGGTTGTGATCTGGTGAAAAACCTAGGACCAGTTTGCAAAAGTAGGTTTTTTAAGTCCAACTCCAAAATACCCAAATATTTTGCCTATAAAATAACACACTTTAGCATTCGACTAACGGTACTTTTGATCGCTGTAGCGCCCCCGTCAGGCCGATTGGGGCGAGCCTTGGTGACGTTGTAGGCGGTGTGAGCACTACCATCCCTCCAAGTTTCAAGTCTCTACAACCTACGGTTTGGTCTGCACGATCAGTTTTACTCAGAGATCACTGATCCTTGGCCATTCTAACAATTACAACAGGGTTTCAGCGCTACACGCTTGAACCCCTAAATATTAGTGTCATGCCTCAGAAGACCCATTAAAAATTTATTTACTGTGCCCAATTGTTTTATTTTGTGGAACAAGAGATGTTTTAGAGAATGTAGTTTGGTTGCTTTTTCATGCAGTCACAATGCATTTTGAAGCTTCAAAAAAAAAAAAAGACCCAAAAGCATCATGAAAATATTATAAATGTGGCTCATGCACTATATTTCAACTATTCTGATGACAGAAACGGACTGAAATTTAATTTATTGACTGACTATTTTGACATCTGCCCTGGCTTTGGTCGGTGAGTTCAAGAGAGAAGTAAGAACGAATCACTTTTTTGAGTTCTTTGAATTATTTTCAATGAATCAATTGATTCACTGAATCAGTCACTTTTTAATTTCAACTCACTAGTGATCCAGGTGCAGTGGTTAACAGGTGAAGATTCTAAATGCATAATAACGTTCATTATTTCATGAAAGAAAAAAGTAATTTGGGTTTGGAATGACATAATCATGAGTAAATTATGAGAAAATTGGTGAACTAACCATTTAACTATGCCTCTCTAGGCTTAAAATTGTGCTTGCATAAAGATTTGGAAAGTAATGCAGTCTTACCTATAAGTGCAGTTATTATTGATATGATAATAACCAAATGTTGTCTATATGTTCTGATGTTTAGGACGGTGGTGATGCCCATTGCTCAGGAGTTTTCCCCAGACGTCGTGTTGGTCTCTTCAGGGTTTGATGCCGCAGAAGGACACCCTGCTCCTTTAGGAGGATACAAAGTCACTGCTAAATGTGAGATCTTACTATTAATAATGTCAAAATGTAAAATTCCTTTTAAATTTAAATTCATTTAATTTTTAAACCGTCCCAGATGAAGTTTGTGTTTATCTGTTTCTGGACTGTGACACTAATGTTATTGGTCTCGCTGCAGGTTTCGGGTTTTTGACTCGGCAGTTGATGACGCTAGCAGGAGGACGCGTGATTCTTGCATTAGAGGGAGGTCACGACCTCACAGCCATATGTGATGCTTCTGAGGCCTGTGTCAGCGCTCTGCTAGGACTGGAGGTCAGATTTCATGCTTAAGCTGTCCAAATACCATCATAAGTATACATTTATTAAACCTTTATAATCTTGTTATACCACTGCCGTTAACGAATACTAAGCATTGTTGTTACGTAAGGGTGTTAACGTGACTTTTCTGGTATCGTCTTGCATGACGTGCTCTTTGTTTTAAAGGAATAACATCTCGTTTTCTCTTAGGAGCCTCTTCCGGAGTCGACTCTCCTGCAGACGCCCAATGCCAACGGAGTGCTTTCCCTCCAGAGAGTGCTGCAAATACAGAGTGAGTGTCTCTCGCTCCTCTCGTCCCAGTCTGAATCTAATTATCCTGAAATGCACTGGCTTCCTGGTAGCACACATTTGTTTAATTCTTTGTAATTAATTATAATCATGATCGTCGTTGTTTCACCACATGGTTCCTGCCGTGCCAAAATATTCCTATAAAAACAACGGTATGGGATGCACTACGTGGCGAACAATACCTCTCTCATGCTGTCTGTGCGCTTTTGACATGATCTATTTACAGTTTTAAACAAGCTGTCATCAACACTCATCACTCACATTTTCAAACCTGTGTGACTTTCTATTTTCAGTTTGACACAAGAAGAAACACAGAATGTTCAAGCTGCTTTTTTTGTACGATGATTCACACAGTTGAAGTCTAATAAGGACAATGCAGTCTATATGAGGTCATACAATATCTGTTTGACAAACCGACCAAAATTCACCATTGTTTTTCCCTCTGCTATAGTTCTCCAACATCATGAAAGCCTCATTGGTTCTTGTGCGTCAAAGCGTTCGAGCTTCTGTTTACCATATTTGATGTGCATATGTATGTGCGTTGAACAATGTTTATATGTAAATAACAGCCAAGAAATAAATCTGTTCATCTTGTAAATCTGAAAGTAGATAGATATACACAACCAGACAAAAGTTTTTGATCAGTAAGATTTTTAATCTGCTCACCAAACCTGCATTTATTTGATCCAAACTACAGCAAAATCAGTAAAATTTTGATAGATTTGTACTATTTAAAATAACTGCTTTTTGTTTTAATACATTTTAAGCTGTAATTTATTCCTGTGATTTCAAAGCTGAATTTTTAGTTAATAATAATAATAATTATTCATTTTAAAATGAATAATTCATTTTAGTGATTAATAATAATAATAAAAAATGTTTATTAAACAGCAAATCAGCATATTAAAATGATTTCTGAAGGATCCTGTGACACTGAGGACTGGAGTAATGATGCTAAAAATTCAGCTTTGATCACAGGAAAAAAATACATTTTAAAATATATTTAAATAGAAAGCAGTTATTTTAAAGGTTAAAAAAAATTCACAATTTTACTAATTTTGCTATATTTTAGGTCAAATAAATGCAGGCTTTGTGAGCAGTAGAGATTTCTTTAAAAACATAAAAAATCTTACTGTTCAAAAACTTCTGATTCCATGTATTTCAGTGGAGGGACAGAAATCTCAGGTTTCGTTAAAAAGGTCTTAGTTTGTATTTTTAAAGAAAATAATGACAGATTTGTCATTTCTGAGTGTACTGTCCCTTTAAATTTCAGTCTTTTCTTTATATTAAGGCTTCCGACAAGTTTTTTGTTATTTCATTTCATGGAAATGAGCAGCTTTGACATTCTGCAAAAGATCTTTTTTTGTGATTCACTTTAGATAGAAAGTTATACAGGTTTGAAATTACATAAAAACTGTAAATTAAGGCAAAATTTAGTCCTGTTTCATTCTGAAATATATTTCTCTGTTTCAGGTCAGTATTGGTCATCACTGAAGCCGGTGATGGGCACAGTGGGGATGTCGTTTCTGGGTGCCCAGAGGAAAGACTGTGAGGAAACGGACACAGTGAATGCGATGGCGTCCCTCTCCGTGGGCGTTTTGACCAACAAAGGGTGAGATCTGATGAAGAAATTTAGCTAAACGCAATTTGTCACTCTTATACACTGTAAAAAAAAAAAAAAATGTTCCAAAAAGTTGTTTCAACTTAAAATAATTTGTTACCCCGCTGACTTAAAATTTTTAGTTTAGCCAACTTGAAATTTAAAGTTACTTAATGTTAATTTAAGTGACAACTGGAATATTTAAGTTGACTAAACTAAACATTTTAAAGCAGTGGGGTAATAAATTATTTTAAGTTTAAACAACTTTTTTTTCTTTCTTTTTTTTTACAGTGCATATATAAAAAAGTAATAAATGGTGCCTTGGCAACTCACTGAGAACTGGAAATAAATATTAAAAAGGAAATAAACTTTAATAGTAATGTTAAAAACTAAAAATGACAAAAGCAAATAATAAAATTAAACTAAAATAAAATGGAAACAGAACAAAAAATATTAATATATTATTTATATTAATATTATTCTAAAATATTAATAACAGGTATAATAGTATACAAATAACACAAAAAATATGGCTGTGATAGCTGCATTCTACAACCAGATTTACTGACAAATAAATTCAGGTAAAGCCAAATTTTGGGTCCCACTGTATGTTAGGTGGCCTTAACTACTATGTATTTGCATTTAAATTAATCATTTAATACAATGCACTTAATATGTACATGCGTGTTTTTGCATTGTACTTACATTTTAATATCTGCATGTAATTGACCCATTACACCTTAACCCACTCTTAAACCTACCTATACACCCAAACCCGACCCTAACCTTACCCGTATCCCACCTCAATAGCAGCAAAAGCCTTTTGCAATACAATATGAGCACAGTAAGTACATTGTATTTATTTCTGATGTAACTACATCTGACTGGATTTAGTTTTTGCAGTCTAATCTATAATCCAAACCAATTCATGCTAATGTTTTCACAGGTGCCTCTTTCCCTTTTAATCTATGCTGAGCTTCAGAGCTGGAGAAAATCATGCTTTTGTTGCATTCTTGAGCATAAAAACCATATGCTGATTGTTTGATCCTAAACATAAACTTAATTTTTTACAGCCTTGCTGATGAACCCATGGAGCACGACGAAGAAGACTCCCTTTAAGCCAGGTCTTCACGCGTCTGAAAACTGTCCAGTACCAAATGGCGCTCCACACCACGTGATCGAGCCGTGCCTCAAGACCAGCAGTGCCTCAGGGGGGCGTGGTTTCCTCATCATAGCCCCTCCCCCAAGACACCACCTCAACACTGACCACCAGCACAGCGCGGCTAAGCTAACAACCCGCAGCTACAGTTCTGCCGGGGCTCTGGGATCCAGTCATCTTCTCCATATCACACAAACAAACACACTATGAGGCCGTTAGTGTGTTTTTAACATTCGCTAAAAGAATGTGCTCGAATATTCACCTCCGGTGCCTCAGAAGAGACTATTTACCTTAGCTGGAGATGCAAAAGGAACAGTTCCAGTTAAGGATTATTTAACCTTTTCTTTAAACTACCCCTGACAAGCAGACTGTGTGCTGAGAGAAAATGAGGGGTTTCCTTGCACCTGGCAACCACAAAGTGGCTCCACTCTATGATGTCATTACTATTAACCAATTTAACCACTAAAGACGAAGAAGAAGAAAACGATCTCGACGACTGTGGGTTTTATAAATCGTAATTTTTTTTTTTTGCACTGTGCATTCCATAATGTGAACCGTGAAATTTTCCAAACCTCTGGGAAACGAAAGATCTAATTCTGTATCTAGTTTTATGCTTTTAAAGTGAAGCAAAAAAAAATAGTTGCATTCTTGTCAAGTTCAGTTGCATTCTACCTGCATTCCCAGTATGAAGGCTGTAGACTTGAATACTTCGAGATTTGTACTGATTTTGTATCTGCCTCGTGTTTTTAAAGGCCAGAGGGACAAACCAGCTACGAGCAAGTTTATTGCACACACCCACCCCAAAAAGAACACACATGTACTCTCTAATTTCTGTGCACACGTCTCATCCTTATGACCACTGTACAGTTAATATCGTGGACACAGGAAGTGCTTAGGCTTTCCCTAGTAGCTCAGTCTCTTTTTAGACCAAACTAATTTGAATATGACTTTTATATGTGTGTGTGTGTATCTATCAATCTATCATCTTTTGTCTGTTCTGTACTCGCAATTGACCACGAAAAGCGCAAAACGACATTTGAATGGGCTCTCGCAGCCACTTTAATGGCAGTTTGTGAAATTCTTTTTACAGCACAATTGTCTGTATTTTTTTTTTCACTGATCTTTGTTGTTTTGGACGAGGGAAATGGCTAGCTTGTTAACCTGTGGAGAAGACTTGTCTAACGTTGGTGTGCATTTAATGATTTTCTTTCATTGCTGTGCACTTACTGACGTTTTTCATTTTTACGAGGGATGCATTGTTTTTGGATGGCGTTCTGTTTTCCACAGCCTGCACATAGATGTCTAATTCACACCAGTTGTGGATGAAGTTTATAGCGATATTAAATATGTCTCTCGGCCGCTGGGATTCACATTTACGCCATCATCGATGAACCCAAATTAATATCACACCAACCTTAAAACCGAAACGGACGGACCTCTTAAAATCAGCGTGTTTGGTTTTAAAAACCATATCACTTGTTTAACATTTGGGACCCCAAAACCAGTCTTAAGTAGCACGGGTATAGTTGTAGCAATATCCAATATCTACTATAATTTTTTCTTTTATGCCAAAAATTGTTAGAATATTAAGATAATGTTCCATGAAGAACTTTTGTACATTTACTACTGTAAATGTATCAAAACTGAATTTTTGATTAGTGATGCGTTGCTAAGAACTTAATTTGGACAACTTTAAAGATCATTGCACACTTAAAAAATAAATACGTTGTGTCAATCACATTTACACGCTGCCTTCGAAACTTTCGTCCATCATAAACAAAATTCAGATTAGCTTCGATTTTCTGCGTTTTTGCATCCGTAGCTAGAATTTTGATAGGAAAGGATGACAAATACGAAAATATTAAAAAACGCATACGAAAATTTCGGACTCGGTGTGCATTAACCTTAAGGGTGATTTTCTCAAAATTTAGATTTGCACCCTCAGATTCCAGATTTTCAAATAGTTGTATCTCAGCCAAATATTGTTTTATCCTAACAAACCACACATCAGTGGAAAGCGTATTTATTCAGCTTTCAACTTTCAAAAAATTGACCCGTATGACTGGTTTTGTGGTCCTGGGTCACATTTCTAAACAAAAATCGTTCTGGTTGCATAATCCCGATGGGCCAAACTTTGAAAATAAGCGCTGGAAATCATCGTCCACATGCTGTATCAGTATCTCATCGCCAGTTTGGGACGTTCCATTCACCTAGCAGCACAGTTCATGGTGCTTGTTTGACTTTAGCATTGTGCCTTTTGGTTTAACGAACGCCCCGGCGGCTCAATTCGCATTGTTTGATAACAATGACCAAATCCAATCTTTCTGACAACTATTTACCTCTGCATTCACAACCAAATACAGCGTTAACGTGCTTTCCTGCGTTCACTACAAGAAACAATCGTGACCTGTCAGTTTGATGTCATTACGAACACGTGGACTAAAACTAGAGGCATTCCTTGTGCGCCCAACAAGTCTCCACTTCCTCTCTTTCTTGCCTTGTACCAAACCACTGTGGATAGTTCTACATTTGTATGATTCCATGTAAATAGTACCAAGCATTTATCGATGTTTTGTGAGGTTTTCATGAAGACCCTGGGTAGCCTTTGCCCATCAGACCCCCATGAAGACTGTTGTAAAATAGAGCAGATGCAGACGTTCGCTCATTAATGAAGTCATAGCTAACTAGCGGCGATCTTGCTGCATATTTATAGTACTTCAAACAGTGCACTTGCATTCCACCATCACCAAAACACGCGTCAGCAGTTGAGACCGTTTGGACTTGGTTAGCGACAAATCGACAGCACTTAGTGACAGTTTCACCGGGCCGTTGGGACTGTGGATACAGATCTTCACATTCCGTTGCCGTTTGGACACTGATATGCGTCTTATATACAGTTCTAGTTTAGTGGTGTATTTTTACAATAGCTTTGTGCATTTGTACTGTTTTGATATACCTCTCAAAGCGCTTGTATTCTCTCGTCTCTCCGAAGCCTTTATGAAGTAAAACGGAGAGCGCGTGCTGTCGTCACCGCTCTGTAAAAGCAAACCAGCGCCGTCTTAATGTCATTTATGCCCTGTCGCCGCATTGTATGGATAATGTAAATAGTTTCCTACGACCAAAAGACTTCACCTACGTGCCTTGAAGTACTTTACCTGTCGACCCCCACTAACTGGATCTGTTTTTAACAAAGAGTAACAGAAATGACGTTTCCGAATCTTCATGTACTTAACGATTCCTTTGTTCATTTCCCGTTTCTTTATTTCTCTGTGTATAGAAAAGAATGTCTATTTTGTACTGTTTCTATCTTCCTAATTAAAAAGAAAAGCATTTTTTGTTTGCCTGAATTGCGTTTGTGTCATTTTTGCTCTCTGTTCTCAGCGTCTGAACACCAAATACCAGCGAAGTGAAAGAAATTAATCAAATGTGTCACATCCACACATCCATTTGTTTTCTATTATTTGAGAAATATTCACTCGGGTCTGCACATGCTCTTTTTATTTTAGCATAGCAGTGCTGTTATAAAAACACACTAGGATAACTACGGTTCCTGGTAGGAATGACTACAGTGCCTGCGTTTTCCACCAAAACACAGCTGCTGCTGTTGTTATTACTAGTGTAAAACTGCTGGGAATAGCCACTAAATTCTTCAAAAAACTCTAGAAGCATCTCATACTGTTTAAGATGCCATTTTTTGACTAACCTTATGAAGCCATGATAAATTCTCAAAGGCGTTTCATGCATCTATTGAAGCATCTAAGAAGGAACCAGTGCAATTATGAATTGCACATGCACACAACCAAAGACATCTGAAATACCTGATTAATGACCACAACATCATCCATACTGCTTTAGTTTAGGCCACTATGGCCGTGTGTTTTGCACTTCAAACATACATCTTGCGATTTTTTTTTTTTTACCTAATTACACGTACTAAACAGCAGAATGTGGCACTTTTGTGGCGAGGCGGTCTGTCTTATTGCTTGCCAACCAGACATATATTTACTGAAGCCTCAAACTAAAAAGGATAATGCCAAGTTTATGTGCAAACCAAGTTTAGCTGACATTTTATTCTAATTAAGTAGTTAGCAGTGTCTGTCTGGATTCTAAAGAACTCGTACGAGCAGAACAAGAACACCTTGATCTATCGCTTCAGATTTTTAGATTCACTTCTCATTTGTTAAATGATTTCTTCAAAAGTGCAAAAATGCACCAAAAAGGCATAAACATAAAAAAGGATTAGTTCAATTCCAGAATAAAAATTTCATGATCATTTAGTCACCCCCATGCCATTCAAGATGTTCGTGTCTTTCTTTCTTCAGTCGAAAAAAAATAAGGTTTTGAGGAAAACCTTCCAGGATATTTCTCTATAGTTGACTTCGATGGGGATCAACAGGTTGAAGGTCCAAATTGTAGTTTCAGAGCACCTTCAAAGTGCTCTTCACCGTCCCAGCTGAGGGATAAGGGTCTTATCTAGCAAAACGATTGGTCATTTTCTAAAAAAATAAGAATTTATATACTTTTTAACCACAAATGCTCATCTTGCACTAGCTGGACTTCACGCATGTTGGAAAAGTCACGTGGTTAGTTCTTCGACACGTGGTTGGTTCAAAAAAGTAGGGTAGGGCGAAAAACTCCATCTCATTTTCTCCTTCAACTTTAAAATTGTCAGACGTTGTTTTACCTTTTTTGGACGTTCGTTTTGTAAACGCTGGGTCGGTACTTCCATCTATGTAATGCATGAGGTCGAGCTAGTGCGAGACAAGCATTTGTGGTTAAAAAGTATACAAATTTTATTTTTTGTAGAAAATGGCCGATCGTTGTGCTAGATAAGACCCTTATTTCTCGACTGGGATCGCATAGAGCCCTTTGAAGCTGCATTAAAACATTTGCATTTTTGACTTCAACCTGTTGATCCCCATTTATGTCCACTATATGGAGAAAGATCCTGGAATGTTTTCCTCAAAAACCTTCGTTTCTTTGCGACTGAAGAAAGCCATTAAATTATCTACCTTAATGCATTTGTTATTCACCAAGTCATCATATTGCATAATCAACAGCTTTATTTTTTTAAAAAGCATAACAACCTTTATACATTTAGACGGATGTGGTATATACCATGACACGATTGTTACACTGTCACAGAAGCATGTTGGCTAATATACAGCATACATGACAAGCGCAACAACTCTGATCACATCTGTATATGGGGGAATATAGTGCGTCTACGTAGCATTTTTCCATCAGGCTAAGGTTACCTATACATGTAGAGTCCTTATGACAGTCAATGTCTGCCTCTGTGTCCATACATAGTCAAAGTCAACGAACGCTGATCTCAGATCAGCACTCTGCCGCTCAGTCATAGTCATTTCCAGAGTTTGATTCAGAGTTGTGTGGAAATGTCAGTTTAGACACCTCTGGTGTCAGTTCCTTTAGATGGCGGAGGGACGTTTTTGTGCATTTTGTTGCATCGCTCCATTAGGAGAAGAGAAAGATTGTTGGCTTGTAGTTGAAGCATGATGTCCTCTGGGATAGTGGGAAACTGTTGAGAGACAGAAGGGGAAGAACATGTCAGAAATGTGCTTTAGAATCAAAATGACTTAATATATCTATATAGACAGGATTGCAAGTATACTGTAATTTGCATGTAAATGATTTGTTTTACATGTGCTACTTTTGCATATTTTATATTTTTATTATTTGTTATGCATGCAGCTTTTGTGATCTAAAAATGACCTTACACCTAAAAAAAGTCACCTTTTGATAAAAGACTAGTGAAGGTTTGGATTAAAAGGCAAACGTAGGTAGGTCAAAACACTGAGGAGAGGAAGTATTTCAGGTTTGGATCTGGATTTCTTCATAAACAGCTTTATTTAAATTGCCCAATTGTTTTAGCTGGAATCTGCTTGTCATCTCAGCCTAAAGCGAAGGATTCATTCCCATGAGCACCGGCAAACACGTTGACTCATCTCGTATAAACGAAGGACATTGCTAAAGTAATACAGTATGTGGTGGATATGACTAGTCCAAGGAAACCACAGCCCAAAATAAATCCTGACAAAGAGCCGTAGTTACTCTGTTTCCATTACCGGCACACTTTTTTTCACAAATCAGCCAAACAAGACAGGATGACTAAAGAAAACAATACATGAAGATGCCATTTTAATTGGTTAAGATTATGATAATGCCAGTCCTGGCTCATAAAACGGCTTCAAAGCTGAACTTCAAAGGTGTTTTTTGATATTTGTGATTTGGGCTTTGTTTACAAGATCCATCATGGATAAAAGCTTTGTAATAGAATGTAATCTGTTGAGTATTATGAAGATGGACTTTAAGGGTGGTGCTTTTTTCTTTGCTTTTGTTTGTTTTGTTTTTTTCCCTCTCTCTCCCATACTACTAATCATTTATAAGAAGAGAAAGGTTTAAAAACTTTAAGCGTGTACAATTTATTGCTAATATTGGTACTTTTAAATGCAGAATACCTTACAAAAACGTCGTTTATTTTGGCGCCAGGGTAAATTGTGCACATTCCTGTTCTTTTGTTAAGTATTTCAGTTCATTTGACTAAACTGGCAGCTACCAATAAGAGATCTATTTCACAGATTCTGCATTTTGTCCCAAAATCAAGTCAGAAAATGTGAAAAATTTAGTCTGGACTTGTGCACAACTAATTGCTGGCACACAGTTGCAGAATATCAATTGGGGGATTTCACCATTCTGAAACTACGCAATGCCAGCTAAATATTTCCAAACTCTCGCTGTGCCCAAAAATCAATAGCATCGGCAAGTCGTACGTTTACTAAAATCTTCCTCTTTATAAATGCAAACCTTAAACTGATCATCATCAAACTCTGTATTTGTGTGTATGGTGTGTATCTTTCATACACACACACACACACACACACACACACACACCTCTGTAACACCCCACAACTGTTTCCAATCATTAGGTTCCTGCATGTCTAGGCCCGGTCGCCTCTGATTGCACGACACTGGATACGAGATCCCGTGAAGGGCAGAGGGAGGGCGATTTACACCCGTGGGCTAAAGGAGAGTCCTCTCCACCTTTCCCTGCTTCCTGTTCACTCACTTTTCTTTTCCTTTAATGATTTTTCTTTGTTCCCTGTTATCTTTAACAGCAAAGCATGGCCCCTGGTGCTCAGTCTGAGAGCTTAGTGGAAAATAAAACGGAATAAGTACACATGTGTATTAAATACATGTTAATTACATAGTTATTACATATGTACTAACATATTAGTAGTTTAGTTATAAATTTAGTTCTACATCTAGAAATATATGCTAGAACTGTGCAGATATAAACTTTATTAAAAAAGCTTTTGTTGGCTTTTTTTTTTTTTTTGAAAATATACTTACATGAAGTTTTTAAACGTACTTGTGGTTAAGGCAAAACGTACTATGAAATCAAAAGAGGCTGCGCCAGTAGGCCTGTGTATAACTTCGACAGCGAAATATCACAAGCTAAAGTTGTATTTAGGTAGACTTGACATGTAAGTGTTTACAGTATACATAGATCACGACGAATACATTTGTTTATGAGAATAAGAATAATATCCGTTCTTCTGCCAAGACGTGTATAAGGGTTTAAGAGTTTCGCATTCATGTTGTTTTCTTAAAATGGCTAATATCTCACAGATTCTTGAAATAGCATGTTTATGCGTTTAATTTTAATACCATTAACCTGGGGTTGAAATCATCATTTTTTTTTTTCCATTTAAACAGATGTTTGAACTTAAGAATTCCTATTGCTGAATACCTATTCCTTTTTGGACAAATGTGAAATTCTTAGAATTTAGTCCATTTAAAATGAATACAATATTTAGAACTGATTATTGGCGCAAAGAATTATTATATGGAAAATAAAGTCATTAATATCCAGCATACTGTGAAAATATCCTCCCTTAGAAAATGATCATAAAAGTAATGTGCATTATCTATGTAGTATTGTTTCCGGTGGTTGTGATTCGTGAACCATTTCCAAATACAAATAAATAAACAAATGCATAACTAAATATACAAACAATTTACTTCCAACGCCTGCAGATATTTATCAAGTCTATTATGAATCTATTACACAGTGAAGATAAAAGCCAGCACATATTTCGAAAATTAAAATGCAGCATTGAACAAACTTTTTATTTATATGTCTGCCATATGTAAATGTGTTTCTCAAAAAGGTTTCAACAGTATCAATTCAGCGGGTGAGAGCTACTCCAGCTGGTTAAAGGTCCAGCCACAAAAACAGCTGCCTAAGCCACAGTAAGGACCAGCAGGCAGTTACACCAAACCCCTGAGGAAAATCATTAGTGACAAAACCCTTACAGTTATTATAATTAATCTTATTATGTTATTAAAACTTGGGATGTTCGTTGTAACCGGGCACAGATCTTCCCCGATCATCACCAGCATATAGTATGTAATCTGTATTTATTATACATATATGAATATATAGATATATATATACTCAAAATTCTCAGACAAAACAGTTTTGTGTGCATGTTTGATTATGTATGATTCCACATACACCATAAAATTGAGTTTAAGTAGTTAAGTAGTTTTAGGTAGCCCCTAAATCCACCAGAAATGATTGTTGTGGTGTATGCAATAAACCCAACAAGTCCACAATCAATAAGCAAGTCATTTTCTCATTTGTGATAGAGAAGCGTGAACTTGCAGATCAACAGCTCATGCTAAACCAAATCCACTCGCTCATTCTTTTCATTTCTAACACTTCATATTGCCAACTCGAGGTCTGACGTACCTGTAGAGGTCTGCTCTGAGAAAAGTGAAAAGATGGAAGGTCAGAGGTCAGCTTTAGGCAGGGTCAGGTCATGGCGGTAGGAGTCAAATGGCGGGTGCTGGTGAAGTTGAAGCCGTAGCTAGTAGACAAACAGCGAAAGATTTAATAATCAGAGTCAGTTTCTCTCGGGCGCAATGCAGGGATAGAGTTCAGGGGCTGGTTGGAGTTTCTTGGGGCAGGTAGGATCAGGAACGGGCGAATGTCTAGTGAGTGGCAGACATGGACCAAGCGCCCTCCATCCTCCATACGGAGAAGGCGTAGCTCAGCCTTTCGTGGGCCAGGTAGTTACAACTGGCCAGCTTGGCATCCATCTCATCGCTTTGGAGAACCTGGTAGAGAAAGTCGATGTATCTCGAAGCCAGTTTGAGGATTTGAATCTTGCTCAGTTTGTCCGAAGGCAAAGTAGGGATGATCTTCCTCAGCGAGGCGAAAGCGTCGTTTAGGGACTGCGTGCGCTGCCGTTCCCGGACGTTAGCGATCACCCGTTGCGTGTGGAGGTCCTCGAACGGTTGTCCAGGCACAGGTGACACCGTGCTCACAGCGGGCACTAGGGAGGCCGAAGAGGATGACGAGGAAGAAGGAGAATTCCTCTTGGGTCGCTTGGGGCAAGAGGGAGCGAGCGTAGATGGGCCCTCCAGTGAGGTCTTGTCGTCCTGCGTTAGGGGTTCTTTCTTGGGACCTGTCAGCCGCTTCCGAGCGCCCGTCGGTGGTGCAACAACGACGGGGCACTTGTTAGGGCGGCGTTCTTGCTCCTCTTCACTGGGTAGGACCCCACCCTCGGGAAAGTCGCCACAAGACTGTTCCTCTCGCATGACGCTCGGTCGTCCTTGTCAATCCCGTGCTTCTATCCTATTTTGCGTCTTCGTTTGTGGCCTGTCTTGAACTGAGAGCAGTTTTAAGGGAAAGCAAAACAAATCAAAGCAAGGTGGGGCTTTTTTCCAGACTTAAGACGGGGCCGGATTATGCGGCCATACATCTGGGTTCGTCTCCTCAAACTCTTGTCTCCTCAGTGTGTCATGTAGCTGTGGGTCAGTTCTTAAAACCTCAAAATCACCATCTGGCTGTCAGGTCTTTTATAAAGGCCCGTGGCTAAGCCTTCCAAAGCCCTTCCTACTTTGATCAGCGATTGGTTAAGAGTTGGATTGGTTGAGGGGTGGAGCCGCTCGAAGGAAACAGGAAGCCGATGCACGTCCCGATTGGAGGATAGAGCCAGAAGGAGGGGGGCACGATCTAAGGTAGCGGCAAACGACTCTGCTGTAGAGTTTTCTTGAAATTGTCTGAAGCATATTGGTTCCAGATTTCTCCCAAAACAAGCCTTCGGTCCATACACACCCCCTCCACCACTCCAACACCCTACACCTCCTCTTTTTCCCCCAGCACAGCCCAAGACAGACAATAGGAAGGAGCTGAGGCTTGCTGCTTCGCATGCTGTTTCATGCTGTCTCTCTGTTGGCTTTATGGCATGGCGAGGTTTTCAAGGCTAAACTGAACTTTATTTCAGACATGCTGAGTGAAAACATCACATCAATGCATTGATGTGCATTTAAAAGTGGGATTGTTCGTTTTTGTATATTGCCAAGACCATGAACATAAACTGAATGTAGAACATTTTGTTTCGGAAATGTAAAACGTTTAAAAAGTGCTCAAACCATGAGACAAATAGCATTATCAGTGTTTATATATGATGTTGCATCACATCACAACACTGTTAGCTAGTGTTTGGTTTGAGTCTGAGGAAAAACAGGGCCTGGATTCGGGATTGGCTGAGACCACAAAGTGAATCTGCCCATGGATTTAACATTACATCAATATTTTTTAACTTTATTTTGACCTTTATGACTAAGTAGAAAGTGTCAATTTAAATAAAACCAAACCTGCTTTGACTGTGTCACTGTGATTGTTCATTTCATTTCTAAATATCATAACTAGTGTCCTGCTTAACTTCAAATTGGTTTCAGAATCAAAGCATATGCTATGAAAGGCCGAAATTCAAAAACATAATGAATTCATTTCTGAACAAAATTGGAGCTCTAATCAACAGTTTAAATACAAACAATGGGCCTCATTTTTCAGTCTCTCGTATGTCTCGGTGTCTTCTAGCTGATTAAGGAAACTAACAGATCTATTATGTAGCCGTGGGGCGCGGCAATCATTTCAAAAGAGAGCGGGACAGAATGTTCAGTGGAAGACCAAGACATTTCTGATCGATGAGTAAGTGACCAAGTCATGTAGCTGTATCCTATTTGTATTGTCTTGCTATTTTTAGTTTTTGGTAATAAAGAGCAGAACAGAAGAACATCATGCATTTTCAGGAGTGATTAGAAGCCAGGCTTTGGCTGAGCTGTGAGCGTTAGATCAGTGTTTCTCAGTCCTGGTCCCGCAGTAGGCTACTCCATATCTAACACACCTGATTCAACATTATCAGCTCATTAGCAGAGGCCCCATGAGCTGAGACGAGTGCCAGATAAGGGGGAAAACAAAATGTGCAATGTTAAAATGTTAAACTTAAGAAAATATGCAGCATACGATACATTGGTCAAAAATGAGTGAGCTTTTACAAATTGTTTGTAAATCTCGTCATGCTATATTACTAGTAAATCTCGGAGTCAATCTTTTTGTCAGCTTGTTTTCTTTCAATTAGCACGAGTTTTGTGTTTCTTGTTGGAACTGGTTGATTGTAGGCCTCATTCATCTGAGCTTCTACATCTCAGTTTTGAGTGAAAAAGGCATTATTTGTGAATAACTCTGGCAATGTTTACTCAAACACTGGAGTGCATAAGCTCAAATCAGTGAGGCCTACAGTCAGTCAGTTCCAAAAAATAAGCTATTGTTTGTAGGCTGGTCATTTTTGACTGGAAACAATGGTCAACACTGGTCAAAAGAGTAATAACATGAGTAATAACATAATATTTTTTAAATTGAAAAAAAAATACAAACATTACCAAAACAATTTTGGGAAGCTGTTACCCTGTGCGATATGGATGCCCACAATTGCTAGTTTATATCTTGCAATTATGACTTTTTTCTCAGCTTTTTGAGATCCTCACAATTTTGAGTAATAAAGTCAGAATTGTGAGATATAAAGTCAGAATTATGGGACAGAAACTCACATTTCTGACTTTTTTTCTCAGAATTGCGTGTTTGTATCTTGCAATTCTGACTTTTTTTTCTAGGAATTGCGAGATATAAACTCGCAATTGTGAGTTATAATGTCTAGTTCTGAGGGGAAAAAACGCTGAAATTATCACTGTTCTGACTTAACTCACAAGTGTGTTTTAAAGTCAAAAATGCGAGCTATTCTGACATAAACTCACAATTCTAAGAAAAAAGTCAGAATTGCAAGATAGAAAAAAAGTCAATTGTGAGATATAAACTCACAAGTCACAATAAACTCACAAGAAAAAAAGTTGCAAGTTTTACTTGCAATTGCAGGTTTATAGATAATTGCAACTGCAAATTTGTATCACACAATTCTGAAGGAAAAAAGTCAAAACTGTGAGATGTGAACTTGCAAAGTCAGATTTGTGAGATAAAAAGTTGCAATTAGCTTTTTTTTTTTTTTCGTTATAACTTTAATTTAGAATTTTTGGGGAAAAGAAAATTCTCTCCAGGTCAAAATGACCTGAACACAGCATGAACACAGATTTAAAGAAGTAGTTCACTTCCAGAACAAAAATTTACAGATAATGTACTCACCCCCTTGTCATTCAAGATGTTCATGTCTTTCTCTCTTCAGTTGTAAAGAAATTATATTTTTTTGAGGCAAACATTTCAGGATTTCTCTCCAAATAGTGAACTTCAATGGTGCCTGTTTTTTCCATTTAAACTTCCAAAATGCAGTTTAAATGCAGCTTCAAATGGCTCTAAACAATAGCAGCCGAGGAAGAAGGGTCTTATATAACAAAACGATCAGTTGTTTTCTATAAAAATGAACAATTTCTTTACTTTTTAACCTCAAATGCTCGTGTCTAGCTCTGCGTGAACTCTGTGTAATCCGGGTCAATACAGTTAGGGTATGTCAAAAAACTCCCATCACATTTTCTCCTCCAACTTCAAAATCATCCTACATCGCTGCAGAAGTACCGACCCAGTGTTTACAAAGTGAACATGCAAAGAAGATCAAGTGTAAAACAGCAATGTAGGATGATTTGGACGTTGGAGGAGAAAATGAGATAGGAGGTTTTCTGCATACCCTAACTGTCATGAACCGGAATACACAGAGTTCACACAAAGCTAGACAACACGAGCATTTGAAGTTAAAAAGTATATAAATCAGAAAATAACAGATCGTTTCACTGGATAAGACCCTTCTTCCTCGGCTGGGATTGTTTAGAGCCCTTTGAAGCAGCATTTAAACTGCATTTTGTAAGTTCAAACTCACGGGCACCGTTGAAGTCCACTATATGGAGAACATTCCTGAAATTTTTTCATTAAAAGTAATTTCTTTACGACTGAAGAAAGAAAGACATGAACATCTTGGATGACAAAGGGGTGAGTACATTATCTGGAAATTTTTGTTCTGGAAATTCACGCATATGCATGACAGAGACCAAGAAGATTCTTAGTAAGACTTGAGACCCGATTCAATCCAATACTGAATTTGAGTACCCTATTACTCTATTAAAAACCTCATAGGCCTATCAGTATGTTAGGTGGAACAGAAAACAGAGATGATGTAAAAAATCTACTAATATATTTTCTTATTCATTTACTTATTTTTAAGTTTTAAGTTTGTAAAGCTGATTATTTATTTATGTAAATTCAGCTTTGGGGAAATTTAATAATAGCTTTTGCCAATTTATATGACTTTGCTAGAGGACAGGAAAAAGAGGAAAAAGGAATAAGCGAATATTGATGTTGCTAATATAAGCACCATGGCTTAATGTATTAAAGCATGTGCCCTGACTGACACGCCATGACTTTAATATCCTTTAGATGCTCACATTTATACTTTTTTTTTTTTTTTTTAATCATTAAATGTGCATGTACAGTGACCCATTCCAAACTGCTCATTTTTGTCACAAAGAGTTGGAGGCACTTTCACTGGCATTTTAGCTTGTTTAGATTTGCACCATGGTGGTCCCTGTCAAAATCAGCCTCCGGAGCAAATCTGATCACATGTCCCTCCCACACCGCGCACCTGCGTCTGATCAAGACGTTTATACACCACAACGTCACCGAAACTCTCTGACAGGAAATAAACAGCTTAGGGGTACCGGAGTTATGGAGAAACTATACGACGGCTGATATAAACAATGGTGCGCTGCGAGAGGTTTGGACAGGAGTGGATTAGAATTGGGTCAGTGATAGGAACACAGGATCCCCTGGTGAAAGTGGTACTGGGGTCCACAAGCCTCTCGAGTCTCAGCGAATCTCTGGCCTGAATATGAACACCAGGGCAGACAATACAGGCACAATATCTAAACGCTTCGGTCAACTTTGGTTGTTTGTAAATGTGACCCTGGACCACAAAACCAGTCATAAAGGCTGAATAAATAAGTTTTCCATTGATGTATCTGTTATTATAGGACAATGTTTGGCCGAGATACAACTATTTGAAAATCTGGAATCTGAGGGCGCAAAAAAATCAAAATATGGAGAAAATCGCCTTTAAAGTTGTCCAAATGAAGTACTTAGCGATGCATATTACTAATCATAAATTAAGTTTTGATATATTTACGGTAGGAAATTTACAAAATATCTTCATGGAACATGATCTTTACTTAATATCCTAATCATTTTTGGCATAAAAGAAAAATCATTTTGACCCATACAAATTTTGCTAGAACATTGTATTTTATTGTATTCTACTGTATGGGCCAGTATATTTGTAATTTTATTTATGACACAATATGAACTTACCATTTCTTTAAAAGGAGTGTGTTTTAAAATGCATTGCATGACACTTAATTTTTTATTGTATGCATGCATGTATGTTTCGTGTATGATTCATTTGTTCCAAACCACATTAAAATTCAATTTAAACATATAATGACAGCTCTTCTATGATGAGCATGGTTTAATTCCTGTATTAACATTTATTTTGCCACTTTTGGGGAGGCATACAGTTAAAAATGTACATGTACTGTCCAAATATTATAGAGAAGAAAAAATGACATTCTAGAAAAGAAAATTTAATTCTTTCTTAATTACAAAAATTACTTCTTAATTTCTTAAAATAATACTAAAATATATATGGCATCATATTTTATTATGATTTTTTTCTTATTTTATTTATTTATTTATTATTTATTTTTCTGTGTGGTGTAATCAACATGCAGAATAAAATCAAAACAAAATAGGAAATAATATTGTACAGAGGATTTGTCAAGGACATTAAGGACATTTTAATTTTTAATCTAGGTTACTAAATTGTCATGTGGTGCAACTCCCAAAAAATCTATATTTATGACGTCTATTTATAATTAATGACATTTTTTTTTAATATTACATTTAAAAAAAATTGAATAAAATGTGAATAAAAAATAAAAAAACATGAATAAAAAATATTAGATAAGAATTAAGATGTGTGCATATGTAATCAAGGTGTATTATTATTATTATTAATAATTTTTACTTCATGGTTACACCACATTACATTAATTTTTGTTTTGAAAATTACATGAAAGTTTTCAATAAAAAGTGCATGTTTTAAATCAATAAGTTAAGCCAGTTTTAATTTTTTATTTAATTTAAGTTACTAAATTATCATGTGGTGCAACTCCCAGGAAATGAATATTTATGAGATCTGTTAATAATTAATGACATTTCTTTAAAAAATTTCATGAATAAATAAAATAGGTAAGAATTAAGATGTGTGCACATGTATTCAAGGTGTAAAGAAAACATATTATTAATTTTTACTTCATGGTTGCACCACATGACAATTTTTTATTTTTTTTTAATTATATGAAAGTTTTCAACAAAAAATATTTAAAACTAGATTTGTAAGCTTTTCCCTGGCTTTTACATGGACGCTCTCACTGACCCATATACAAACCATGTGTCTTCATGCATTTCTCCGCACAGCCTTTCACATGCGCAAATGCATGCCAACCTTGAATTACGAGCACACATTTAAGATGTTAACCAATGAATATATACTCTAACAGAGTATATGATGCTACAAACAGAGCCAGGAAAGAGAAACTTAAAAGAGAGTGCAGGAAATGTCGAGTGTGAAACAGAGAATCTGTGGCAGGTTTGGTTTTCTTAGACCTCTCACCTTGCGTGCTACCACGTTGTTGCCTCAGTAACGTGGAGGAATTTCTGACGGGGGAAAAAAACAAAAGGCCCGCTCTCAGAAAAGAAGAAAAAAGCGAACGAGAGGCCGAGAAAAAAGCAGAGAGGGAAAAAGCAAAGCACTGGTCAAACAGAACCATATGGGAGAGTGTGGGGCTGGCTTTGATCTTGGCCCACCGCCTGATTGATGCTGCGCATTTCATTTCCTCGTCAAGGCCGTGACATAATGTTTCACTAACACTCGAGACCCCTCGCACTCCTCCTCCAGCGCTCCTCTCTCTTTCCTCATCTCGATCCTCTAATTCACCCTGTTGCCACCTCATCGTCGAACGTTCGGGGACGAAAACATTCGTGCTTCGCTGTACAACACGTCCGTCAACGCGGCAAAACATTCTGGGCTTTGAAACGACCTCGAACGTGACATGATACACGAACCGGGATGAGTCTTTCCATATCTGAAGGTGGACATCTGCGAGACTTGTTTGATACGGCTGCGATGACCTCACTGGAAAAAGCAGTGTCATAGATGAAAGACCGTTGCAATCTGTGTTTGTGAGTTTGTTGCTACTACAATGACAATGCAGACATAACAAATGTCCTGGTTAAGCCTCGATAAATTAACACCGGTATTAGAAAATAATGGGATCGGATGAAGGTGCCAAACACTTGCAGTGGCTTCAAAAACATTATTAGTGCCTTTGACTGAGTCGTCTTCGCAGCTCCGAGCATTGATCTGCTAGCTGCGAGTTGGGAATCAAAACTAGAGATCTTTTGAAGACACCTTGGAAGGTGTCCAAGATGTCCAAATATGCTTCAAGAGACTTGAAAAGAAAGTCTTGGGGACCAGTTCTCCTTACGACTTTTGCCTCAATAAACTCGTAATCTGCTCTTTATTAATAGTTAGCAAGGTAGTTATTACGTTTAGGTATGGAGTCGGGTTAAGGGATGTAGATATGTCCCTAAAGTGTCCTGAAACATCATATAACAGTGTCCCACTTAGCTTCAATTGAAGTTTTAATTGAAGAGGCTTTGTACAAAATAACTAGTTTGGACCAGCATCATCAGAAATGCATTAAAATGCATCTGATTTCTGTTTTCGTAAACACGAGCAGATGAATTGGACCGTTATGTTTTCAATCGAACTTACAAATACGTTCGTCTTACGCAATCCCAAGATGAATCTGGGTTGTGACACTCTGTTGTCCTTCTTCTTGTCTTCCCTCAAGACTGACCTTCGCTCACCTTTCTCTCCAGAGCTCCGGGTCACCTCCACACATCTGGGAGCCATTTCCTCCCGAAAGGACTCACTTCCTGTGGGCAGCCGCTTAACGTGGAGGTGTTTCTGCAAGAGGTCACGGTGGGATCATCGAAAAGGTGAGACCGATCCAGTTCCAGGTCATGAGAAATCTACGCCTGACCTCTACGGCAAGACAAAAAAAAAAGAGGTTTTATTTATAAAGCATGAAAATCACATCATTGTTTACTCACCCTGATGTCATTCCAAACCAGTTTGATGTTAGTTTAAGTATTTCTTAGTTTAAAACAAGTTTGCCTAAGTGTCCACAATCAAATCAGCGGTTGATAGAATATTTGTGTCCCTGGACCATAATTTAATAAATAAGCTTTCCATTGATGTGTGGTTTGTTAGGATAGGATGATATTCAGCCAAGATACAACTATTTGAAAGTCTGAAATCTGAGGGTGCAAAAAAATCTAAATATTGAGAAAATCGCCTTTAAAGTTGTCCAAATGAAGTTCTTAGCAATGCATACCCTTACCAAAAAGAAGTATACTTCAAGTTTATTTCATTAAGTATACTTAAGTAAACTTCAAGTATATTATCGGAAAAAGTAATAATATTACATAGCTTGTAATGCGTTACCCCCAACACTGTATATATATATATATATATATATAAATGTGTTATTTTGTGTTTGTTTTCATGCACGCACGACCTACTTTACTTTCACTTTGAGTTTGTTCAAATTTCCAAAGAAACATGCTAATTGGTGGTTCGAAAGTCCAAAAACTATGTTTATTGGTTGAATAGATGACAGTTTGAACCAATCTGGGCACGGGGGTGGGACTAAGCATCAACAATCGTTCCCGCTTGGCTGAGAGGAACGAAATTCAATGGTTTCCTCTGACGAATCAATGCGATCAAAATGTGATGACGTAATCACGTTCACTACGGAGCCTCTGAATATCCAAATGAGACAGGATCTCAGCTTTGCGGTACTTTTTAAATCATTCAGATTGGATGAGCGGTTCAAAAGTTATTAGATATTTAATAACAATTATTATTTTTAGCCACGGACGGCTGTCTCGGTCTTTGAGGGTTAAGTATACTTTATGTAGTAAGTATACAAATGTCAGTGTACTAGTAGTATACTTGTACGTGTACTATTGCGATACTCCTTGGGACTAAATTGGCCCACTTTCTAGTATACAAAAGTATACATTTAAGTATACTTTAAGTATAGCAGTAGTAAACTTTGAATACGCAACTAGTTTATATCTATGTTTTAGTCTGTACTGCAACTATACTAAAAGTGAACTTACAGGTATACAGATAGTCTACTAATTAAATACTTGTAGCATTTTTAGTACACTTTAAAGTATAGTCTCAGTAAACTTCAAGTTTAGTAGTTTTATACTGCAAATATACTCGCAAGTTTTCTTTAAATGATACCACTATGTCCCTATTAGGAATTAATTTGTATATTTTGTTATACGCATATCTAAACATACAAAACATCAAAAGAAAGTAGAGGGTATCTGCTTGTAAACAAAAACATTTTATTCTAGCTTCATGCATTCTTTTTTTATAAACACTTGAATGTGGGTACGTTTCATAAATAATAATAAAAAAGAAATAAATAAACAACATTTTGAACAAAAAGCTGAAAAAAGACCGAACTGGATTCAAAGTGATAATAAAAACATAGATGGAGTCGATCAGCACCACAAAGTTTGACAGTCATTATTACCTCATTTTATTCCATAACATTACAGTTTTGATGCTGTTTTATGACTGATTATCCTGTTAAAAACGTGTGAAAGCATCAGTTTTAGTTTCTTCTTTGCGTGTGTTTTGCAAATTATGTACGGACGATGTGTAATAGCGCCCCCTACCATAACAATGAAAACATGGATTCTTGGAGAACAATATAGCTCAAATATATTTAGACTTTTTCTAAGTATAAGTCAAGTATACTTAAATGTCATTTTAAGTACATTTCTGAGAAGTGCATAAAAAGTAGACAAAGTATACTTTCCCATTTTTAGTTTAAAAGAAGTATACTAATAGCAAACTTGAATAAACTTCTTTTTCGTAAGGGTATTGGCAAAGTTTTGATATATTTACAGTAGGAAATTTACAAAATATCTTCATGGAACATGATCCGATTCTGTTAATTTTTTAGAAAAAATGTATAATTTTGACCCATACAGTGTATTGTAAAGTATACTGATTTTTATGAAATGAAATATGCACTAACCCTGATTCTGACCTCATGTTTTCTAAAAACAACTTAAATATTAGCCTTCAAAACATCGAAATGCCAAAGGCATCATAAACTTGATCTTAATTAGCTGACCTAACATGAAAATAAACTGAAGTCCCACGGCACAGGCGAAGTTTTAAAGATCTAAACAGAACTGTAAATTCTGATGGATATTGCATAAATAGCTTTGGGCTTTTGTTCCGCACACGCGGAATTTCCTTAAATTCGTTTTGAAGCTGCGTCTCCAAAGGACCTTTTAATGTCAGCATGGGCATCTGGTTTCTGCCCGATTCAAGATGGGTTCTTTTCATTCATGTCTTATGTAAATGCTATTGAACAAAAATTACCGCCAGGCCAGACGATTCTTCCAATAGCCCCATCACACCATATGCCCGCTCTCATCTTTAGTCCTCTAAATTCACATCACTAATGCATTGCTTCAATCTTCCAGCAATGAAGATGATGAGCATAAATGTGCCATAAACACAACATCTCAACTAGCATGAGGAAAACTTGCATTTACAGCAGATGAACAGAGGATTTATTCACATTAAAAGACTGTTCTTGTTTTCAACAACATTTTTGTTCTTCTGGATTTAATATGCCATAATATTCAATTTTTTTTAAAACTGCATTTTGCTAATCACATTTTTCTAAACATATGCAAAGGAGCTAGCACTAATATTTAACACCTACCAAAAACATCCCCAAAATAGGGCTGTTAACGGAATGTTAATTTACAGTGATTTGTTATATTTAGCACACACATACATTAAAATGAGAGTAATTAATCATGTCAGCTGACCCTGAAAATATATGAGAAATCTCACCATCAGAGCAATTAGTCTTAATAATGTTCCACCGATACTTTGAGCTGCTAAAAAAACAGCCATCAGTTTAAAAATAAATCATGTTGCCATCGTATTGTTTCAAACATATTGCTTTCATTCTTCTCTTGAACATAAAATAAGATAAATTGAGAAATGAGAGTGATTTTTATCCATACAACGGAAACCACTAGTAACCAAAACAGTCTGAATACCAACATTATTCAAAATATCATCATTTTGGATATTGAAAGACATGAGGGTGAGTAAATGATGACAGAATTTTGATTTTTGGCTCAATGACCAACTTCTAATGACCAATTCGGACATATAAGGCGCCATCAAACAGGCTGAACTACAAAGAATGAACGCCGCATTGTTTCCCTGGATGTATTGCTGTCTAGTGCACCTTTGTTTCGAAATTTTTTTATTACAGCCTAATTAAATTTAAGAGGTAGAACTGTGTGGTAGGTTGTGGGGAAAGGCCCTGGTCCGCCGGGCTCATGTTTGTTCCTGTGGGGAGGAGGGGAGCCAGAAGTTGATTTAATAGCGTTTCCACTTCAAAGTGGCCGTTATTGCTGGGTTAGGGTCCCCTATTACCTGCACAACCCACGGATGCTTTAACAAGCACTGAGGAAAGGAAAGGCCTCTTTGAATACCGAACCCCTGTTACAACTGGGTCTAAATGGGAACAGCAACTGGTTTATACACACCAAACTTGTACACGTTTGTTTTTAAATCATAGTAAAGACCTACTATTGACTTGAAATTAAGCCAGTTGTATTTATTATTAACTAACCCCAATTCAGTTCCTTTTGGCAAATGCAGTATTTAGTCTCTAGTTTTTCTCATTTGGTCGACTAAATACTTGTAATTTTCAGTTTTTAATTTGTGGGAACATTTGGATGTGATAAAGTCCATATTGAAAAACTGGTTTTGTTTGACTTTAAACCTGAAAATAAACCAAACATGAAGAAATATTTAGAAATCCTATGTGAATTTTTGTGCACAGGCGAGCAGATGTTCTCACTTCCATCGAAGCGAAAGATGCTCGCTGGATCATTATCAAATCATGACCGTCAAGTTTTGTTCATGTCAACTTACATACTAACGTATTCTGAAATTCCTGAACGTTAACTTTACTTATGGTTGATAATATAACTTTTAAAGTACTGTTCAGTGTTACTATATACATTTTCACTAGTGATCTCTGGACCCCACATACAAATTTCTTTCAGCCTTCATATCAAGGTCTGAACATAGGAAGATTAAAGAGGAGATTCAAGAGATGTCCTTACAGAAACGGTTATTCTTTCATATGATCACTCAGTGTGTGTTATAATGCATCAGATATGTGTTAGACCACAAGATGGCAGACATGCATGACAATGAGAACGGTGTTGTACTTGGTGCCTTCACTCCCAGCTGTTCCTTAACTCCCAATTCTGTGAGGAAAACCCACTAAGAATATACACCAATTTCAGGCTGCTAATTGCTAATATGAAACATATGTTTCAAAAAGAAGAACCTTGGTAGAACAAATTCACATTCTAAAAATCAACACTAAATTCCAAAAACTAAACTATTTAAAAAAGCAGCATAACTTGCATTCCCCAGCACTGCAAGTCATTTAGGTTTTGACCGACATGAATGTGAGTCCACTGAAAGACATTTCAATTTCATTTTCTATTCAAACCGAGATTGCATGCCAAATGGTAATTAGCATGATGCCTGTAATTAAACCAGACGCACAGAATTAAAATTGCATTGTTATACTGCTATGATAATTCTGCTTTTGCTCATATCTAAAAGGCTTTGGTTAAAGATTCCCTCCAGCAATTTCTCATTCTTTGAATCTGACAAGAGGGTATTTCTCTTTGATCACAACACCTGGACGTCTCCCACAAATCAAACGACAGCAGCTTAACCCCAAAAAGACTTCCGGTGGATTTAATATATCCTACAGATGGAATGCTTTTCCTGAGGGAGCTTTAGTTGTCTGACTCATCCTTAAGAGACTCTTGTACACTTTTCAGAATTTGCTAAAAGTCTTGAGGTTTGTTCTAGACATGTCATGCACTTATAGTCGACACTTGCGAACTTGAGTTGTTTCCATGTCTTGTTTTGACAGGACTTATATATTTAAGTAAATGTATTGGTAACACTTCATATGCTATGTATATACTATTACAATAACTAGGCAATAACTAGATTCTAACTCTAAACCTACCGCTAAACCTAACCCTATCCTATGTAGTTACCTTATATTACTTACTACTGTAAGTACACTGTAAGTATGAGAGTTGATAGACAAAAGCGTATTTAATTTAAGATGAATTAGCTTTGAAAGTGAAATATTATGCTTCTCTGATTCTAATTTCTTTCCCACATCTCTTTCTAAATATTTCAACACAATCAAAAGCATTTGATTTCAATCCCCTCTCAAAGGGGCCATAGCGTGACTGTCAGTTTCAGACAGTCATATCCTTTCCTCGACAAAAGTACCAAACTTTTCTGGTTAGCACAACAGGATGAAGCACTCTCAAGGTTTTCAGATGTGGCCCAAAAAGAGCCCCCACACGGCAGAATTAGTGTTTACTATAAACACAGAGAAGCACAGCACATGTTCCTTGTGAAAAGTTGCTTTCATTATTATTAATTTCCTCTGGTTTCCTTTTTCTTTTAATAACCATCTGAATGTCCACCTTTGAGTTTTGACCGCAGAACAAGATGTGTTTTAAAAAAAAGTCTAATCGGCATGCACAGATACCCGCGGTGTTTCTTTCATCCAATTTTCCATTAGAGATTGTTGTTTTGTCAGTAAACATCATGTCAGTTACTATAACGTATTCTCACGGTGCCTGTAGAACCAATTGCATTTCTCGCAAATGTTGTCTGCACCTGGAATGTTGCAGTACCAGCTCAAAACTGGCTATACCAGTAACCACTCTGATGTCTTTTGCTCTCAAAGCCTACTCGCAGAAGTGCTTTCATTTAGTACCTATAGACATGTCTCAAAGCAAGCCTGAGGAGCGTCTAGCTTTGGAGCTGAGCTGTGCGATCTGTTTGCAGCTGTACCGTGATCCCGTGGCCCTTCCTTGTGGACACAATTACTGCCTGGGTTGCATACAAAATGCTGCCAGCGCAGAAGATCCCAAGTCGCCGAAACGGTGCCCGGAATGCAGGGAAGAGTATGGCAGCCCCGAGAAGCTTCCCAAGAACTTCAAGCTCAGCAGTATCGTCGATGGGTTCCTGGTGGCCACGACAGGCGGCGGACTGAGAGGAGGCCTGACGGTGCCATGCGACCAGTGCCTGGACAACCCCATAGCTGCGGTCAAATATTGCACACGCTGTGAAATGTCACTGTGCCCTGGCCATCTCAAAAAACACGAGGAACGACACCGCTCGGTACACGTTTTAGTGGAGCTGCCCGCCGAACGGGATGGGAAGAGGTGCCCGGTGCACTTGAAGGTCACCGAGTACCTGTGTACGCAGGAGCGACTGTTCCTCTGCTCCGAGTGCTTGATGGAGGGCACTCACCAGCACCACGAGGTGCAGACGTTCGAGGTGGCGAAGGAGGAGATGAAAAGAGTTCTTGAGGAACTGGGGAAGTCTGTGTCTGACAAGCTACAGATGACAGAAGCTCTGCTGAAAAGCGCCAGCGAAGGCCCTACGGATAAGGCCGAAGATAAACTGGTGGCCAGAGCAAACATATTGCTGGACAACATGACTTCGCTTATAAGTACATACAAGGTAAGAATGATGTAAAATGATGTAGATTGATGTGTTCAGACAAAATATGCATGATATGGAAGCAGTTTCTTTTGGTTTTAATCAGCCCAGGCTCATCTGAAATAACCTGTTTATGGTGATTTCTGCAACACTGATATTACATACCTTACTGCAAAGTGAGTGAGTGGTGCTTTTTATTTATTTATTTATTTATTTTATTAAGGCACGTATTGCTGGGTTTCTTCAGGTATGTGTTGTGGCGGTCCAGAATTCAAATGTCCTGGGAGTGTTGCCAAAGGTTAATGCTCTGTTGTGTTGGAAAATAACATACCACCCACACCAGGGGCCACCATACTCGGTCCTGGAGGGCTAGTGTCATGCAGAATTAAGCTCTAACCCTAATCAAACAAACCTGAACCAGTTAATCAAGCTTTTATAATAGAAACTTCCAGGCAGGTGTAATGAGGCAAGTTGGAGCTAAACTCTGCAGAAAAATGGCCCTCCCTACACCTCCCTGACCCCTGTCCTACACCAAACCCAACCCTAAACTTACCTGGTAGAGTTAACAAATGTAAAAGTGATATAAGAACATATGCAAGCCTGCTATTTTAGCTTTCTTCTACACAGGTTTGAGTCATTTTGTCGAACCATAGTTTTGCGGGTACCGAAGCTCTTCACCTCACAAGTGCAATGTCGTACCGAGCAATCCTACCATGTTAGAAAACCCATACATGTGAAGCTGTATGTGACTGTAACATTTCAAAGTATAAATTTTCTAATGTCACAGCATGTAAAATTGTTGTGAAGTCATAACACTATATTGTGCAATGAATTGGGTAAAATTAGGCCGCACTCTGGCCCTGTCAATCATACTTAGTTTGGAAAAGAATAAAAGTAGTCAGCTGTGCAAAAGTGATAAAAAAAAAAAAACATATGCAACCGTACTATTTAAAGTTCCTCCTACACTGGTTTGAAATGTTTTGTCGAACCATAGTTTTGTAGGATTCGTATTGGAGCTCTTTACCTCACAATTGCAATGCCATACCGGGTCAGCTACCAAGCAATCCTACCATGTTAGAAAACCCTTAAATATGAAGCTGCATATGTGACGCTAATGTTAAAAAGTATGGATTTTCAAATGTCACAGCATGCAAATTTGTTGTGAAGTCATAACACAATACTGTGCAATGAATTGTGCGAAATTAGACCACACTCTGGCCCTGTAAATCATACTTTGTGTGGAAAGGAATAAAAGTTGTCAGTCGTGCAAACTGTTCCTTCTACACAGGTTTGAGCTGTTTTATCCAATCGTAGTTTTGCAGAATTCGTACCGGACCTCACAAGTATCGTGTGAGCGACAGAGCAATCCTACCGTGTTAGAAAACCCATACATATAATGTTAAAAAGTGAACATTTTCAAATGTCACAGCATGTAAAATTGTTGTGAAGTCATAACACTATATTGTGCAATGAATTGTGTAAAACTAGGCTGCACTCTGGCCCTGTAAATCATACTTTGTGTGGATAGACATAAAAGTAGTCAGTTGTGCAAAAGTGACATAAAAACATATGCAAGTGTGCAGTTTAAAGTTCCTTCTACACAGGTGTGAACAGTTTTATCAAATTGTAGTTTTGCAGTATTCTTTCCGGAGCTCTTCGTCTCACTAATGCAGTGCCATATCGGGTGAGCTACCGAGCAAACATACCGTGTTATATAACCCATACATATGAAGCTGTATGTGATGGTAACATTGAAAAGTATAAATTTTCAAATGTCACAGCATGTAAAATTGTTGTGAAGTCATAACACTATATTGTGCAATGAATTGTGTGAAATTAGGCTGCACTCTGGCCCTGTAAATCATACCTGATGTTGAAAGGAATAAAGGTTGTCAGTCGTGCAAAAGTGATATAAAAAATGCAACCTTGCTATTTAAAGTTCCTTCTACACAGGTTTGAACTGTTTTGTCAAACTGTAATTTTGCGGAATTCGTACCGGAGCTCTTCACCTCACAAGTGCAGTGCCGTATTGGGTGAGCTACCGAGCAAACCTACCATGTTATAAACCCATATGAAGCTGTATGTGTCGGTAATGTTCAAAAGTATCAAATGTCACAGCATGTAAAACTGTTGTGCAGTAATAACACTACATTGTCAGAGTCAACAGTCAGATTTTTACTACCTCTAGTGTTCAATTAAATTGGAAACTGCAGCGATTTGTACTTGCAGGTACGTTTTTTTTAGTTTTACAGAAATGTACTGTAGATAGAGGCATGTATTTCCAATGAGCCTGGGTAGTGATGCCAAAGAAATGTCACCATCACTTATGTAAAGAGCAACAGATTTACACCAGTGCTGATGACATACAATCATGTTGCGGTAAAGCACATTAACACTGTTTATATGTGATGTTTTAAGAGTCGTATGAGCACCGTGATGGACGACAAACTTCATTCACGGGACAAAAGCTGGCAGGCCAAACTATGCGATTTAGAAGGTTGTCTACACCAGCTGCAAGATGCCCAGAAGTGCACCGGTGAGGTTCTGTCTCAATCCTCAGAGTTTCTCTTCATCCAGAACTACCTCAACGTCGAAGCAAGAGTCCGCCAGGCGGCTAACGTCACCATTCCTGCCCTGCCTTCCCAAGAGCCTTCCAACGCCAAGCAGCTGCGCTCGGTCCTCCGTACAGACGCCTTCCATGCCGAAATGAGTCTTCTGTTGGAGTGCCTCCACAGCATGATGAACCCTCTAGACCTGACCTTCAACCCAGCCACGGCCCATCCTAGCCTTCTGCTGTCCAGCGATCTCAAAACAGTCAAGCAGTGTGCCGGAGTTAAGAGCAATACCAGTGGAGATCAGAGCGAACGCTTCTCCACGGCCACTCAGGTCATGTGCACTGAAGGTTTCTCCACGGGAGTTCACATGTGGGCTGTAGAAGTTGGTCCTGGGTGTATGTGGTCTGTGGGAGTGTGCTATAAAAGCATCCCGCGTAAAGGTGACCACAGCAGGCTCGGGCATAACGCCAGTTCCTGGAGAGTGCAGTGGAAAAGCAAGAAGCTGACGGCGTGCTACGACTCGGCTAGCGTGGCCGTAGGTGAAGGACTGGTCATGCCGCCAAAGAAGGTCGAAGTGTCCCTGGATTACGAAGGAGGAACTATTGCATTCCACAGCTCAGGTCAAGGAGGGCGAAAACAGCATCTTTATACATTTAGTGCCGTGTTCAAGGACATAGTGTATCCTGCGTTCGGGATCCACTCTACTTCAGAGGAGTCGTGGATAACCATTCTGAGCGGCGTTTGACACCAGAATGCTTTCATTTTCATTCTTGCTTCATTCTCTTTGTCCTTTTTTCATTCTTTATGCATTATTATGTCTAAACATCTGAAAGAAGCGCCCTGGCGTAGTCTAGGAATGCACACATTATTTACTAAAGAAAAAACCTTTAAAAACCACTTTGCAGTTGTTGATGTATAGTAAAAATGTTGGCGTGATATTAAATTCTTCATTTAACATGCTAAATGAAGAATGTAGTTAGGGTTAGGGTTAGAATGTAGTTACCAATCCAAAGGGAAATGGCTTGAAAATTTGAGATGGCACATATGTGTTTAAATAGGCAAGATGCTTCTGAAACAGTCATACTGTATGTATCAGAGCAAAAAAACACAATTACAAATCAACTTTTAAACTGTCAATGAAATATATGTGCAACACCTTTAAGTATTGCCATACATTTAAAAATAGGACAAACTGAATGGGCTTTAAGTGTTACTTAACTCTTTGGTCCCATATACTATTTAAGAAAGCAGATGAAGTAATACCACAGACAGTGTGTTTTATCCAGAGGTCAGCTATTTCTGTATCTGGGAAACAATCAAATTCAGATGCCCTTAAAAAAAAACAGAGCATGAATGTTATCAGTGGTTTTTGTATTTCATAAGAGTTTTGCTTCTAGTTTCACTTGAACAAATGGGAACGCCAGTAAAAGTGACTCTACAGAATGCAAAGTATGCATGTACATGATGAGTACATTAACACACATGCTACTGAACAACATTATTCAGGGGCATACACTCTTAAAAATGTGGGTTCCAAAATGGGTGTTTTTGCAGTGATGCCATAGAAGAACCATTTTTGGTTCCTCAAAAAACTTTTTAGTGAACAGTTCCTAAAAAGGAAACCCATTTTAAAAATCTAAAGAACCTTTTTTGATTATAAAGAACCTTTTCTGCATTTAAAAGGTTCCATGGTTGTTAAAGGTTCTTCACAGAACCACTGATGCCAGTAAAGAACCTTTATTTTTAAGAGTGTATGCGCTGTTTTGCTGTTTAGAAGTTGGATAGATTATGGAGTTAGAAGTTAAATATGGAAAAACGCTTGCAGCAATGTTCTTATGTGTACAATGGTCTGTATGCTTTCACAATGAACAGAAATAAAAATAAATGTACATCAGCTTGTCCTGTGAAACCAGAAATACTTGTTCACACTTTCTTATCGCATCATTTAAATAGTTTTGACTCAGTCTGGACTGACACCATTTCCCTGCATTAAAAGAAAAAAAGACTCTCTGCATTATTCAAAATTAAATTTGACACTAAATCTCAGTGTATGTAGAGGTATGTTACATCTAGTCATTACTGGATCTACAGAATACATGCTGTGTTATGTATGAGCTGATTACTTAAGGTTCCTGAATTATCCAATCATTTCTGGCCGATTGCTACTTTGTTAGATGTTTAAGCTTATTTAAACTCATTTGGTCTGCCAAACCTACATGTAGCTTGTAAAATAATTCTGTAAGATTTTTTCCCCTTTATTAAATACCAGTATATATTGCATTATTTTATTTACAACAGCACCATCTACTGGTTACAGCAAACTTGTTCTTGAATTTCTTTATAAAACAGTTTAGTTATCCTCATTTGCACATATAAACTGTTTATGGGTCAATGACGTGACGTCTACATTTTCTGTCCGCATTTTTTCAGTTAAAAATGGGTTAAAATGCATTAAAAAGATGCCATATATATGAAGTTCCTCTCCTATGTATGGATTCACTTTAACTTTTTAAAAAAAAAAAGATTAGTTATTTGTTGTTTTTTTGTTATTCAAAGTGTCAAAATATCATGTGGTGCGATCATCTGGCAAACGTATACCCTAAATTTATTCTGAATAATTTTCTACACTACTTGACATGATTTCTAAAGTGTTTTGTAATCCTGTATAAAATTTTAAAACATTTGTATTTATATTTGCATCATAATATACAAACAAACTTTGTCCGATGATTTCCATTTTATGAAATATCATGTGGTGTGACCAGAAAGAAACTTTTATTTTGAAATCCATTCAAATATAGGACTTTGCATCATAAAGCAATTTGCCAGTGACCCGTGGAAGCAGGTTTGTAACTCTTCAAATTTGGAAAAAACTTTTTAACACCTGGTATGTAGTTACCACATTTGGATATCATGTGGTATGACCTCAAAACAATGAATATTAAGTTACCTCTACAAGTATTTATTTTTATTATAATTTCATAGTGACCTTTTGTGGAAAGCTAGCTTGTTTTGTTTAGGTGGCCAAGCCTGTGCTTGTAAATTTTGACTGAATTTGAAATACCATGTAGTGCGACCAAATATCATGTGGTGCGACTCTGAATGTTTTCCATTATAGATATATGTCCTAGTTTTTGTGCTTTTATATTCAATTGATGGTTTATATACATAAAGTACTTTATTTTAGTATCATTTGGAACAGATTTTTATGCAGTTTGGGTCATTTCATGGTTAATCTTTGTACAATATGAGAAAATAATAATAATAATAATAATAATAATTTTAGTTTGGTAATTATGCATTTATTAGTAATTTATATATTTTTTTATTATAAAGAAATGCCTGCGCTTAATGCCATGTGCTGCACTTTTCACACGTCTCTTTAAATAGATTTTTAATGATATAAGGCTTTTGCGTCATTCGGAGCAACCACTCATCATGTGGTGCGACCAATTATTGGAATAACTGTATTAAAATAAAAATAAATATCTAATTTCTGTGGTTGAAATATGAATCACTGCTACGGCATGCTTAAGTGAATAATATTTTTTAAATATTTTTATCCGTTTTATGCAATTTACAGGAAAAATAAGTCTGCTAACTACATTGAAGAAGGCAACTTTGAAATTCTAAAACAAAAATATAAGATCATTATTTAACAAAAACTCAGAATAAATGCAAATACTTTGTTTCTAAACACTTTAATTACTGAGAACATGTTAAAAAATGTTAAGCATGTTAAAGGGGTCATCGGGTCATCCATTGTTTCTATGCCCGAGCAGGGATGTAAGTTAGACAAGAATATCTCTGATTGAGCGATTGAGGTGTTGTGTTGCTGGATGTAATAATGAACTTAGTGGTGGTCATTTACTCTCGACATCTGAGCCGCTGAAGATGCAGTGGATTATGTTTGTTTGTGAAGGGAATGCGCCTCTCGATCTACATATATCCGTCTATATACGTGCAAATCATTCGTGATCCAGCTTCACCTACAGCAGAAGTGAGTATAAGGGTTTTTTTATGAATCTTTGCAATCGCCTTTCCTAATAACGTGCTAATTAGCAAGTTTAGCGGCTAAATGCGGCTAAAGTAAACAGGCTCGTCACTCCACAGAGAGAAGAGAGGGGCGGGGCGAGCAGAGCTCATTAACATTTAAAGGAACAATCCCTCAGAACAGGATGATTTGTGCAGAGTTGATTTTGACAAGGTAAACAGTGTGTTGTTTTACACTACCATTGAGAATTTTTAACCAAAGTATATTATAGACTTTTCATTAAGACCCTAAAGAATCATATCAACTTGTGGAAAATGGGCATCCGATGACCCCTTTAAGGAAATTAATTTCTATATAAATCATGGTCGCACCACAGGACATGGCTATGACCAACTCATTGAGATAAAAAAAACACTAAAAACACTTATTTTTACATTTTAATATGAATTTATGTGTGCACAACATTCTTAATGTTTGAACAATTACAACAGATGTTATTATTTTTTGTATTTTAAAAATGGTCTGTTGAAAATCCTGACCCTTATAGCATAAGTTACAAATATTAAGTAAAAACAATAGTTTGTGTAAAGTGTTTCTTTTAACTTGTCCGTCAGGCTATATAACATGTTCATAAACAGATATGACATCACAACTGTAATACAACAGATGGTAATAGCTTACTTGTTATCAGGGCTGATGTGCCATAAAGAAAAGACATTTTAAAGTTAACCATTAACATCATACGACTTTAACCCTGAACGACAGCGGAAGAGAACGTCTCCTCAGTGATACAAAGTTCTCATTCAAACGTAAGTACAAATACTGCTTCTTATGTGTGTGACTCAAATGTATAAGTTGTTTTGGATACAGTATGTAGCAGTTTTTGGTTTGTGTTATATACTGATAAAAGAGAAGTTAGTTCTAAGAAGAGTTTGTTTGCAAGTCCAACTCAGATTGTTATTTTACTATGCTATGTTAACACATTTTAAAGTGTGTCAGAGTCCAAATATGTTCAGGGTACGGCGTGTCATTGCTTTACTAAAAAATTATAAATATGTCAATTTGTCTTGTTTACTTCTCTGTGTATTTTGTCATTTTGAAACAGACGCTAGAGACAACAGAGTGGTGAAAATGAGTGACATAGAGGACGATAGCGAAATATACTTTTCAGTTAAAGTGAGTATCAATTAAAGTGTCTGAATGCCAGTGTACAACTGTGACTCATTCACATATGGGGTTTGTGTGTAGTTTTTGGGTCGTATCCAGGTGGTCCGTCCGAGTGGGATGCAGATTCTGACAGATGCAGTAGAAGCCCTACAGGTAATAAAACCATAAATGTCACTGTACCGTAGTCATATTAGAGATAGAGATATACAACTTGATCCTTTGTCCTGCATCCCCTTATTATCACTTTCCTTCCCATTTAGGATCCAAACATAGTGATGGAAGAGAAAATGAAGAAAACTAAAGTACACCTGTTTCTGACGAGAAGTGCTATTGACATTCTAGAGCACAAAACAAAGGTGTGACTGAGGACTATGTACTCGAGCTCAGACAGTGACACACATGTGTACGACAGCTCATTTATTCTCTCCCTCTTGTTTTCTCAGTTCATGCTGTACTCCTGCGCTCTGTCCTCGGTTTCATTCTGCGCAGTACATCCGACTCAGCCTAAAACACTAGGATTTGTGGCCAGACACCCAGCAGCGGACATGTACCACTGCTACATCTTCCAGAGCAAGAAGTTTGTGAGTTCTGGAAATCCTAAAAGCAGTACATTTGATATGCATGATGTTTTCAGTTCACTATTTTTAGGTAGTATACTATTTTACTTTTACATTCCAAATTGTGAAGCCCAAAAAAAAATTCAGAAACTTCTTATTGATTTCCTGCCGTTCCAAACCCGTAAGACCTTCAGAACACAAATTAAGATATTTTTGATGAAATCCGAAAGCTTTCTGACCCCGTTTTGATGTAAAGCAAATAGAGTGAATGAGTCAACTGACCCTTCGCTGAGAGTTTGATTGACAGGTGATCTGACCAATCATATTGCCAAATTTGCAATTTTTTCAGACAAACAAACCAGACAGGAGAGGCCTCGGAGACGGTTTTATTAAACAATAAAATAAACAAAAGTGTCCAAAAGGGGAAATAAGAGTGTCCAAAATAAATAGGGGATCTGGTGTCCTTGACGTGCAGGGGTTCCGTGAAGGAGGGGCAGTGTTCAGAAGGGAAGGGTCCAGGTAAGGGGTGGAGTCCGGCATCCGCACTTGCTCCCCGCCGAGGTCCACGGCACAAGGGGTAGCGGCTTCCTTCAGCGGCTTCATCCACCTTTTTGGCCATGGCACTTCCTGAGGCAGGTAAATTGGCCTGGCATCCTAGCCCGCAGCCGTCTGAGTGCGGTTCACGTCCGGACTGAGGGTCCAGCAGCTCGTCCATCATTTCGGCAGTGCTCAATCCCTCTACGCTCCCTTCCTGGACCCACGAGGACACCAGCATGCATGCACGGGGAAGAGACCGGTCTCCCGAGGAGAGGCGCGCTCGGCAGTTAAACAGCGGCGGTGATGAGGCTTAATTCACATCAGGTGTGCCTCATCACACGCCGCCAGATCTGCCTGTTTTAGCGCCCCTCCTCTTTCGCACGCCCACTCCCGTCAGGAGCCTGGTGAAGGGCGGAGATTACGGACAGGGTGACGATGATAATTAGGGGGGAGGCAGCCAACTCGTCACAGTGGACTTAAACTTGAAAAATGGCGTGTATTGAAACAAGATACCTTCTGATGTTCATTCATGTTTATTTCATGTTATAACTAATATTGAAGATGAGATGATCGATTTACGTAATGCTTGAACTTGAGCGCTACAGTGATCTGTCGTGACACTTTAAAAAGCTACAAAGCAGTATTTATTGTTTGAATTTCTTACAAAATCATTTCAATGATGTTTTTTAAGGAAAACATTTCTGCATTTTTCTCCATATAATGGACTGATATGGTGCCCCGATTTTGAACTTCCAAAATGCAGTTTAAATGCGGCTTCAAACGATCACAAATGTGGTTGTAAATGATCCCAGCCGAGGAAGAAGGGTCTCATCTAGCGAAACGATCGGTTATTGTCATTAAAAAAATACAATTTAAATACTTCTTAATCTCAAATGCTCTTGTCTTTCTCTCCCTGAACTCTGTGTATTCTGGTTCAAGACAGTTAGTGTATGTGGAAAAACTCCAATCGTATTTTCTCCCTCAACTTCAAAAATCATTTCAAAATCATCCTACATCACTGCAGAAGTACCGACACAGTCTTTGCAAAGTGAACATGCAAAGAAGATCAAACACCCTTAACAAAAAAAGGTAAAACAGTGATATAGGACGATTTTGAAGTTGAGGGAGAACATGAGATGGGAGTTTTTCGACATACACTAACTGTCATGAACCGGAACAAAAACAGTCCAGGCAGAGTAAAACAAGACGAGCGTTTGGCATTAAAAAGTATATAAATTGTATTAATTCTATTAAAATAACCGATCATTACGCTACATAAGACCCTTCTTCCTCGGCTGGGATTGTTTACAACCGCATTTGTGATCGTTTGAAGCTGCATTTAAACTGCATTTTGGAAGTTCAAAATCAGGGCACCATATCAGTCCATTATATGGAGAAAAATCCTGAAATGTTTTCCTCAAAAAACATAATTTCTTTACGACTGAAGAAAGACATGAACATCTTGGATGACAAGGGGTGAGTACATTATATGTGAATTTTTGTTTTGGAAGTGGACTTCTCTTTTAACCGTCAGTTTTTTACAACTTTCACATTGTAGCAAAAATCTGCCTTTTGACATTTGACATTTATTGTCATAATTATCGTGATAGTTTTTTGGCCATATCACCCAGCCCTAATTTGAAAGCTGAGACTTTGTTTCATACCAAAAGTAACCTGCTCTGTCTTGTCTATTAGCACATTGTCAGTTTCCTCTTTTCTCCGTGATGTATTTTTCATAGCGTGAGAACATGATGTGTAACGTGAGAGCGCCATGGTTTGTCAAACATTGCAAAAATAACTAAGGGGAAGCAGGTCAGCATTTCGAAGACGGCTACCAAGTGAAATGACTTGCCTTTAAGAAACTTTGGTTGGCAGCCACAATGGTGATGTTGCAGGACAGCCAGTTTCTATATAGGCAATAGGCACACAAGTACAGCTCTATCTCCTTGAACTATAAATCTCCAAAAGTGTTAATTTCAGTTTAATAATAGCAATAAAAAATAACTGAACCATAAAGTCCTGTTTTTAACTCAAATCATGCAAAATCCGAAGCAACATACATTGCATTTAAGTAAAGTTTGTATTTAACCAGTTCTTGCTTTCCTTGGGAATCGAAGTTTTATTGTTTGAGCTATAAGAAAGCAGGCCAGACTTACATTCCTGTTACAAGCCACTATATTCTCCCATTTGTGTTCCTAAACTGGGCTCAGTAAACTGTTTCTCTGAAAGAAATTAACACTAAATTAACCATTTAGCAAGGATGCATTAAACAACAGAACTGCTATTTCAAATAAGTGCTGTTCTTTTGAACTTTCAGTTCTTCACAAAACTGAAGCAGCAACTTTTCAACTTAATAATCAGAAATGTTTCTTGAGCAGTAAATCAGTATATTGTAATGATTTCTGAAGGATCATGTGACACTGAAAACTGGAGTAATGATGCTGAAAATTCAGCTTTGATCAAATGAATAAATTACATTTTAAAATATATTAATATTAATATTTTTTTATTATATCAATATTTCACAAGATAATTCACATCCATTTAATTTTTGTTTTAATACAAGCCTTACAGCGGGCACACTATGTATTTGTTATTTTATATGTAAACTTAATTAATACATTTTAATAAGAAATGTTTCTTTAATTTTCATTTATTTCATTCATTTTTACTAATAAATGATTAGAAAGTCTAACATCAAATTATACTACCAGTCAAAAGTTTCTAAACAGTAAGATTTTTAATGTTTTCTGTTCACCAAGCCTGCATTTATTTGATCCAAAGTACAGGAAAAACAGTAAAATACGGAAATATTTTTACTGTTTAAAATGATTAATTTTTATTTGAATATATTTTAAAATCTAATTTATTCTTGTGATTTCAAAGAATTTTAGCATCATCTCTCCAGTCACATGATCCTTTAGAAATCATTCTAATATTCTGATTTGCTGCTCAGAAAACTTTTATTTATACATTTATTTATTTATTTATTTATTATTATGTTGAAAACAGCTGAGTAGAATCTTTTCAGGTTTCTTTGATGAATAGAAAGTTCAGAGAACAGCATTTATCTGAAATAGAAATTTTTTGTAACATTATAAATGTCTTTATCATCACTTTTGATCGATTTAAAGCATCCTTGCTAAATAAAACTATTCATTTCTATATTTTCTTTCCCCAACAAAATTATAGTGACTTCAAGCTTTTGAATGGTATAGTGTATAATGTTACAAAAGCTTTTTTTTTCAGACAAATGCTGATCTTAAGATTTATTCATCAAAGAATCCTGAAACAAATGTACTCAACTGTTTTAAACATACTGATGATACTACTACTACTACTACTACTAATAATAAAAATAAATATTATTTTAAATTGTAAAAAAAAAAGTTTTTGCTGTACAAATTTGTGGATCAAATAAAGGCTTGGTGAGCAGAAGACACTTCTTTAAAAAAAAATCTTACAGTTCAAAACCTCGGTAGTGTACATTGACACAATATTAATTCTAACCTTAAATTCTTTTTCTGCATTGTTTTTTTTTTTTTTCTCGTCAGTCCCATATACTGGTTTCCATCATTGGTGACGCGTTTCGGGCTTCTAAGCAGGATGGAGGTCTACACGGTCATCGTGACCTGGTGGTGGAGGCCCTGAGACACAAGGTAACCCGTCAGCACACAGAAAAACATCACAGAAACAGCTGAAGCTGGAAAGAAAATAAACAGAAAACTAAACTAAAAATAAGTCATGATACATTTTATGGCATGACGTATTAACTTGTACCTGCAAACAGTGACTCACACAGGCATAATAAAACACTGAAAGTCATTTACTGGCATCAGGGCTATAATATAGTTTTTGACCTGTATTGCTTCCTCCAGTCATACAGATGGGAAGGTTTATCGCCTCTTTTAAAATGTGAATCTTTGAGAGACATTGTTATTTGTTTCTGTAAACTTGTCACACTTGGTTAGAACACAGTGATTGTGATAAAAAAGGGTGTATTCTTGAACCGTCTAATATCTCCCTCTGCTGTTCAGAATAAGGTACTGGAGCGAGAAAACGCCGAGCTGAGGAGGAGACTGCAAGCCAGTGGAGAAGTGGGTTATGTGTCAGGCTATGAGCCTACAGTTACACCGCAAAACACATACATAAGCATGTTTAACCACACTCACAAAAGCACAAACATATCTGAAGTGTAACCTGTATTTGATCGGTGCACTACTGAAAAGCTTAAAGGAATCATCAGTCAACAATGAAAACCATTGACTCACCCTAACATTTTTATGAACGTGCATGACTTCTTTTCTTCTGTGGAGCACTAGCATATTTCAAAGACACTTGCATGCAGTTCTTAGTGACTTTAAATGAAGAATATAAAGTCTTTTCATTTGGCTGAACTATTCCTAGAAAAGAAAGTGATAACCTTTTAATGTGGGGTTTAAAAAATATATTTAAATCAGAGGTGCATTAACCGAAAATTCTCAATCATTCCGTGACATAAAAATCTGAACGCTGTCCGTCATTTTGACGGATTACACTGAGATGATCTATTGTAAAACTGTAGCTGTATTTCCCATCCCTGTCCAGTTGGTGGCGAGTCCGCTACTGTGTAGCAGCAGAGCGCTGGATCCAGAACAAAAACAAAACTGTCAGGAATGTTTTGCTATGTGTTTGATTTTGTGAGTACACAGAAGCTACAACGATCTATCATGCCACATTAAAGGGCGCCAAAACGGTATACTGCTTAAATTTCCTAATGAAATGGACAGAATTTGAAATCTGAGACTTTGTTTTATATCAAAAGTAACATAAGCCTAGCCTATTGCCACTGTTGGGGAAAGTTACTTTTTAAAGTAATGCATTACAATTTTGTGTTACTTCCTGAAAAAGTAACTAATTACGTCTTTATGGAAAGTAATGCGTTACGTTACTTTTTAAATCTGGGCAGGACTTGCTTCTTTGTTTTTAATGTAAATCAATTCTAATGTAAAAGCCATTTACACCAAAAGTGAAATGAATTCACCTCAGGCTGAAAGAAAAGTACATATATGCAGGAGATCACTCTTCAGCTATAAAAAAAAAAATGAAGCACAAATGTTAGTTTATCTAAAGTAATTTTTGCCTATTAGTATGGTTGCATTGCATCTTCGAAGGTCAGCAGCAAAGACACTGGGTAATAAAATGGGATTTAATGCCTACATGATATTTGTTTTATTTAACATATTTAATTATTGAAGGGTTGCATCATATTCTGAGTTTTTATTTATTTTGAGGAATACTGAATCTGTTTTTGCGAGTGAGATGAATTGCGAGTGAGCATAGACCAGAAGATCGATTGTGATTTAAGAATCGATTTTGGTCCATTAAAATGAGAATCTATTAAAATAGAAAAATCTTTTTTTTTTTTTAACACTGCGCTGTCATCCTGTAGGTTCATGATTAACAATGAAAATGTGGACAAAAATAAAAGCAATTAAATGTTTTATGCTAATTAAAATATGAAAATTATAATGACGGGTAATAATAGAATATGACAGAATTTTTACGACCCTGTCAAAATGACAGACAATGTTAAAGTCTAGCGCAACCTCTGATTCAAATGTACATTCATACATTTATAATATTCAGTATTTTACAGTATTGAATCAATCATGAACAGCACCTCATGCTGTTCTCTGTGAACACAGATATTTATCTTACAGAACGCTGGTGGAAGCCAGAATACTGATGAAGACGAGTCTGATGTTGATAGAATTTCATCTCGATCAGGACAGGGTATGTACACAACACAAACATCAACTGTATATGGGTTGTTGACGTGACATGGCATTTTCACTGTCCCACAAGATAAAAATGAATATAATTAACACTGTCGTAAAATGCTTGAAACATTTTTTGTCCTACATGGAACTGTTGCAGTGTTATTTGTTTGTTTTTGAGCCGAATATCAAAATTGTCCTATGGGGTGACTGTCTCAAGCATGGTTCAATAAATTCCAACTATCATAAATTAAAAAGCAAAGTATAAAAATGTTAACAAATACCGCCGACATAATTGTACATGTGTCTATTGTAATAAATGGCAATAATTTTTTTCATTCATATAAAAAAAAGTGTAGGAACTTGACACATTTTGTCTTTGAAAACCATGTCCTATGGTATGACACCATATCATGATTTTAAATCGGCCAATTCCAGAAAAAGCTTTTATTTGCTGAAGGTTTGCATTCATGGTCATGTTACTGAAGCCCCCTGTCAAGCCCATGACGTGCACATGGTCAACTTTTGTCTCAGAATTGTTCAAATATTTAACTTTTTTGTAACCGCTACAAAAGTGTTACGTTTTGTTGTCCTTTAGTGTGACACCCCTAAATTGTATTTTTTAATTAAAAACTGTATATTAAACTATATAATCATGGAAAGTTATGCAAATGTGACTTGCAAACCGCTCATGACAGGTTAGCTTGGAATAGCAAGGTAATTGACACAAAAGGCTGAAACGTCCTATGGTATGACAGAAAATGTCCTCTGGTGGGATGCCTGTACTGTCACACCATAAAAAAAGATGTCACACCAGACGTCAAGGTCTCTTTAAATAACATTTAAAATAATTGAATAAGATTTTTTTTTAACTCCTTGGCAGTAATGCCATAATTACATTAATGAAACTATTTTCTGATTTTTTCCAGAAGACTTGTACTGTTATAAGGTGTCATGAAAATAAGTATACTTTGAGAAAATAAGTATACTATAAATGATACTGAAAGCATTGAGGGAGAGAAATTAGTGTAAGAGAAAGGACATGGAAATATAGACTGAAAATGAACAGGGGTCCACCAGAAGGGGCGAGATCCTATAAGAGAATGATGCAGAAAGTAAACAGAATCAAAATCATGCCTTAAAATAAGTACCTATATAGTTTTTTAAAAATTCATTCACATCCTAATGAATATAGTTTCAATAATATATCAATAATATTTAGCTGTATCATAAATATCAATCATAATTAGCTGTGCCGCACATGCAGCAGGGGGCTAGAAGAGTTTCAGTAACATACTGATTGACAAGACTGAATTTTGTTGATGAAAATTATTTTATTTCGTTTAAAAAATACGTTGATATTTTTTGTATCAAAATTAAACTTTACTTCTCATTTGACGTTTTTAAAATTAAATAGAAATACTTTAACTAACTAACTACCATTTCTGTCCTTTAGTGTGATGTAATGTCCTATGGTGTGACACACATAAAAGAGCCACAGATTTGTTTTTATTTTAAAATATCTTAAAAAAACAAAACAGTTGAGTATTGCAGTAGGGGAGATAGAAATATCTCTCATCTTAAAATTGTTTAATTTTCAGCAGTTTTGAACAGATGACAGCAAAGTTTGTCTTGTTGTCAAAGTTTGTCTTGAAATTGTCCAACAAGTCATGGGGCAAAAATTATGTTAATTATAATGTCATATTAAATAAATAACACTATATGAAAATAAGTGTCTAACAATGAAGGTAAATCTCACTCATGCTATTCATATATTATTAAGATTTTTTTCTTTTCATTTTTGCTATGTCACACCATAGGACAAATTCATGGTACAATATAGTAAAAATGTTAAAAAAAACAAACAAACAAACAAAAAAATAACAATAAAAGAATTGACAGAGTTAGGGACCCTTTATATTTTCTCAAAGATCAGACTTCACACTACTAATAAATATATACATTTCTTCTTCAAACATGGACTTTTACACAAAAAGCATTTTTTACTGTTTACTTAGTTTGTCAGCTACCCATATTCATATCCTTGTGGGGACTTCCTGTTCACGCTGTTTGAATTATAAAATGTTTTTCATTTGTGAGGAATCCCACAATGTTTTGTCATGATTTTGCTCTTTTATTTTAGAAATGTCATCCCCATAAGGCTTTGTATTGATGTGTGCTGGTGATGTGCAGTCTTTTGATTTGTATTTTTTCTTTTTTTCCAGTGAGATTCTTTTCTGAAGATGACAAGACTCCTTTGCAGAAGAATTTCTAAGTGGAAACAGATAACTGTTTAAGAAATGATGCTGACTCCTAAAATACCACCAACGTCTCTGCAGATGTGATTAACACTGAGATCCTTCAAAGACTTCAACATAAACTATTATTTCTAAGAAAATCAAGACAATATGATTATTTAAAAAAAGGTGATATTATCTGTAAACAAACATGCATGTGTTTTGTTGGTATGAGGCAGTTTCTAACTCAAGGACATCAATTTTTATCCTGCTGACAGTCGCCTGGGCTATCATATGTAACCTCATACATAATTATTTTAATGTATAGACATACTTTGCTATGACAATTCCATTGCAAAACCATTAAAATCATCAATACTAATGTAGGCTACAGAGACTAATACTTGTACATTAAATTAACTACTTTTTTTTAATGTGGGAAGAACAAAAACATTTAGCTAGCTGAACATTAGCTTTTTAACATTAGATAAAGTAGAAACTAACTATTGTTTAATGCATATTTTTCCACCCAAATTGGTAAAAGAGACGGGAGAGATATATAGTTTATTGTTACGTTAATAGAGTTAATATTTTAACAGTGAACCTCTTGTCACCTCACCTGAATAGAGTATGTGTTAGTACAATTGTCGTTGACGTGGGAAGCAGTTTAATCATCTGACTGCGGAGAACAAATAATAGTTTATTTTTCATATCCTTCTTCCTGTTAATCTTGTACAGCTGGCAAAGTATGGCCACGAGATCCCTCTATCGGTGAGGTAACGTAGGTAGATCATAGAAAAGAATCAGTAACCAAGCTGAACGCGCGTCTTTGTGCTTTTTGAACCGCCCAATCGTTTGAATCGAGTCATTTATTCGCAACGGATCGATTCAAACTCAGGTGATTGATCAGGTTGATCAGTTAAGAATCGATTCAAAAGAGCTTTTTTTCCCCTCATTTGGAAACCACTTTGACCGCCTGAGATTATGTATTTTCATGACTGAAATTTCTAAAACATGACCCCACTACTTCAACAAACTAAGCCTTTACTGAAAAGCTGACGAAATGATTCAAAACACCACATGCTGGTGACGCCTGCTGCTCCAAAAAAGTTAAATAAAAAAGGTTCTTGTACACAATATACACGATCTCTGTGTCTGTATGCCAAATGACCTATATGATGTCCTTATTTATGGATGTGCCATGTGGAAAAAATGGTATAATATTTTTGGGGGGATTTTTGTCAATAATGATAATTAATATTTTGTTGTGTGTTTTTGTGCTAGTTTAGGCTTGTCATGGATAAATAAATATGACAGTAGGTGGCGGCAAGTGTTTTTTTTTTTAATGAATGATTCAGTTCTTCAATCAAACGATTCTGCCGAATTTGGGTCGAAGCACTTGGACTATTTTTATGAACGGGTCATTGAATATTTGGCTCACTGGAGTCGTTCAAAAACAGATGCATTCAGGAAAGAAACATCAGTGTTGCTCTGAGACAAACAACAGCTCTGCTCCAGCTTTGTTTCATTGCCAAAACAGGAAAAAAGACAAAATATGTCTAAAAGGTAACTCACTCAACTTCTTATCTGTTGACCTGCTGTATAAAATTATTTTAAAATTTGCTATTACATACGTGCTGATTCTTGTGTGATATTACATCATATAAAGATTAAAAAAATAATAATAAAAATAAATAAATAACACAGGGATATTTTTCCTTTATTTGCCCATTTTTTGAATTGGATGCTCGAGGCGAGTTTTTTGCAAAGTCATATACACGATAACGCATCCCTCATCTCTCTCTCAGTTCGTCTCTCCTCACAGTCTCACATTCAGCACAAAAACATTATTTTAAGGTAATGTCTTTAAACTCTAATCAAAGAAATATAAAACCTTATTATGTTTATAAACAACGTCAGAAAGTTGCGCTTGAATCTTTTTGCGCGAAAAATTACAAATATACATGCGTGGCCAGTCGCCGTTATTTCGTTTATAAATTGTTAAACGTTAAGAATATTAATATTTAATTTGCACAATAATGGTAAAGGGGGTTGATTTTTTGTCATTTTTTTGCCCCGCAACCCCCCTTAATTTGAGCCCTGCTTATAGGCTAATAAAAGACAAGTAACTACTACTTTTTGTTTTAATTACTCAAATATCTTATTGTAATGTAAATAAAACGAAGCCTCGTTCACTGAAATCACGTGACTTTGACAGTTTGATTCGCGCTCCGAAACACTTGTTCGAAACAAATGATTCGTAAAGTTTTCGAAGCTTCACGAAGCAGGATTTTGAAAGCTGTCAGAATGACACGCTGACTGAATATTATTAATTGCAGTTGATCTCCAGAGCGGCAGATGGCAGTAGAGAGTTAATGTATTGACCACTGACTTCAGAGCAGAGACAGCGACTGAGACACAAACACAAACAAATGGCACTCAGCGGATTGACTGAGCGGAATCAGACCGCAGCGGAAAGGGACTAAACACACTGACATTTGTGTGACTACAGTTTAAAGGTAAGCGATGCTTTTTCGTTCTCACGAGCTTGAACTTAAACTGACAAGTCCATAAAATGTAAGTTTCCAAACGCAAACTCATTGAAAGTATAGTTTCATAATGCATCCCGGTAGTTTGACAACGTGTATATAAGAGTAAAGTTGCTACAGTCAGCTGAAAATATAATAGACTGGGTTGAAACGGACAAACTGATGGTTGTTTATATTTATTTGTTTATTTGTTTACTTATTAATTAATTAATTATTCTAGACCAATGCTGAGTGGTTTACATAGAAATTGTAGTGTGAATGTAGTGTTACTGAATACAAACTACATGCTGAAATTTGTAGTCAGTAATGTGATAACTCATTTTAGGTAACATATTCTGACTACTTTTGGATTGCTTGTATATATGGATTTACTGACTCCTGATCATCTGTCTATAGTTGCTGGTATCAGGCTGGAGTTGGTGTGTGCTTCCCATGGGTGCATCTGTGTGCCGGCACGGCCGCTCGCTCCTGTCCCGTCACAGCAGGGCTGGCCATAAGGGGTCTCTGATGGGAGGGGATGACTCTCTGGACGGTCTGGATAGACAGGAGGACATCGCCCAGTTCCCGTATGTGGAGTTCACAGGCCGAGACAGCATCACCTGTCCTACTTGCCAGGGGTCTGGACGCATCCCATCAGGTATGGATGTCAAAGAAACACACATCTTACATTTGAGCGTTAAAGTAAGGATTTCGCGAAAACATGGCCAGGTTGTGTTTCATCTTGAAAACCAGGAGAAAAAAGTTTTATGCACAGTCAGTGATCCCAAAATCACTTTCATTAGAACCACTCACTTTTTTCCCCCCATTTTCTTGTTATTGTAATTAGTATTATTATTATTATATTTACCTTGTATTTCAAAAATGAGAGTCTTTCTTTAATTTGCGTTTAAATTCTCAAAGAATTTTACACAGTGATCACATCCGTGAAAAGTCAGCAGATAATCTATTTTATTGACTGAGGTCATGAAGTTGTGTAGATGACCACATGCACTTTGGTGTGGTTTTACCTTATCTAACCTCTGATTGAATCAAGTGTTTTTTCTTCTTCAGGTCAGTTAAATGAGTTAGTTGCTCTGATCCCCTACAGCGATCAAAGGTTGCAGCCACGGAGAACGTAAGTTATTGCACACAGATCATTCTCGTTTGGAAACAGTCTTGATGTTCATTTTGATATTTGCCTTTTAGAAAGCCACAAAGTAAAATATATTTTAATTAAAAAAAAAATGAGATAAATCAGCCAAAAATGAAACTTCTGTCATCATTTACTCACTCCCAAGTTGTTTCAAACCTGAATTAATTTCAATGCTTTGGAAAAACTTGAGAGTAAGTAAATGATTATTTTTTTCGGCACACAATCCCTTTAGAAAATGTCTTAAAGTACAGAAATAGTTTCATGATTTTGCAATCCTTCTCTTGGCAGGAAGTTATATGTGGTGCTGTCAGTGATTTTGTGTCTGCTGGCGTCTTTTTTGGTGGCTTTCTTCCTGTTTCCACGTCCTGTGCTGGTCGTTGATGATGGGATTCGCTCTGTGACTGTGCACTTTGACCGTAACAACAGCAAAGTGCTTATCAACATGACGGTGATTTCTGTTATATGTATTTATTAGTTTTTATGATAGGTCAAATAATATGAAGAAAATTATATTGTGTCAGGGCATATTTTCTAAAGCCTTGTTGCAATCATAATTGTCCTTGTTCATTAAATTGTATTCATATTCCTTCAAAATCGAAATGTAATAACTTATACTGGTGATATTACAAACTTATTCTTGTACTATTCACAATGCAGCTGTAGTCTAGAATTGTTAAATTGGACATCAAAGCATTATATGCACAATAAAAAACTAAGCTCTTTCAGTCAGACCAGTAATTTAAAGAAACACTAATTTTGGCTTATGACTGTACTGAATGCTCTCTGTAATCTCTGTGTGTGCCTTAAACAGAGCTCCTTAAACGTCACCAACTCTAATTTCTTCACGGTTTTGGTGGACAGTGTGAGCTGCCAGGTGCTCTACATGAAGACAGTCATCGGATCTCAACAGCTAGACAATGTCATCCATATTCAACCTCTCAGCCAGAAACAGGTGTGTTGATTGGCCCAACATCCATTTTCTAATGTACAAAAGATTATGATCGGTCAGAATTTGAAAGAAATCTTTCATGGTCACCAAGGCAGCATTTATTTGATCAAACATACTGTAAAAGTGTTGTAAATTATTATTAATTGTTAAAATTGTAAATTATTAATATTATAATTCAGTGTTTTTGTTTCTATTTGAATATGTTTTAAAATATTATTTATTCCTGTGATCAAAGCTGAATTTTCAGCTTCATTACTCCAGTCCTCAATGTCAAATGATCCTTCAGAAATCATTCTGATTTGGTAATTTGATCCTCAAAAACATTTCATGTTGCATATTTATTTATTTGTTTGTTTCTTTATTTTATTTTTTATTTTTTTCCCCCAGGATTCTTTGAATAGAAGGTATAAAGGAATAGTTCACTCAAAAGTAAAAAAAAAAAAGTTGCTTTCAGGCCATTCAGCATAGGTTTGTTTCTTCGTGGAAACAAATTTTAAGAAATGAAGAGTTCAGATGCAAAACCAGCTAAAAGCCATCTCGGTCAGAAATGAGATAATGATACTGAGTGAATGCTCCTGACACATAGTATACATCCATCAAATAATTTTACTTCAAACTCGCTAAATTCCAGCCTCAGCACAATCAGAAGAACCATTACTTACATAGAAACCAATACAAAGTAGCCAGAAAGAAATGCAAATTTTAAAGAAATATGTCAGATGGATTTAGAGGCTTTTGCATCTGAACTCTTCAAATGTAGCATTACATCACTTGATCACCAGTGAATCCTCTGTGGTGAATGGGTGCCGTCAGAATGACAGTCCAAACAGCTGATAAAAATATCACAATAATCCACAGGTAATTCATGCCACTCCAGTCCATCAATTAACATCTTGTAAAGAAAAAAAGCTGCATGCTTAAAAGAAACAAATCCATCATTAAGACATTTTTACTTTAAAGGAGCACGCCACTATGTTTGAAAATAGGCTCATTTTCAAGTCTCCTAGAGTTAGACAGTTGGGTTTTACTGTTTTCAAATCCATTCAGCCGATCACCGGGTCTGGCGGTAGCACTTTTAGCATAGCTTAGCATAGATCATTGAATCTGATTAGACTGTTAGCATCTCACTCAAAAGTGACCAAAGAGTTTTGATATTTTTCCTATTGAAAACTAGACTCTTCTGTAGTTACATCGTGTATAAGACTGACAGTGAATGAAAGTTGCAATGATATGACGCAGCGCCTGCTTACACAGGGACACTATTTTCAGGTGCTGTGTAATATCATTGCGCCTGCTGCGCCCATGGTACGGCAGCAAAGTTCCTTGATTATTACACCGAAATGAGAGTATAGTTGCTAGCCATATCAGCCTAGAAAATCACAACTTTTCATTTTCCGTCAGTCTTCGTACATGATGTGTCAGAAGAGTCAGGTTTTAAATAGGAAAAATATCAACTCTTTGGTCATTTTTGAGCGGGATGCTAACGGTCTAATCGAATGTATTGATCTATGTTAAGCTATGCTAAAAGTGCTACCGCCAGACCCAGAGAGCGGCTGAATGGATTTGAAAACGGTAAAACTCAACTGTTAAACTCTAGGGGAGTTGGAAAATGAGCCTATTTTCAAAAATAGTGGCTTGTTCCTTTAAACTATCACTCCTGGATAGAATGAGTGTATAATCCATTGTTTTCTCCAGTGCAAGAGTTGTCTTGTCTCGTAAATATGCATAGATCAAGCACCGTTTACAAGCCAAAACAGTCCTAAACAAATATGTGGGTGGATTTTGATGTGAGAGGATGAAACTTTTTTTTTTTTCTTGGGGAAGCAATATTATGCTTTGTGACTCATTTTAACCAGAAACAATGGGTTAAAGCTAAAAGATGGATTTGTTTCTTATAAACACACAGCTTTTCACTTCTCAAAATATTAATTGATGGACTAGGGTGGTGTGGATTATTTGTGGATTATCGGGATGTTTATATCAGTTGCTTGGACTCTTAATCTGATGGCACCCATTCACTGCAGAGGATCCATTGGTGAGCAACTCATGTGATGATCTACATCATGGGTGGCCTGAGGGAGAGTACTTTTTAGCTTTACATTTCAAAAGAACAGCATTTATAGAATAGAATAGACATCTTTTGTAACACTATAAATATCTATACCACCACTTCTGATCAGTTTGTGGGAGAAATCACAGACTGTTGAGAATTGGATAGTAGTTGTGCTGTTGTAGAGTAAGTAACATGCTTTTAATGCAGGTCAACTTCACTGTCAAGATGGAGATTGGCGGAAGTCTCTCTTACGTTTAGTGAGTATCAAATCAGTTTTCTTTGAACAAGCTGATCCTATGAATCTGTGGTTGACCTTCTGTTTTTGAACTGTTTTTACTGTTTTCGCAGTGCCTTTTGCACCATGGCAAGCATCAAAGTTCACAACATTGTGGTGTTCATGCAGTAAGTTTCTCGCCACTGCTTTTTCACATCCTTTTTTTTTTCTTTTGCTGTTGTCATACATTGAAAGTTGGAAGTGAAGTGAAACATAAAGGTGCGGTCACATTACTGGAAGTTCACAGCTAAAAAAAAGATCAATACCACAAATTTTCATGACCAACTTGAACACAAACAAAATATGTGAGGGGAAATCTTTCACCTTCACGCACAGCTGCATGGATTACTTCTGAAATGATAGGATTTTTCTGTGAAATTGTCAAGCAACAGTAAATGTGGTCGTTAAGAACAGTTTTCTCATTTGTTCCTCTTATAAACAATTTTTGTATACAGGTGCATCTCAATAAATTATAATGTCGTGGAAAAATTCATTTATTTCAGTAATTCAACTAAAATTGTGAAACTCGTGTATTAAATAAATTCAGTGCACACAGACTGAAGTAGTTTAAGTCTTTGGTTCTTTTAATTGTGATGATTTTGGCTCACATTTAACAAAAACCCACCGATTCACTATCTCAGCAAATTAGAATATGGTGACATGCCAATCAGCTAATCAACTCAAAACACCTGCGAAGGTTTCCTGAGCCTTAAAATGGTTTCTAAGTTTGGTTAACTAGGCTACACAATCATGGGGAAGACTGCTGATCTGACAGTTGTCATTGACACCCTTCACAAGGAGGGTAAGCCACAAACATTCATTGTTTAAGAAGATGACTGTTCACAGAGTGCTGTATCCAAGCATGTTAACAGAAAGTTGAGTGGAAGGAAAAAGTGTGGAAGAAAAAGATGCACAACCAACGAGAGAACCGCAGCCTTGAGAGGTTTGTCAAGCAAAATCGATTCAAGAATTTGGGTGAACTTTACAAGGAATGGACCGAGGCTGGGGTCAAGGCTTTGAGAGTCACCACACACAGACGTATTAAGGAATTTGGCTACAGTTGTCGTATTCCTCTTGTTAAGCCACTCCTGAACCACAGACAACGTCAGAGGCGTCTTACCTGGGCTAAGGAGAAGAAGAAATGGTCTGTTGCCCAGTGGTCCAAAGTCCTCTTTTCAGATGAGAGCAAGTTTTGTATTTCATTTGGAAACCAAGGTCCAAGAGTCTGGAGGAAGGGTGGAGAAGCTCATAGCCCAAGTTGCAGTGTTAAGTTTCCACAGTCTGTGATGATTTGGGGTGCAATGTCGTCTGCTGGTGTTGGTCCATTGTGTTTTTTGAAACAATGTCAATTGTTTTTAGAGCACTTCATGCTTCCTTCTGCTGACCAGCTTTTTAAAGATGCTGATTTCATTTTCCAGCAGGATTTGGCACCTGCCCACACTGCCAAAAGCATCAAAAGTTGGTTAAATGACCATGGTGCTGGTGTGCTTGACTGGCCAGCAAACTCACAAAACCTGAACCCCTTAGAGAATCTATGGGGTATTGTCAAGACGACAATGAGAAACAAGAGACCAAAAAATGCAGATGAGCTGAAGGCCACTGTCAAAAGAAACCTGGGCTTCCATACCACCTCAGCAGTGCCACAGACTGATCACCTCCATGCCACGCCGAATTGAGGCAGTAATTAAAGCAAAAGCATACTACCAAGTATTGAGTACACGTACAGTAAATAAACATACTTTCCAGAAGGCCAACAATTCACTAAAAATGTTTTTTTTTTTTTATTGGTCTTATGAAGTATTCTAATTTGTTGAGATTTTGGTGGGTTTTTGTTAAATGTGAGCCAAAATCATCACAATTAAAAGAACCAAAGACTTAAACTACTTCAGTCTGTGTGCACTGAATTTATTTAATACATGAGTTTCACAATTTGAGTTGAATTACTGAAATAAATTAACTTTTCCACAACATTCTAATTTATTGAGATGCACCTGTATATATAGGGTTTTTTTTCTAAATTCTTATGAAATAGTCCAGACCGTTTCTCTTATACACCTCAGGACCACTGTGAAAACCTCCTACATGGTGAGGACGGCACAGAACACTCTGGAAGCTTACCGCTACATCGACTGTGGCGCCAACTCCACCATCCATCAGCCCTCACGAATGATGTGGTCTAGACCTCACTTCTCTTAGAATGGGAAACTGCTCAGGTGAAGCATCAGCCAGCGGACACTTCTCATCAGACGGTTTGATTCTCAGTGGCAGCTTAGTTTCATCAACTTTGACTCCAGATTTTGTGCTGCACTGAATCTGAGCCCATTGAACAGAGCAGCTGTGATGTAAGATATTGCTTGAATTGATTCCTCGCCACAGATATCGATGATGTAATCAACCGAACTCTCTGTTTGAAGTCTTTGCCATTTCAAGAGTTTCTAACTTACTCAGTCTATAATCTAAAAAGGGTGTTATAAAATTTTGCAGTGATTGAAAATGGAGATTAATTATTGAAGGAATTGTTAATGATGAAGTGCACTTTAAAATACTTCTGTGAAATATTTTAGACATTCCTGATTATGTCTTATGCAAATGTCTCTAATTGTCTCTGCAGTGCCAAAGATTTCACGTGTTTACCGGTCAAGTCATTTCTCTGATCGATGGGTTTTAAAGTGACTCATTCAGCAATATCAATCCACTTGAATCTATTCATCAGTCACAAAGACTAAGTATCAGAACAGATGTTCTCATAGGGTTTGATTTGTTGTGAAGTGAAAAGGTTTTGTTTAGACTGTTGTGTGATGCTGAGAAGGAGGGAACTGTTACAAAACAATCAATAAAAGTGATAGTTCACCCAAAAATGAAAATTACACCAAGATTTACTCCCTCATAGGTATATTTGTCTTTCTTCTTTCAGATGAATTCAATTGGAGTTGTATTAAAAAAAGTCTGGCTTTTCCAAGCTTTATAATGGTAGTGAATGGCTGTTGAGATTTTAAAGACCAAAAAAGTGCATCCAACCATCGTAAAAAGTGCTCCACATGGTTCCGGGGGTTAATAAAGGCCTTCTGAAGCCAACATATGTGTTTGTGCAAAAAAATAAAAAATATCCACATTTAAAACTTTATAAACCATACATGCGTACGACAGTTAGTGTAAGATAGAGATTATGGTTTATAAAGTTTCAAATATGGATATTTGTCTTACACAAACGCATCAGTTCATATCAGAAAGCCTTTATTAATTCTCAGAAGTCATGTGGAGCACTTTTTATGATGGATGGACGCACTTTATTGGTCTTTAAAATCTGAACACCCATTCACTGCCATTATAAAGCTTGGAAGAGCCAGGACATTTTTTAACATAACTCCGATTGTATTCGTTTGAAGGAAGAAGGTCATATAGACCTGGAATGGCTTGTGGATAAGTAAATCATGGGGTCATTTTCATTATTGGGTGAACTATCCCTTTAAGAGCATCACTTTGCTTCTGTGATGCCATGAAAACTGAGATTGAGGAAATGGCAGGATATTTTGTTCTCACTTATACGTTAGGGGTTTCACCAAGTTTTTATCTAATGTATTAGACAATCAGCAACGATAAGAATCTGTTTTCTGCTAGTCTCAAAAAAAAAAAAAAAGGTACAAAAGCTATTCTTGGGGTGGTATCCTTTTAAAAGGTGCTAATATGTACATTTTTGATGGTAATTATGTACCTTCAGAGTGCCAATATGCAATTTGACAGGTAAAAGAGGTACAAAGGTGTACCTCTTGGAAAAGGAAAACCCCAGTGACAGCTTTTCTACCCTTTTTTCTCTTCTGAGTGTGTAGATGTTTTAAGAAGGGCATTTGTTTCTACCTGAAGTTGCACATTTGGTTAATTTATTGCTTTTTTTTTAATATGTCAAATCTCCTTAATTTGCCTTGAGATGTGATTGTGTTTTTCATTGTTGAAACTGAGAAAAATAAGATGATAATAAAGCTTAAAGTTTTAGTTTTTTTTTTAAACAGAGATTGGGAAGGAAAATAAACTTTTTTTTTTCTCTGTATGTTTGTGTTTTTGTATAGCCATCCTTTTTTCCCGCAAATTTCCACATGCTGAATGTGCATTTTGAATATAAACAGCCAGTTTTACTTTAGCAGGACAAAGCTTTTCTGTTTTTTTTCCCGACTTTAATGTAATTTCGTCGCATCCTTGAAATGATGCATCAACACAAGCTCTCATGAAATCCATTTCACAATGCTGCAGCCATGCTGGAAACCCTCCAGAGACTCTTTGCACGCGGCTGGTGTTTAATAATTTATTCAGCACAGGTTATTCTAAAGATATTCCATTCATATCTTCTTTCTCACTCTCAAGTCAGGTGCATTATTGTTTCCAGTGCTCTTTATACCCTGCAGATTTATCTGCGCAGCAATTACATCTTGTTTCAGGATAGTTCTGGACATAACAGCCAAACTATTGGTTGACTCTGGCTTAGATCCGGCTGATTTGTTCTTGGGAATTACGGGCTCGTATCAGGAGGCAGGGCTGCTGGAATCACTCGAGGTATAGTATTTTGTCCTCGATGTCTTTAGCATGTCTTTTTGCTGTAGTATTTGTTCTCATTTCCATCTGTGATTGCATTCTTATAACCCTGCATGCAGAATGAGTGAAGCTGTAGTTAGTGGGGTGAGAAGGTTAAGCACCATCTCTGAGCAGGACGTGGATGCTGAAGCGGAGCCCGTGTCGCCTGCGTCCCAGGGGGACAGTGAGTGGACAGGATCCAGTGCTTCGCTCTGCTCGCGTGGAAAGCCCAGCGGCCAGAGCAGCTCCCTCACTTCTTTTGAGTCCTCTCAGCCTGACGCCGCAGGTACATCTTCAGTACTTCTCTTTTTTGATGTTTATGATGTGTCCAGTATGTCGAAGTTGTCCTGGCTGCTAAAAGCTCATTTGTGACGGTGTCCTTAAACCTGTTCAACTTCTATGTATGCCTAAAACAACTGTGGTTTAATTATGAATACGATCTAAACTAAATCAGTATCAATCAACACTCATGAAGTATCCATCTGAAGATAAACAGATCAAGTAATTATTTGAATAACATTTATAATGTATTATAAATATATTATAATTAATTAATTAACAATTAATAATATTAAATAATAATTCCATAATTTAATAAAACAATTATTGGTAATATAGAAATGATTATGAAATAAAAAAAATCATTTTTTTTTTACAGATGTGCAGCACATATAATAGTTTTAAATTATTAAAAAATATTATATATTATTCAATTATTATTTTCATTATTATATTAATTATATTAATAGCACATGCATGTGTATATATAATGTACAGTATACAATTTTATCTACACACTCCTGTTCAGTAGTTTGGGATCATTAATTTTTTTTTTTTTTTTTAAAGAAAAATTAATTATTTTATTATTTATTTATTATATTAAAGATAATACGAAATAATAATAATACATTTTTGATCATTTGACACTGAAGACTGAAATAATGAAAATTCAGCTTTGCCACAACAGCAATAAATTATATTTTAAAATATATTCAAATAAAAAAACAGTTATTTTAAATTCTAATAATATTTCACAATGTTATTTTATTTGCTGTATTTTTGATTAAATAAATGCAGCTCTTGTAAAATAACATAACATAAAAATAAAATAACATAACATAATTTTCCATAATCTAGTTTAAATTAGTGTTAGAAAGTCATTTTATATATTCACTGTAAGAATAAATTAATACATACATACGTAAAAGTCATGATGACTTATGTTTTTACATTACTTAACTCATCAAAACAATTTAGGCAGTTGAAATTATTTTTTTATATTATATTAGTCATATGAGATTCAAATATTTATTTATTTAGAAGTCAGTTCATAGTAATTTGGGTTCAAATGAGTTCCATAACCTATTTAATACTTAAAATTTAAGGCAGCAACTAAACTTTAGTTCTGTTTTTTTTTTTTTGTTTTTTTGTTTTTTTACAGTGAACAGTGGTCTGTTTTCAGTTTGTTTCAGAAGTATTATTCTGCAGAAACTACACAGCTGAAATTGCTTTTGGTTGCTGTTCAAAGTCTTTTACTGTTAAATTCTGTTGTTTTAACACCCGCTGAAGTATCAGTCACTCACTTTTGTCCCAAGCACACTTGTAAAGATGTTAATTGGATGTGCTTGCAGCTCTCCTGCAGAGTGAAGTGCACTTTTATGAGCACTCACACCAACACTCAGATGCTAAAAGACTCCAGCAGCGACAGAGCTCATAAAAGCCTTATGTAAGATAGATGACCATAAATCTGTACTTTGAGGAATATTGAAATATAATTTTCTCACTGTTGTGTGCTCATCCTAACTATATTTGGGTCACTTTGTTTCTCTAGCTGTTAGGTTAGTTCACCAGGGGAATGTATTCTGTTACGTTAATGGCTTCAGGCGACCACTTATTTCTCCCCGCTGTGCATTTACGTGCTCCATTTCTGCTCCAACAACCCTTAATATAATTACACACCTATAGAGAGTTCCTGTCTATAAGGCGTCACATCTGGCATTAGTCTGATTCTTTGCAAAGTGACAAAATGTCCTATAATCATAATTCTGTAATTCTCACTATTAACTAGTTGCTTATTAGCATGCCTATTATTAACACATTGGCTGTTTATTAGTATTTATAAAGCACATATTCTGCATGACTATATTCTACATCCCTAATTCTACCCAATACCTAAGTGTAACATGTACCTTACTATTAATAAGAAGCAAATTAGGAGTCTATTGAACGAAAAGTCATAGTTAATGGTTTGTTAAAGGGGTCATCGGATGCCCATTTTCCACAAGTTGATGATTCTTTAGAGTCTTAATGAAAAGTCTATAATATACTTTGTTAAAAATTCTCAATGGTTGTGTAAAACAACACCCTTTTTACCTTGTCAAAATCAGCTCTGCAAAAATCATCCCATTCTGAGGGATTGTTCCTTTAAATGCAAATGAGCTCTGCTCTCCCCGCCCCTCTCTTCTCTCTGTGGAGTGACAAGCCTGTTTACTGAGCCGCGAAACTTGGTAACTAGCATGTTTAGGAAAGGTGATTGCAGAGATTAATTAAAGAAAACCTTGTACTCACTTCTGCTGTAAGTGAAGCTGGATCACGAATGATTTGCACAAACATAGACGTATTTATGTAGATCGGGAGGCGCATTCCCTTCACAAACAAACGTAATCCACTGCATCTTCAGCGGCTCAGATGTCGGGAGTAAATGACGACCACTATGTTCATTATTACATCCAGCAACACAACACCTCAATTGCTCAATCTGAGATATTCTTGTCTGCTCCGGCATCGAAACAATGGAGGTCGGACTGTTACAGCTTATTTAGGGCGGGTCTGAGGTAAGGAGCGGGACAAAGGACTGAGATCGTGGGAGTGGCCTCTGTGGATGTGACGCCACACCGACAGGCATCTGAGGATAGCTCGATTTGAAACAGGGGATATTATTTTTACAGATTAATTAAAATCGACTGCATAGATTTTTATCATTATAGGGTAGATGTGTACATACACTGCAAACACGCATGTAAAAGTGAACTTTGCATCCGATGACCCCTTTAATAGTGAGGATTGGACCTTAAAGTTCTGATGAATTGTATGCTGATGAAATGGTGTAACATATGGTTTGGTCATCTCTCATTTCAGCCATTCATCTCTCGGACTGTCTGGAACGGCTGATTGCTGCCATTTTCAGTGTAATTAGAGCAGTTTATGGCAGCCTGCACTTAACTCGGTGCACGGATGTCTGCAGAAATAAATAATGTATGCAATAAGAAGTGTTGCGGTAATGATAACTGTTGATGTACACTGAACTTAACCATCACCTGCACTTCCCTCGCACACTGAAAGTAAATATGCAAGGGAACATTTATTAAAACTAAGGGACTGCTAGAATGACATTTTACAAATATTCGTGCAGCTATCAATAACAAAATGTACTATGGTGTCACCATGAATTTGGAATGTACAGTGCACAGCATAAATTATTACACCCCCTCTGAATAAATATAAAAGATGTATTTTCTTAATGATCACTAATACAATTTATGGAAAGATGGCAAAATTGAAATGTATTAAACATGTACTTAATAAAAACATCAAAATATGTGCCAATATTTTCTGTAAGACAATTTGTTTAAATGAATGATTGCAGACATGAGTACACCCTAGATGTAATTCAGCAAATGTATAATATTCTAGTACCTAGTATGTCCTCCAGAAGTACTGTGCTCTGACACTTCTTGGCACTGAGTGTACAAGTTCATGACAAATTTTCACATCTGTTCTGTTTAACTCCTGGAGGACGACCTCCTCAAATGCCCTGGTCTTTAATGGGGGGTTTTGCTCAGTCCGTCTCTATAGAATCCCCCACAGCTGCTCAAGAGCATTAAGACTGAGTGAAATACATGTCCACTGAAGGATTTTCACCTAGGGAGAATGAATATCTTCATTGTCATGCTGAAAAAAATGCCCAGTAATGCAGGGAATGAGGGGAGGGTATCATCTTCTGTTTCAGTTTTTTGTATTACATCACACAGTGGTGTGTGAATTTATGACAGCATTGATAAAGCACAACTTCCTCACACCTTCAGCACTCATACATCCCTATAGAAGAACTTTACTATCACTGAACGTCACTGTGGGTATGAGGCACTTCTCACTGTACTCCTCCTCTAGCAACAACGGAACATTTTGGATGCTTTTGGATCCGGAATGATTGACTTGGCCTCTTGAGATCAGAGTATGGATTCCCAGAAGTCTACATTTTGTAAATATGGGCCTTGAAAGAGGTTAAATGAGTTTATTGTGCTTTGGCTACAATAGGGAATTCTAGTGGTGACAACATTTCTGCAGGCTGCATCGTACTCTGTGAGATAAAATGTCACTCTTTTCATAGCATTTGCCAGCTCTAAGGCACTTGCATGGTATTTCTCCAGGTCTTTTTCTAAATGAAAACTTAAAGTGAAGACCTGATTATTTCAGGAGCCTTGTCACAAGTCCATTGCTTTTGAATGTCGGTGTTACTTCTGCTGTATTTTCACTCTTAAAACAATAATTTGGTATTCCTCTTGTACCACTGTCCTCTTTTATGCTAAGAAATAAGTCACCTGACTGTTCCCTCCCAAGTGGTTTCATTGTTGCCAGCAGTCTGACTATGATTTAGTAGGCTATAACACACTTTGAATTGTCAGGAAATTACTTGTCTTTAAAAGTTGCGGAATAATATACTTACCTGTTGATAAAATCCCCTTAAACCTACACTTTTTTTTTTTTAGTTTTATTTAGTAACTTTCAGGAGGGTGTACTCATTTTTGTAACACATTTATCACTTTGATAAGAAAATCTTATTTTCCTGAATAGTTTTGACATTCTTCTTTGGTAATTGATTAAGCAGGCTTGTTGGAACATTATATCGCCAAAAAACCATAACATGTCTTCTAAGTAAAGAGTAATTGCTGAAGTTTTAGAGAGGGTGTACTCATTTATGCTGTGCACTGTACTTTGCTATAGCCCAGGGGTGCCCAAACTCAGTCATGGAGGGTTGTATGTTTGTCTGACTTTATAAGCAAACTCAGAAGCACCTAGCATTTATCCAACACACTGTTGGATACAACTACAACTACAACGCATTGTGATTTCAAGTTCTGCACAGTCAAGCAAGGCTTGCAGTTTCTGAAATTTAATTCGGTGTCTCTATAACATGTTTAATTTGTTAATTTCCATCCTTCCAGATGACTGCGCCTCCATCCTGCTGGCTTGCCTCTACTGCCGTTTCTGTGACATTATAGCCATGCTGCCTGACACTTGTGAGCGGGCGCTTGACCGTTGCTTTCCCTCTTACAAGTATTACAGCACCTCGGATGAGGCGTCCAAAGGAAAAGACTGGTGCAGCTGTAACGTGGATTTTGACTGTGGTTTCATGAACTCCTGTCAAGAGGCCAGTGAGCTGCTTGAGCTAGCAATGGAGATTTCTGAGGTCTGCTACCGCTAAAAGCCTCTCAACTGTCTGTAGATCATAACAAATCATTCAGGATGGAGATTCTCCATCTGTGCTTGATTCCTGATTCCATAAATGACTCTGAGTTACAGTTATTCACTGTCACAAAGGATGATTGTGATTTCATGCAGGAGAAACCAGGGTAAAATGTCACTTCTTGTTTTAGGCAACCAAATATAGCATGTGACACCATTTTCAGGACGAGATCATTTAATTTATGAAAAGTATTTTGCATCTAAAGTTATGATTTAGTGACGATTAGGAGAATTGTCATACAAATTACTGATTAGTTGATACTCTCATGTGCTCTGATGTGACAACTGAACCAAAATGTGAATGTCTGACATATCTGTTGTGTAAAGCATGAAAAAATGGTCAGTGTGGGTAAGATGAGCCACAGGCCTGGGGTAAATTGAGCCACCTGTATGACACATAAGTGAATGCAACATAGTTAAAACCTTTAAATGTCTTTCTGCCTTATGTCTTTTTGATTTGTCTTCTGAATATGCTACAGAAAGGAGTCATAAAACTCAGAAACGAGCTAGCATTTTGGTACATTTGGTACAAGGTATTTCATGTTTGATACTACAAAATAAAGTACATCAGTAAAACACCATTTGTGATTTTTAAAGCCTATGTGTGCTTTGAAAAAAAGTGATTGCTAACCAATGGCTAAAGGGGCCTTAGTTGTTTTTTGGGGACATCATCATGCCGAACAGACAAACTTAGCTACTCACTAGTCTGCTTTCACAGCCTCTTTGTGTTTATAATCACACACTTGCAAGCTATTCTAACAAACATTTTACAATGTGTAGATTATAAATAAAGGCCGAAAGGGTTGTTGACAGGGAAGCTCAGTAGTGATGCTGAAGTTGTTGTAGTTATAGTCTAGCTTTTTACTTCTGTTGTTTATATTTAGGCTTAAAAATTCATAACATTTCTGTAGTTCTTAAGATTATCTGTGAATACTGTTCATTTATAAATGAAAAACTGCAAGACAAATGAGTAATACAATATCAACATTCTAGTAGCTACATTTAACAACACACTTTGATTAATGATTTAGTAATATCACTCTCTTGAATGCTTTGGTTCACTGTTAGCTAATCAGTAACTACTGCTATTTTTTTCATACCTTCCAGGGAGCTACTGAGAAACAAATCTCACTTTAGTTTGAGGACCAACTATTACTATCTATTAACTATGACTTTTGCCTCAATAAACTCCTAATTTGCTGCTTATTAATAGTTAGTAAGGCAGTTGTTAAGTTTAGGTATGGTCAGGTCAAATATGGTCGTGGAGAATAAAGCATTAATATAGTAATATGCATGCTACTAAGCAACTAGTTAAGAAACCGTAAAATAGTGTTACCACAAATGGATAACTAATGCAGGACATCTTTCTAAAGGAATTACCATCCAAAATCTTACGGTTTCTTAGCTAGTTGCTTAGTAGCATGCATATTACTAGAATATTAGCCATTTATTAGTACTAATTAAGCACATATTAATGCCTTGTTCTACATGACCTTATTCTACATCCCTAATCCTACCCAATACCTAAATTTAACAACTACATTACTAACTATTAATAAGCAGCAAATTAGGAATTTATTGAGGGAAAAGTTGTCGTTAATAATGAATAAGTGTTACCTATTCTAAAGTGTTACCCAATTCGTTTAACATTAATTACAAATTTGGGTAACACTATAGTATAAGGGAACAATTCTCACTGTTAACTAGTTGCTTATTAGCATGCCTATTCATAACATCTTGGCTGTTTATTAGTGCTTATAAAGCAGATATTCTGCATGACCGTATTCTACATCCCTAATCTCACCTAATACCTAAACTTAACAACTACCTTGCTAACTATTAATAAGCAATAAATTATGAGTTTATTGAGGCAAAAGTCATAGTTAATGATTTGTTAATAGCGTGAATTGGACCTTAAAATAAAATGTGACCCAGATTTGTATATCATTTCAGTTTCACTTTATTTTGCAGTCCTGTTCCACAAGCTATTGTACAAGCTATTTACTTGTTTTAGTAATTACAATAGCTGGGTAATAAGTATGTGCTAACCCTGAACCCCTACACCTAACCTTAACCCATATAGTTACCTTATATTATCCGGTACTTTATTAGGTAAGTACTTTCTAAGTACATGCACTGTAAAATAAAATTTAGCCATAATTTCTTAGTAGTTCAATGAGAAAATAGTAGTGACTGATTAGCTAATAGTGATTCACGTAAGTGCAACTTACTAAGAGTTTCTTGTTACATAATAGTAGTTACTGGAATGTTAATATTGCATTACTCATTTTTTACTCATTTGTTCCTGTATAGTTATTAATTAATGAAGAAACAGTATTCTGTTCCCAATTACTGTAATGAACAATTTTTATTTGTGTGTGTGTGTGTGTGTCACAGCTTTGGTCACAGAATTTATTTTCTGCATTAATCCAAAAGCCAAAAGCTGAAAATCCTGTTGGATTTTGTCGCAGGGCTTCTGGGTCATTACAAAAAACCCCTGAGTAATCCCTGCAGCACCCTCTTGAAAACAATTGTGAAACATTAGAAAAAGTTTATTGATGCCCCCTGGAGGGCGATACAGGTAGCACTTCATAAACATCAAATGTTACTGATCCAGACTGTGTATTAGTGAAATTGACAGCATAAATGTCAGTCAAATAGATCTATTGATGCTGTATGGATTTCCGTTTCAGAAAACATGCATCTGTGTGTCTTTAAAAGGTCATAAACTGCTTTTTTTTAAATATTTTTCTACTGTTCTCAGAGGCCCCTTATAATGTTATCAAGATTTTCACATCAAAAAACAATCATTTTGTGATTTAGGTCAAAAATGAGTAAATACTCAGTACATATCAAACGATCTGTAATAACAGACAAAGCAATAGTGAGCATATAATCAAAATGGTTACTCACAAGTGAGTTTTGCAACATCACTGTTGGATCCAATATAGTTGGCACAGCATCGTCTTTTAGTTTAAAGGAACCGTATGTAAGAAATTTATTTCAGTTAATCATAAAATGGCCCTGACATGTCACTAGACATTAAGAAATCATGTTCATTTCAAATACTTATATCACTGACAACAGTGGTCCGGCCAGGATATTGTCATTTAAAAGTGAAAGTTGCAGCCCTCAACTGATGTTGATGTTGTCATGTTGTGTTTTGGTCTGAGGCGCCACCCTCCAGCTATCTACCAATCACGAAGTCAGCAGAGTTTCGTCATCCGGGTTGGCAGCTCTGCTCTAGTTACAGCTGCAGCTACGAACGTGTCGGATAAAACATGTATAAAGTTACGAAACCTAAAAGACCTCGTTATGAATCCGAAGTACGTCGTGACAAAGTCCGAAATAAAACAAGGATTTGTATAGGAGATGCCTTTGACAGATGGAGACGGCTGAAAACGGAGAAGAATTTTGTTGGTATAGGCTAAAAGCCCCGTGCTTCCGTACACAGTGGATTTTCCACGGTCGCCCGTGCTAAATGCGTTCATAAAAAGCTTTATATCGCACCACTAGCACGGTATGAAAACAATCTATGTTCCGACTGAAATGTGGTATTACAGTACATCTTTACGAAATATTTGGCTAATCGCCTTTAGTAAATTTTTGCGACACATAATTACTTCGCAAAACATCTCTCGTGAAGCATAAACATAAGTAACAGAAGAAAAAAAACTTATTGTGTAGGACTCGTCACTTGCCATTGGAAGCTCCTTGTAGCAGCCTACGTTCCTGCGGAATCCTGCAGCTTAGCTGGCAACCTCGAGTCAGGGGGGAGGGGGAGGGGATACGCCATTCTACAGTATTTTGAAAGTGATTGCAGTACCAGTTTTGGCCACAATCCTACATATGGTTCCTTTAAATCTTTCAGATTGTGTTGGATTGTGTCTTGTTTGTAAACAATATTGCAGTAAAATGAAATGAACAAAGGACTGAGTTCTTACTGAAGCGGTCTGGATCTTCATTAAAAAATTTCCTCCACTCTTTCCTAACTTTGGGATCAGAAGGAAGGAAACGTAAAGACAACTGGGCACTGTACAGTGTCTTCTTGTCTTCAAAGCCATCTTTATTGTTTGGTTTCTGTGTAGATCTGCGTGTTTGCCTCTCGTTTTTTACACTACGCAAGTGAGTGACCACAACTAATCAGGCAGTTCTGAAACATACAGAATGTTTTTATAATAGACTGACCTCTTATATTTTATAAGATCATGGGAATTGTTTTCTCAATTCATGACCCATTTAATATGCCCTAACCATGTTAATAATACTTGAATTAAGCTATCTGTTAGCATTCATTTTCAATGACAGTGGTTTTGGCTAGTTAGTGGAAGTACAGAATGATTTGAGATTAGGCTTTGAGGTAATAATGAGGTTAAATAATAATTCAAATACATATTCAGAGCATCTTTCACAAAAGTGAAGATTCTTAGTCCCTGCATTTTCATTATTTCATTCCATTATATACAGATCTGTCTATTCTCAAAACCACTTGTAGGGTCATGAGGATGATGGTGTCTATCCAAGCCTCTCAGAAACACCCTGACCAGTCCAATGTTTAGTCCACACATCCATTCTTTGGAAACCAAGCACCACAACTAAACTTGAAGAACATGTCAAACACCTGGTTCATACCAGGGACTTGAACCAGGGGCTCAACGCTGTCCACTTGGCGACCACCATGCACACTCCATACAGATCCTGTAATGTAAATCTATTTATAGTTTCCCTACAGTACCACCCTCCACCGTCACCTCAGTAGTGGCTTTAGTTACTATTATACACTTGGCAGAAGTCGGCAAGTGGCCAACTTTCGTGTTTCAACTCAATATGTCTGACGCTTCAAAAATCAGTGACGGAGTCTGTGATCAAGTGACTGAGTTCAGATTGGTCCATGCTGACTGTACGTGGAGCAGACAGACGACAGACTGTGAGCACTTCGAAGGACAGCTGTCAGACGCCAAGATGTGAGTATATAACCATGAATTACCACTCTGATGTCACTCTGACATTATAAGTGGTGTTTTGTTACTGTTTTAGGCTGAATGTACTGCTATACTGGGGTGATTGAAACATTAACATTTTTGCATTACAAAATATAGTAAATAAAATAGAATAAAAAATATTTAATCACTTTTGTCTTTCTTCAATCAGTTAAGATTTAAGTCTTTATTGAGTTGTTTACTCCATGTTGAAATGCTTTTCTATTTTAAGAACTAACCTTACAGTTGGAAAGCATGAGGTCAAGTTTACAGTGTGTGTATTTTGGGTAAGTGGGGAAAGTGTCTGTAGACTTCAATAGACGCTAATCTCTGATCTTACAAAAATGGTACTGGTACATTAATGTTGGCTACCATGATTACCATATTTACAAGGTATTTCAAGTTATTCCAAAGAATGACGTGGAACCACTATGGTACTAATTCATAGAACATGGTATTACTATAGTACATGTATCATAGTTTTACCAGTCTTTTTTGACATGTCAGAAATTGTGAGAAAAAAAAAAAAAAAGGCAAAACAGTGATATGTGTCCAAACAACATGGTATTACCATAAATAATCGTGACTTTACCTGGGTAACCAAAACCTTGTAACAGTAGCAATAGGAATTTTAACTGAAAATGAATTTCTTACAGTATTGCATTACCAATTTAATCTACCAATTTGAAGAATTTAAATGAACAATTCCAACCCAGGATATCTCAAACCACCAGTTACACACAAAAATGTCAACACAAAGTAACCGGATTGAACATTAAAGAATCATGCCACTCAAAAGTGTGTACATAATGGTAAAACAGCAGCAAATATTAAAAAAAAAAAAAAAACATAGTACACAACACAAAAAGGAGTGTGCTTAATTATATTGAATGTGCATTCCAAATCTTAAGTATATTTAAAAATGTTCCTACAGATAATATAGTATTACTGAAATAAATTGCCACTAAAATGTACTTAAAGGGGTCATCGGATGCCCATTTTCCACAAGTTGATATGATTCTTTAGGGTCTTAATGAAAAGTCTCTAATATACTTTTAAAAAACTTTTAAAAATTCTCAATGGTTTTGTAAAACAACATCCTTTTTACCTTGCCAAAATGAACTCTGCAAAAATCATCTCATTCTAAGGGGTTGTTCCTTTAAATGCGAATGAGCTCTGCTCGCCCCACCCCTCTCTTCTGTCTGTGGAAAGACTGTCTTGTGTTTACATTATCCGCATGTAGCCGCGTTTAGCCGCTAAACTTCCTAACTACCACGTTATAAGGAAAGGCGATCGCAAAGATGCATAAAAAAAAAACACTTATACACACTTTTGCTGTAAGTGAAGCTGGATCATGAATGATTCGCGCGAACATAGACAGATATATGTAGATCGGGAGGCGCATTCTCTTCACAAACAAATGTACGTTAAATGTACCACTATGTTCATTATTACATCCAGCAACACAACACCTCAGTCGCTCAATCGGAGATATTCTTGTCTAATTTACATCCCTGCTCTGGCATCAAAACATGGAAAGTTACTGGACTGTGACAGCTGGTCTAACGTACGAGCTCATGTCAATCAACTATCGTGGGAGCGGCCTCACACCGACAGGCATCTGAGAATGGCTCGATTTGAAAAAGGGAATATTATTTTTACAGATTAATTAAAAACCACTGCATGGATTTTTATCATTATAGGGTAGATTTGTACATACACTGCCAACACACATTAATGTTCAAACAACATGAAAAAGTGAACTTAGCATCCGATGACCCGTTTAAAGAGTTTCTTAACACACTTAAGTACATTTAAAAAAAGCACTTTGTAATAATGTCAAATTATTAAAAAAGGCTTCACTTTAAAGTATTTTTTTGTAAATCAGTTGTCAAAGTACACTTATTTTGATGCTGACTAACAGACTAAAGCACATGTAAATTACATGCACATGTAAAATTAATCATCTGAATAATTTCCTAATATTTTGAACTGTTATGTGATATTAGATTTACTGTGATAATTTTATCATTACAAATGTGTAATTACAAATATATTTACATGCATGATATATACTGTAAAATAAGGTGCATCTGAAATGTCCAGGCTCATTACAAATACGTGCCTCTACATACATTTCTGCAACACCATAATTACGTACCTTACTGCACGTTTCGTGGCAGTTTCAAATGAAATGTCCAGAGAGTGGCGCTAAAACACACGTTCAATACGTGACCTTGGCACGTTTTTATTACGTTGGTACAGGCACGTATTGCTGTATTTTTATTATGCTGCTTGAGGTACGTATTCCAGCTGTTCAGAATTCAAATATCCAGGGCGTTTCGCTAAAGGTTAATGCTCTGTCTTATTGGAGATATCCCCTACACCAAACCCAACCGATAGTGTTAACAAATGAAAAACTGATTAAAAAATGTATTTTGTGATGTAGCCCTGCTATTTTAACTTCCTCATTCAGATTTGAGCTGTTTTGTCGAATCGTAGTTTTAGGGGTTCGAACCGGAGCTTTTCATCACCTAAGTGTAACGCCGTATCGCGTGAGCTACCGAGCAAACTGACTACATTAGAAAACTCATATATATGAAGCTGTATATGTGATGACAACGTTCTAAAGTATCAATTTTCATTTTGCGCAGGATGTTAAAATTGTTTTAAAACCATAATATAATATTCAGCAGTAGTAATCATCTAAAAATTAGGCTTTATTAATCAAAACTCTGCTTGTAAATCATACTAAAAGGAATCAAAGTTACTGCCTCTAGCGTTCATTTTAACCGGAAACTGCAGTGATTCGTACATATAGGTACGTTTTTTCAGGTTTGCAGAAATGTATATAGAGGCACGTATGTCCAGTGAGCCTAGGTTGGAAATGTCTGGCTTTACACAGGATAAGATTAGGTTTAGGGGTTAGTACCCAGTTATTACCCAGTTATTGCTATTACTACAGTATAACAAGCACAAAGTATCTACATGTGAAACAGGACTGTAAAATAAAGTGCTACTTGTGTTTTAACTGAAATTACATTAAAGTACATTTAGTTTACCATAAATGCTTGTCAGTACATTCAGCAGTACACTTTAAAGGGATAGTTCACCCAAAAATGAAAATTCTATCATTAATTACTCACCCTCATGTTGTTCCAAACCTGTAAGACCTTCGTTTGTCTTTTAGAACACAAATTAAGATATTTTTAAAGACGCATATGTCATGGAACGCATGTTGAAGAAAACTGACAGGTAAGAGAAGAAATTGTTGAATAAAGTCATATTCGTTTTTGTTGCACACAAAAAATATTCTCGTAGTTTCATAACATTACGGTTGAACCATTGATGTCACATGGACTATTTTATCGATGTCCTTACTACCTTTCTGGACGTTGAATGTGCTAGATGCATTGCTGTCTATCTGCAGGGTCAGAAAGCTCTTGGATATCTTAATCTGTGTTCTGACGATGAACGAAGGTCTGGTTTGGAACAATACGAGGGTGAATAATTAATGACAGGATTATTTTTGGGTGACCTATCCCTTTAACCATATTTTAAAGACAATATAAGTAGTTATTAAATGAAATGTACTTCTTTTTCACAATTGATGATATTACTGTGGTAGTTTGTTAGAGCTATCTAGCTTCTACTGAAATACTGAATAAAAGGTAATTTGTCCTCACAGTTATGAGTCTTCATCAGAAGATGGAGTCACATGGACAGTGGTCAGTCCTATCGTCTTTACCTATCGAATCATTCAGTGTGAGAGGCTTCTGGATGCAAGCAGTGACACCTTACTCTTCGGCCATATCTCCAACCCTACAGAGCTCCAGGCCCTTAAGAACAACAGTAAAGTAATGAAGCGATTCATTGTGATTGACGAGACTGTTAACAATCTTTACGGCTCACAGGTAGCAGCGTATTTCAAAGCTAGGGGGGTGACATACAAGATCCTTCCCTTACCCACAACTGAGGAGAACAAGTCCATGACATTTGTGACCAGAATCTTGGAGGAGGTCCATAAATTTGGGATTGACCGTCGTACGGAGCCCATTATCGCTATCGGTGGCGGCGTGTGTCTGGATATCACGGGTCTCGCGGCATCACTGTACCGCAGACGTACTCCGTATATCCGAGTCCCTACTTCGCTGTTGGCTTACATTGACGCCAGTGTAGGTGCAAAGACTGGGGTCAATTTTGCCAACTGTAAAAATAAGCTAGGATCATACATCCCACCTGTGGCAGCGTTCCTGGACAGGAGTTTCCTCGGCACTCTGCCACGCCGCCATATTTCTAATGGAATGGCCGAGATGCTGAAGGTACATGTAGTGCATGAATGACAGCACAATATTTGTCAGTTTCTCAAAAGATTTTACATTTTACACATCTAAAGCAACTTACATTGCATTCAAGGTTCATGCATTAACTTCTAAAAAAGAAGTGCACTTAATTGTACTGAATGTGCACTTGTAGTGTATTTAAAATATTAAAAGCAGTGTTGGGGTAACGCATTACAAGTAACGCAAGTTACGTAATATTACTTTTTCCAAATAACTAGTAAAGTAATGCATTACTTTTTAATTGACAAGAAAATATCTGAGTTACTTTTTTCAAATAAGTAACGCCAGTTACTTTTCCCCCCATTTATTGATTAAAAGCTCTGCTTTCCCCATGTTGAGAGAAATCGGGAGTAAGATGTTAGTTCTAGAATAAATATAAACATGCATTAATTCATCTCACTCACAAAAAACAGATTCGGTATTCCTCAAAATGAATAAAAACAGTAAAATTCAACTCAGAATATGACGCAAACCTGCAATAATTAAATATGTTAAATAATACAAATATCTTTTATGCATTTAATAACATTTTATTAACTGATGTCTTTGCTGCCGACCTTCGATGATCCAATTCAACCACACTAATAAGCAAAAATTACTCAAGATAATCTAACATTTATTTTCCTTTTTTTATTGCTGAAGAGTTGATATTTTGTTCTTCTGCGGTCTACTGAACAGATGTGAATTTACTTTTCTCAAAGCCTGAGGCTTTTGGTGTGAAAAGGCTTTTACATTTGCCAAAAATAGAACTTTTTATATTGAAAACAAACAAGCAAGCCCTGCCCAGATTTAAATAGTAACGCAAAAGTAAAGTAACGCATTACTTTCCATAAAAAGTAACTAAGTAACGTAATTAGTTACTTTTTTAAGGGAGTAACTCAATATTGTAATGTATTACTTTTAAAAGTAACTTTCCCCAACACTGATTAAAAGTATATGTATTTTTTAAAAATTGTAATTGCATATCATATTAATGAAATACAAAGCCACTTAAAAAGATGAATAATTACTGCAACTAATGCATTACTCATTGTTAGTTAATGTTAGTTAATGCATTAAAAACATTGAAGTTGTCCAAATGAAGTTCTTAGCCATGTATATTACAAATCAAAAATTTAAAGGAAATTTAAAAATGTAAAAAAAAAAAATATCTTAATGGAACTTGATCTTTACTTAATATCCTAATGATTTTTGGCATAATAGAAAAATCAGTCATTTTCACCCATAAAATGAATTTTTGGTTATTGATACAAATATACCTGTGCTACACTTTGATATGCTGACTTACATAATTTGGGATGCATCAATAACTAAAATAAAAAATAAATAAATGCTGATTGGTGAAAAAATATATTTTTGAGGTGTTTATTTGTTAAGATTAAGGCTAAAATATTTTTACATTTATTTATTTTTTTATTCAATACTTTTGGCACAAATTTAATCCCTTATCTACACCAAAAAGTAATTGTGTATATATATATATATATATATATATAGCATAAGAGACTTCTTTGAAAACCATTTAAAAATCTTAAAAATGTAAAAAATTAAAAATCTAATTGAGGTCTTGTTTCACCAATGCTAGTGATCCCCTACAGATGGCGCTGATGAAACACAGAGGACTCTTTGAACTATTGGAGAAGGAGGGCAGACTTTTGTTGGACTCTAGTTTCCAACCATTAAAGAGGATCCCAGAAAATGTGCATTCGGACACAGCGAGTGTGTCCACGAGACTGGCCATTGAAACCATGCTGGAGGAACTCGCCCCAAACCTGTGGGAGGATGATCTGGACCGGCTGGTGGACTTTGGCCATATCATCAGTCCAGAGCTTGAAATGGTTCTGCATATTAGCACTCAAACTAAGCACATTATATGTCAGTCTTGAATTATTGTAACTAGAGTCACTCTTTTCTTTGTTACAGAAAATACTTCCTGCGCTTCTGCATGGAGAGGCGGTGAACATTGACATGGCTTTCATGGTCTACGTGGCTCGTGAAAGGGGCTTTCTGACAGAAGAGGAGAAAAGACGGATCATTGTGTGTATGCAGAATCTAGATCTTCCTGTGTGGCATTCAGACTGCACTCTGGATCTAGTACTGAAGTCCCTTACTGAACGTCTCAAACACTCCGGAGGATTTCTGAGAATGCCTCTACCCACAGCACTGGGAAAAGCAAGTATGTGAAATATAAAAAGAAAAGCTATACTTTTGCCCTCATTCACTGTGGCAAGCCATTTTAACATTTAGTCTATAAACTGTACTAGTATCTATTTTCATCCTACTAGTATTTATTTCTTTTAGATATAAGTGTCTTTTCAATTAAGTACCAGTACTTATTTATTAGCCACTAGTGCTTACTCTTTAGGTACTAGTGTATTTTGTAACATTACTAATACTTATTCATTAGATACTAGTTCTTATTTATTAGATACTAGTACCTATTAAATAGACACTGGTACTTATTCATTAGATACTAGTACTTATCAGAATCCGAATCAGAAAGAGCTTTATTGCCAAGCATGTTCGCGCATACAAGGAATTTGTGTCTGATTTTGTAGCTGAGCCAAACCAGACAGTCATTGATGTGCACGAAACAGACTCAATGACGGCTAAGTAGAACTATTTCAGCAGCTGATTAGATACTGGCCTGGATAGCACACGTACATCTGCAAGATGTCTGTTAAAGATCTCTTGATCTGGAAAGCATCTGCTGTGTACAATCGTCTGGCAGACGTCTGTAAGATGTCAGTTTTACATACATTCTAAATCATAAACATCTTATAGACATCTAATAGACATATTGCACGTCAGCAAACTACGTAAAAAATATGTCTTGCAGAAGTAAATGCAGACGTCAAACAGACGTCTCCGAGATGTACGTGTACTATCAGGGGTACTTATTCATTAGATACTAGTACTTATCATTATATACTAGTACCTATTAAATAGATACTAATACTTATTCATTAGATACCAGTACTTATTATTAGATACTTGTACTTATTTGTTAGATACTAGTATGTATTCATTAGATACAGGTACTTATTAGTAGAGACTTGTACCTATTCAGTAGATACTAGTACCTATTAAATAAATACTAGTACTTATTCATTAGATACTAGTACTTATTATTAAATATTGGTTATGTATTAGTAGCTGCTAGTACTTATTTATTAGATGCTACTACCTATTCATTAGATACTAGTACCTATTAAATAGATACTAGCACTTACTGATTACTGGTACTGGTACTTATTATTGGTTACTTGTACTTATTTGTTAGACACTAGTACTTATTCGTTAGATGCTACTACCTATTAATTAGGTACTAGTACCTATTAAATAGATACTAGTACTTATTAGTAGATACTAGTACTTATTCATTAGATACTAGTACCTATTAAATGGATACTAGTACTTATTAGATACTAGTACTTAGTCATCAGATACTGTACTTATTGTTATATACTACTACTTTTTTATTCTGAGATACTATAAACAATACTAGTACTTGTCATTACTAGTACATAATTATATGCATATGTAGTATATATACATTCATACTAGTACACACTAGTACATATTCATTAGATACTGTACTTATTCTTTAGATGTTCGTACCTATTAAATACATACTAGTACTTATTAGATACTAATACTTATTTCAATAGTGACTAGTAACTATTCTATTGTTACTAGTAACAAATTAATTTTTTTTGCTATTGGCTTCTATGGTAATCTTTCATTGAGATATCAGCTATTCAGTTTTGACTAGTATGTATTCCATATTGTGACTAAAGTACATCATTTTTATGGTATTCATTAGATACTAGTACCTATTGTTAGATACTACTACTTATGATTAGATACTAGCACTTATTTATTAGGTATTCATACCTATTAAAAACATACTAGTACTTATTCAAAATGTTACTAGTAAGATTTTTGATTTTACTAGTTAAACTATACTATGGCCTTTTGGACTAGTCATAACATAAGACAGTTATAAATCACTGAATGAAAAATTCTAATGAGTGAACAATAACATTAAAGTAACATGCGAACTGCCGAACAATGAAATATAATGGCACAAAGAGGAAAATAATAAATAATAATTCTGCCTATTCTTTCCATTTCTCAAATCTCTCTTCTGTATGTTGCTGGTTCATTAATATTCAACATACTATTAGTATACTGAGCAGAAATGCAAATTTAAAAAAGTACTAGTATCTAAGTTCAGGATATCTTTGGTCTAAAAAGTTACTAGTAACTAAAAATAAGTACTAGTTCTAATTTTCCTTAACAAATAAAATATAATTAAATACTAGTCACTATTGGAATAAGTACTAGTGTCTAATAAATAATAACTAGTATCTAATCAGTAAGTACTAGTAAGTACTAGTGTATTACAAAATACACTAGTACCTAAAGAATAAGCATTAGCTAATCAATAAGCACTAGTACTAGCACTAGCACTAGTATCTAAAAAATATGTACTAGTAGGATGAAAATACTACTAATACAGATACTAGTATGGTTTATAGATTAAATGTTAAAACGGCTTGCCATACATTCACAGAAACACAAAACATGCAGACTTCATATTAAATTAAACTAGGTTTTTTCGTTTTATTACTTCACATCACAATTCGATTAAGTATACTGACTACTTATGATTTATTCATCCAAAATTTGCCAAATGTTCAAAATTATTTGTTGAAATCACATAACTTGGTGAATCTGAATCAAGCTGTGAACCACTGATTCAGAACTAAACATTTGTAAATGTTTTATTAGATAATTTTATGCTAACCTTAGGCAACTGGCATTGAGATGAGCAGGAATGCTGACAAATGATTTCAGGTAGTACATCTTCAGAATTAAACAAAAACTGACTACACTCTTAAAAATAAAGCTGCATATAAGAACCATTTTTGGCTCCCCAAAGAACATTTCAGTGAATAGTTATAAAAAAAGAACCAACATTCGAATAATCTTAAGAACCATTTTCCACTATAAAAATCTGTTTTGTAGAATGCAGAGATTCCACTGATGTTCTTCATGTAACCATCAGTAAAGACCCTTTATTTTTAATAGTGTAGTCCATCTTTAATTGCTCAGGGCACATTTTAGCAAACACCATAAGACTGCGACATACTGTAGTTTGTTTCATTTCCTTCAGTCTGTCTTTTTCATACCCCGCAGGAATCTTCAATGACACAGAAGAGAGCACTGTGTGCCAAGCGTTCAAGAAGTGGTGTGATGAACAGTGTGAAACCACCATGAAACCAGAATAACACACCAAAGGAAATGTTGAGTCTGGTTATATTCCTAAACCAAGAAAACATCTGTGCTGCAAAATCGTGACACACCAAATCATGAATGAAAAAAACTCCAGAGATTGTGAAAACCACTCAGTTTTATTTCAATGTCTGTAACATTTTCATTCCCAATACACTTGTCAAGCTTTAAAACCCAACAATGAAATGCTACTTTCCTCATAAAGCTTCCCAGTGGAAGTTTCACGGTTTGAGTGAAAGGTGACTTTCCCAACAGGTTTAAAGTGGGCCGGCTTCCAGTACTGAATTCATAGGAAATTAATTCTTTATACAGAAATTCAACCAAAAATCAACATTGCAAGCTATTCTAAGTTCCTTCTTAAATAATGTTTGGTTAAGCTTCAAAAATATAATACAAAAGTCTATTAACAAAACAAAAACCATCTTGTGGCCAAGACACTTTTATAAAAGACAGACCGATCTGTATTTGTTACGAAAAGACGTATGGTTGAAGTTCCACGGAAGCCTGTTTTCAAGGCACCTTTCGTTGACGTCACTGATACATATGCATTCATACAGGAGCCTTGTGCTTTACCTGTTACCTGATTGTCTGTATTATTGCTCAGAAAAAATTGCAACAAATCCACAGCTATAAATCCACAACGAGATACGTAACAGTTTCACTGCATATTTAGACTCCACTTGGAATTTGGCAACATTTCAGTAGTCAACACTGTGTAACATTACATTCAGAGGACGACTTTCAGTAGTAGGTGAAGGAGTTTATGCAATACACTATTCTTGAAAGTTTTGTAGTGCTTCAAGACACTTCAGCTTTAAGCTAGAATACAATACAGTCTTGATCAGTATTATCTAGGATTTGGTGGTCCTACTGAGACATTGTTCCCTCTACTTCACCCGAGGACCGATCCCATTGGGTTCCACAGTCTAAAACTAGTCTAAAATCACATATATAGAAGAGAACGCTTCATTTAAAGGGATAGTTCACAAAAAAAAATTGGGAACATCGTCTCCTTACTCTCATGTTGCTCCAAACCCATATTCTGTACACTTTTTTATTTTTTTTTTTTTTACTAATTTAGGGTTTAGTTTTTGTCCTCTTTGGAAAGTGACACTGCCTATGGAAGCCTGTTCCCAGCATGGAATAAAAATAAGGTAATTGTGACTTTCTCGCAGTGCATATCTCACAATTCTGACTTTTTTCTTATGTGAGCTTAAAAGTCAGAATTGTAAGATAAAAGTAGCTTTTTTTTTATTTTGTGGCGGAAAAAAAACAGAATTGCAAGACATTAACTCTCAGAACTCTCAGCAGAAAGGTCTGAATTATGAGATAAAAAGTTGCAATTTCATATTTATCAGAATTGTGAGATACAAACTTGAAATTACCAAAGTGTGAGATAAAAACTTGGAATTTTATATTTTTATTCTGTGACGGAAACAAAAAAACACAATTGCAAGACATAAACTCATAATTCTGAGAAGGAAAGTCCGAATTGTAAGATGCAGTGACCAAATTATAAGATAAAAGTTGCAATTTAATATTTTATATTTGTATTTTTATTCTGTGATGGAAACAAAAAAACAGAATTGCAAGACATAAACTCTCAATTCTTCGAAGAAAAGTCAGAATTGTAAGACAAAAGATTGCAAATACCGAATTATAAGATAAAAAGTCGCAATTACCGAATTATGAGATAAAAAGCTGCAATTATCGAATTATGACATAAAAAGTTGCAATTTTATGTTTTATATTTATATTTTTTATTGTGTGACAGAAACAAAAAACAGAATTGCAAGACGTAAACTTGCAATTCTGAGAAGTCCGAATTACGAGAATCGCAAACTCCAAAAAAAAACTATATAAAAAAAAAAAAAAAATTCGCAATTACCTTTTTCCTTTTTTTTCTGAGAAAAAAAAACATGAGAAAAAAAAAGTAGGAACAAAATGGCCGTAATTTTTATATCTCACAGTTCTACTTTTTCCCTAAAATTGCTCATTTATATCTCAGTTATGCGTTTGTATCTCACAATTCAGATTTTTTTCTCTGAATAAACTAAAATAGAATTTCTCAGAAAAAAACAAAAAAAAAACAATTGTGAGGTATAAACTCGAAATTACGAGAAAGAAGTTTATATCTCTTTTTTTATATCTTTGTTTACTGTATTACTGTATATCTCATTTCTGTTTATTAGTTACTTGTATCTCAGAATTACTTAATTCTTAATTCTAAAAAAATATTTTTTTTTTATTCAGTGTTGGAAGTGAGCTTCCATAGGTCCCGGTCCCCATTCACTTCCATTGTATGGAAAAGAGCAGCATGAACTTTCTGCTAAACATCTCTGTTTGTATTCTACTGTAGAAATAAAACTATTCAGGTTTGAAACGACATGAGTCATGACGTGAGTAATAGATGACGATGTTTTGGGTGAACTATTGCTTTAAGTGAGGTTTGTAATGTAAGGCACTTTACAGTGGTGTGACTACGTTACCTATGCTAAACTCTCACAACATCTTTCCATTACACACAGGTTGATTTCTCAACTGAAAGTTATCTTTGCATAGTTCTATGAAACAACACATAATAGTTGTACCTACATGATCATGGCACAATAGTGGCACACGTTGGATGCTACTCGAAGGCAAACATCAGTACATCTGAATTGAGCACTTTTTAAACAGTAGAAATATACAGTAACAGTACAGCTTATTATTACAAACACAGTCAGTCATTTTACACCATGTAAGAAGTTTAAAAACCCAAACAAGTGTTAGAATAAAATATAAAATATTTTTCTTTTCTTTTTCATTTTTTCTAAATCTTCAACATATGATCATTCTTCCAGTGTTTTTGCCACTAATAAAAAAAAAAAAACTTAAAATCCCAGATCTTTTTCCTTTTATAAACATAAAAAAAAAAACACCTGGGATATTGTAATTAAAATGTATGGCATATAAAAAAACAGAAAATGAATTAAAATGATAGATTAAAAACTAAGGGAAATAAATTGGAATTTGAAGTCTGAATTTTTATATGACCATTCCTGTAGTCATCAAATACGTGTTAATAAATGCTTTCACATTCTTATGGATTATTTCAAGCTATGCACTGAGATGCACCGTGTTAAAATCCATTTTCAGGCTATCTTAAGAAATGCATGAGGTGAAATACATTTGCATAATTATTTAGGCACTGTATAAAACCACAAGAAGAGATCTTGAAAATAAATATTGCTTATTGCTTGGCACATTCCACAGCACATCTGAAAATCAAATGCTGTGTGCAAACTGTCCTTCCACATGTGCATTTCTTCAACCTCTGGGGTCTAAAGGTTATTCCACAAATCTATCGAGCTACATGAAATTCTTCTGGACCAGAAACACTAATACTGACTATTGCTCAATATTACTTATTATAACTACTGAATATTGCCATTGATTAATAATTGAATGAAATTATTTAGGGTCAGCTGTTTCAGATCAGCCTAATAACAAACATACTTTGTCCGTCTATTGGTTGTGTGCGTTTTCATCTGGAAGATGTGATTTTAGAGCATTCGCTCAAAAGTTTCCTTAAACATTCAGTGATGTTAGAACAACATTCAATAGCAATTTTAGACTACATAAGTTATGATTAATGTAGATATGTTAAAGGATCATGTCACCCAAAAATGAAAAATGTTTTTACTTCCTTTCACCATTTTACATAAACAATGAGAAACTATTAAAATGTTTATTTTGCTCCGTCATTCACATGTTCGGTTCATGCATACGCATATCAGTGGCTCATCTGTGTTTGTTTCGAGTCAAACTGTTTCCTCAGTTCAGTGACTGCTGGAGGAACTGGAGCGCTGATTCAGTTCATTCATCATAGGATCACATACGCCGCTATTCTAGCTCATTTTGACTCAGAGTGAGACTGTCAGGCGTCCGATTGAGTAACATGTAGATCTCTGCTGCTCAAGTCATGAACTATTTCAGATGGTACAGTCTGATTCAAAAAGGATGATTCAAAAGAACCGATTCAAATAAATGATTCATTTGCGAACTTAAAGGAGAAGTCCACTTCCAGAACAATTTACAAATAATTTACTCACCCCATTGTCATCCAAGATATTCATGTCTTTCTGTCTTCAGTCGTAAAGAAATTATGGTTTTTGAGGAAAAAATTAAAGGATTTTTCTCCATATAATGGACTTCATTGGTGCCACAATTTTGAACTTTCAAAATGCAGTTTAAATGCAGCTTCAAAAGGCTCTAAACAATCCCAGACGAGGAAGAAGGGTCTTATCTAGCGAAAAAATCAGTCATTTTTTTCTAAAAATATTTTTTTTTATACTTTTTAAGCACAAAAGCTCATGTAGCACAGGCTCTGGGATGCGCGTCCACATACTATTAAATCATGTCGAAAGGTCACGCGGAACGTAGGCGGATCTACAGACCCAGTGTTTACAAAGCAAACGAGCAGAGACTGAGGAAGTGCAAGTAAGTCAAACACTGTTTACAAACAAAAAGGTACAACGATGTCGGACGATTCTGAAGTTTTAGGAGAAAATAACATGGAGTACACAGACGATGAACTTAGACGTGATTCATAGTAGTGATGGGAAGTTCGGATCATTGTACCGACTCGGACCTTTGAGTCTCGTTCAGCAAAATGAACGAATCTTTTTTCGAGTCATTTCATTCATTTTAGCAACATATAATTAAAATGTTACATGTTACTTCCCTAACACATCTACTGCTTACACAAGCGTTGATCACACTACAAACAAGACAAAACTATAATGCTATAAGAAACAGAAAAGATTAATTCATTGTTTATCTGGGTCTTTAGTCTATGATTAGCTCACCTCACCTTATATCTGACAAGTTTTGGGGTTTGAGTCGTTCGTTTATCATGTGACAGCACCATAAGATGATGTTTTTTGACGACTCAAAAAACCTGAAGACTCAAAACAGGTGAACTAATTCCAGTACAGAACCTAATAGGATGTTGTGCATGTGTGACTGAACGAATCACTCCCCGAGATGACTCGTTCATTCCCGAGTCATATTAAAAGATCCGTTCAAAATGAACAATTGAAGTCCATTATATGAAGAAAAATCCTGAAATGTTTTCCTCAAAAAACATCATTTCTTTACGACTGAAGACAGAAAGACATGAACATCTTGGATGAGAAGGGGGTGAGTACATTATTTGTAAATTGTTGTTCTGGAAGTGGACTTCTCCTTTAACATCACTCTGGCCTATTTGCCTGGCTCCTGAGGTCTTATGAAGCAAAACGATCAGTTTCTTGCACAGACTGATTGTTTTGCTTCATAAGACCTCAATATATTGTCAGGAGCCATGGGTAGTAAATTTGTGCTCATGTTTATGTTTTTTTGACTTTCAAAGTACTGATTTGCATTTTATGAATCATCAAAGACCACATTTTCCGTTAAAAATCTTCTTTACTGTTCTACTGAAGAAAAATTTACCATATTGGCTGGTCTGAGGGTGAGTAAATTAAATTTTCATTTTTGGGTGAACTATCCCTTTAAATATCAACTATATGACGCTTAATAGCTACACGTTAATGGAAAGCATTATGCTTGAATCATTCCTTTCCAAGAATATATAACAAAAGAGACATATTCTTCTAAACTACGCGCAAACATGCTACTGTACAACCAAAGAAATCACTTTTCAAGTGCACTTTTATATTATCCCAAAGTTGATTAAATTATATTCTAATACACCTATGTGAAGTTACACAAATCAATCTTTTTATCATACTGACCTTGATTATTTTGATATTATTATAACACAACGAAATTTGGGTAGACAAAACTGGAATAAGGTTAAAATACAAAAAAAAAATAAAAATAAAATGAGTGTAAACATAAAAATTATATTATTTTGCACTTGACAAAATGGGCCGTTCTTCCTCTCACACAACAAAGACCAGCGGCCCTAAACAGCCAAACGAAGATTTCGTTGCACTAACAAACATGCTCGTTTTCTTCCATGCTCACGCTGTCCTTACAGCTGCTGTCGTTCGAGGCTCCGGACGAGACGGAGGTAAGGAGTGGGTCGCTTGTTGCTACAGATGACAATGTGTCGTCCATCAGGATGTCGTCGAGTTTAGCGCCGTGTGCTTTTGTGACAAGACCGTAAGCATCGGTGGACGTGCTAGAGTCGTTAAAGGTGATTGTGCCGTCGTTAAGGTCTAGGGTGCTGGAGCAGCCAATGTCGGGGCAAGACAGGTGCGCGTGAGGGTACATATCCTGCGTGCAGTCGCCCAGGACCGGCTCCTGTTTGATAGGCCGGGGTGCTAGCTCTGATGAGCAGAGTGTAGATGAGGCGACGGCCAGTCCGTGAGCACGAGCCTGGATTTCCAGCTCCTGGATTAGCATTGAGCAATGGATAGACAAAGCATTAACTGAACCATTAACTTACAAATTCTCTGTTGTTGATGTGTCTAGATTAAAATATAGAATTATGAGTAAATATTGAAAATATAACATTTAATTTGTATATAGAACAAACTGATGCTGGGTGTTTCTCTTGCAAACAAACATGGTGATTTTAGTGGCTGAATCATAACCACTGACCGTCAATCCTAAATATGTGGTTAGAGAACAAGTTATAGTGTTACTAACCCAAAGCACTACATTATTTCCACTGTGTGATACAAAGTCAGAATTGTCAAAGTCACAATTTCGAGTTATAAAATCGGAATTGCATGATAAAATGGCAACTGCGAGTTTTAAAGTCAGAATTACGTGATACAAAGTCACAGCTGCGAGTTATAAAGTCAGAATTGCATGATACAAAGTTGTAGCTTTGAGGTATAATGTCAGAATTGCGTGATATAAAGTCGGAATTGCTTGAACCTAAGTTGCAATTGATAAAGTCACAATTGTAAATTATAAAGTCAGAATTGTATGGTACAAAGTCGCAATTGCAGGTTAAAAAGTCAGATTTGATACAAAGTTGCATTTTCGAGGTTATAAAGTCAGAATTGCATGATATAAAGTTGCAATTGTGAGTTATGTAGTCAGAATTGTGTGATATAAAGTAGGAATTGCTTGATATAAAATCACAATTGCAAATTAATTTTTGTGACTTTTTTTGAAGTTATATTTTTGGGCTTTTTGTTATTTTATATACTTTATTATTCAGACAGGACATTGGAGAGATGGCAGGAAAGTATTGGGTAGAGAGAGGGGAGTGGGATAGGCATAGGACCTCGAGAATCGAACTCGGGTCGTCGTGAGTGCAGTTGCACTGTATATATCGAACTGTGTTATATAAAATCGGAACTGTGTGATACAAAAGTCACAATTGCGAGTTATAAAATCAGAATTCCCTGATACAAAGTTGAGTTGCGAGTTATAAAGTCAAAATTGCGTGATTCAAAGACGCAATTGCGAGTTACAGAGCTGGAATTGCATGATAAAGTTGCACTTGCAAGTTAAAAGTCAGAATTATGTGAAAATTATTTTCAACTCTTTTGAGTTATAAAGTCACATTTAGGGGGGGAAGCTGTGGCTTAATGGTTAGGGAGTCAGGGTTGTAACCAAAAGGTTGTGGGTTCAAGTCCCAGGTCCAGCAGGGATTGAAGGTGGGGGGAGTGAATAACCAGCACTCTCTCCACCCTCAATGCCATGACTGAGGTGAGTCCCTTGAGCCTGAGCAAGGCTCCGAACCCACAATTGCAAGCTATAAAGTTTCTAAAGTATCCTACAGTTTAATTATTTTTCATAAAGGTGATTTGGTAAGCAATGTGTTAATTTTGAACATTTTTGATTTAGTCTTAGTCTTTATCTTAAGACAAAAATGCTTAGTCTTAGTCACATTTTAGTTATCTGAGTCTTTCATAGGTTTAGTTGACGAAAAGTCATTGCATTTTTGTCAACTTTTAGTCAAACTGTATTTACCAACATTTATTTTGGTAGTTTATTTGGTTTCAATTAAGCTTATGAGAAGTTTGAATCAAGGATTCAATTTGGAAAAACTGAAATAAATGATGACGATTTTCATTTTGGGGTAGAGATACAAATTAAACCCACTGTTCAGATACACTAGGTTTACTTAACATGCATACATTTATTTAACATAATTTGGAATGCTGTCCCTTTAAGACGGAAGACATGCATGTAATACTGACACACATTCAGTTTTCACTCAACTGTTTACGTTCAATTAAGCCATGATTGACTGTATTTACGTGAGATACTCTACACAATAGACATTTGGACTACTGTGTGTGAATTTGCAACAACTGATTCCACTTATCCCGCCTTCACTAACTTTAATCGACACCAAATTGTGACGATTAGTCACCCTAACCCTACATTGTTTCAGATTGCTAGTTCGCGTTTTGGTAGCCAATCCGTACACTGCAGTTGCCAAACTTAGACCAGATGAGGTGCAAATGCACCTTGTCTGATTGCAATCCAATGATAGGGACGCACATTTTGAAAGACAAGACAGTTAGCCTATAGGATGTATTTTGAATGTCCGGTAGTCCTCAAATAACATTCTAGTCCTGTCTTGTCTTGTTAACGAAGACGTGGCATGAATTTCGTTATAGTTTTTATCATCAGATATTAGTTTTAGCTTGTCAACATCTCATCTTAGTCGTTAATGAATATTTTTCGACATTGACGAAACTAATGGACGAAATTATATTTTATAGTTACATATTGACAGTACTGTTGTCCTGGTTGGGATCTGGGATATGTCTGAACTGACCTGTATCCTGAGCATCAGGTGGCGGTTGGCGTGTTCTAGCTTCTTCTGACGGTTTTCCAGCTCTTTGGCACGCTGCTGTTCTCTCTGAAGTTTCCTGATGTAATCCACAGAGGCCTTAAGAATAGTGCCCTTGTTCCAGCGCATGTCCCTGAGCAACACATACAAGCAGCTGACACCAACGCATCTGATAGACTCTCTATCAACAGCATTAGCCTTTGCTGTAATAATAGCATGTATTCATCTGCTTCATGTGTAAGTGTGTATCTACTGAACATTGTTCTGCTTACGGGTCATTTGATTTAGGAATCAGAGTCCCCAGTTCTTTGATTCGATCGTTAATGTTGAATCTCCGTCGCCTCTCAACTAAAACAGATGAAAAACGCATGTTATGCTACACACTCATATTTATAAAACAAAATCACATTTACAGTAATCCATTTACAACTCTATAAGGCAAAGACAATAACTTCATTATGTCATGTTTATGGGGGTTGAATGGAAATGGTTTTCCTTTTTAATCCTGAAACAGTGCTTTAGGAAACTGCCCAACATAAAAAAGCTAACTTACTTAAGTTATGGTTGTCCTTTTTTTGCCTTTCCTTTGCGAGAGCACGAACTTCTGCCTCTGAAAAAAAGATAAAAGAGGGTGAGAAGAGAAACTGAAAGCAGGCCTTTATCTTCCAGATGTTTTGGCACCATTGAGATGTCATATAAACTCTAAATGTCATATAAACTCATAATTAAGAGAAACAATCAGAATTGCAAGACGGAAACTCATAATTACAAGTTATAAGTCTAATAAAGTTGGAATTGCGTAATACAAACTCGCAATTGTGAGGTGTAAATTCAGAATTGCATGATACAAAGTCACAACTGCGAGTTATAAAACCAATTGTGTGATACAAAGTCGCTATTGAGAGTTATAAAGTCGGAATTGTGTGATACAAAGTCGCTATTGAGAGTTATAAAGTCGGAATTGCGTGATACAAAGTCGCAACTAGATGTTATAAATTCGGAATTGTGTGATACAAAATTGCAACTGCATGTTATAAAGTCAGAATTGCATGATACAAAGTCGATTTTGTATCATGCAATTCCAACTTTATCACTCAAAATGGCGACTTTGTATTACACAATTTAAACTTTATAACTCATAATTGCGAGATACAAAGTCGTAACTATGTTATAAATTTGTAACTGCGTGATACAAAATCGTAACTGCAATTATCACGCTTTCACACAGTTCGGAATTACATGATACAAAGTCGCAACTGCATGTAATAAAGTTGGAATTGCATGACAAAATCGCAACTGCATGTTATAAAGTCGGAATTGCATGATACAAAGTCGATTTTGTATCACACAGTTCCGACTTGCTCACTAGAAATGGCAACTTGGTATCACACAATTCCAAATTTATAACCTGAAATTGTGTGATACAGTCACAATTTCCAGGAATAAAGTTGGAATTGCATGATACAAAATTGCAATTGCATGTTATGATGTCGGATTGTGTGATACAAATCGCAATTCCAAGTTATAAAATATGAATTTTGTCATACAAAGTCGAAATTGTGAGTTATAAAGTCAGAATTGCATGGTACAAAGTCACAATTGTGTGTTACAAAGTCGTGATTGTGAGGTTATGTCAGAATTTTGTGATACAAAGTCACAATTGAGAATTATAAGTCAGAACTGTGAGTTGACTAAATCCCCTCAGAATTTAAAACTTACAATTGCAAGTTTATATCTCACAATTTTAAAAAAATAAGGCAGAATTGCAAGATATAAACTAAGAACTGTGCATTTTTTCTCATAATTCTGAAATTACATCTTACAATTTTGAGTTTGTATCTCAAAATACAAACTCAAACTCTTGAGTTTGAAAATCAACATTGATAATAATCAGAAATGTATCCTGAGCAGCAAATCAGCACATTAGAATGACTTCTGAAGGATTGTGTGACACTGAAGTGTGTAAAAACTTTTTTACACGCCTACTGTGCCAGTATGGGGAAATCTAATCCATAAAACAATTTTAATTCATAAAATTATTATGTTTCTGTTTTGTTAACAGACATGCAGACAAGGAGAGAAATCTTTGCACGTACCCACAGGAAACCCTTCAGGCCTTTGATAGCTCTCAAACTTGCTACAGGAGCTGGGCTTGTCCATCATTTGCATCATGGCTGGAGATGTAGTAACTATGTAGCAAATGAGCACGTTTTCAATCTCTCACTCATATATACATACACATGACATTTCTACGGACTTTAAAAGGTGAAACACAATTCAGTACATCGTCAAAAGGCCTGGAGGGTCTTAGACGGTACGAAATGGCATTAGTCAATGCATATGACACTTACCGGAGAATTCCCTTTTGATGTTGGGCAGGTTAGCAGGGCACGAGTTACTAATAGAGATTCCCGGAGGCGGCATGCCTGGGTTACTATACATGTCCAAGAGGTTCGCTGACACAGGGATCTAGAAACACAAGAACATACATTACTGTCTCATTATATCATATTCTGAAGTGCATCATACGGCCTCACAAGAATTTTCTGTCCTTTTTCACTGTCACTGTGTGGAAAAGAGCAGCTTGTACATTCTGCCTACGACATGAGAGTGAGTAAATGAAGTCTATTTAGTATTCCTCTGCAGACAGCTGTCAGACAGACATTAGATCAGGTGTTGACAGCTGGATCACACTGCTTTCTGCTATACTGACACCAGCCACAGCTCTGATTGTGACAACGTCTCACCATGTTCACTGCTAATATAAAAATACACTTGAATCACTGTAGCCCTTTGAAACTTGTAGTCAGTGTTGCAATACTGCATTACTCCTTAAAAAGGTAACTAATTGCGATACTTAGTTACTTCACTTTTGCATTACTTTCTGTCACCTGGGCTGGATAACCCAAAAAAGTTACATTTTTGGCAACTGTAAGGGCCCTTTCACAGCAAAAGTGAAAGTAATAAGCCTCAGTAAATGGAAAAAACAAAGTAACTTGCATTATTTGTTTGAAAAAGTAACTCAGATATTTTTTTTGTCAATTTAAAAGTAATGCATTACTTTATAAGTTACTTGAAAAAAGTAATCTGATTACATAACTCGCATTGCTTGTAATACATTTCCCCCAACACTGGTGGTAGTTCTTGATGTTCTTACATTTCTGGAAACAAATTTAATTGAATACAATTAATTTTTTATTACATCTGGTTTTCACAGACAAATAAATAAATGAATAAAATAAACAAAATATTATATCATTCTATTAATTGTTTTATTGCCAGTTAAATTAAATACATACATATTTTATAAAATAAAATAATAAAACATAATTTTGTAAAAAAAAAAATAGGATTAATTTTTTATGTTAACATTTTTATTTTTATACTTGCATTACTTGTTTGAAAAACTGTTCTTGTAAATGTAAAAGTAATGCATTACTTTACTAGTTAATTGAAAAAAGTAATCTGATTATATGACTTGCAAGTGTTGAAGTTCTTAATCAGGGTTTAGCTGGTTACTAAACTAAACTAAACTAAACGAATGTAATTATATTATTTTAAAAAAATTTGTTGCCTTTTTTTAGTTGTTTTTTTTTAAGCAAAATATAATAAATAACAAATAAAGTAATACATATTTGAATTTTGCTAACAAATTTATTTAAATAAATATTTTGTATAAAATAAAATAAAACAAAACAATATATCATTACATAAATCTTTTTGCAAGCAAAATTAAATGCATATTTCATTACATAAGTACTGTTTTTTGCAGGCAAAATTAAATACATACATATATTTTATTATATTACTACTGTTTTTTGTTTTTGCAAGCAAAATGTAATTAAATTAAACTGTATAAAATAATACTTCATTATATTAACTGTTTTTAAACAAAAATATATACATATTTCATTATATTATTACCGCTTTTTGTTTAGTTTTTTTGCAAAATAAAAAATACAAATAAATTAAAATAGTATATTATATTAACTGTGTTTTGCAAGAAAAAAAAAAATATTTCTTTATATTACTACTGTTGTTTTTTGTCTTTTTGCAAGCATAAATAAAAAATAAATGTACTGCCGATGGCTCTTAAAAGCATGAAATAGCATGGGGAATTTTTCTCTAGTAGTTACTAGTGAAGGGTTTGGGACTGCCCATGTGCTTCTGGGGGCTTCAGCAAATCAGCACTATCACACAACATACATATGTATATGCATATTCATTTTAGTATTTACAGAATTTATAGATACTGTTATAGTAAACAGAAGAAAGTATAAAAGTGTATATACCGTGTTGGCCATCTGAAGTCCGGGGTCCAATGAGAGTCCCATGAAATCATCATTGTAACTGGATTCCATACTAATGATGTCATCGATGACATTGTCCATCTGAGAAAAATCAAAAGCAATAGATGTCAGAGCTCATCCGCTCAGCTACGGTATGACACGCAGTGAAGTCAAAGAGTTCAAATCAATCCATTTCCTACATTGAAAATCACTGGTTAATCTGACGTACATCCCAAAAAGCTGTGTATTTCCTCTCAACGTGCCAATGTCAGACTCTGTCTAATCTATTAACACTTGTTTTAGCACATATCTCTCTCTCTCACTTTCTCTATCACAGCGAACAGTGACGCAATTTACGCCAGCTGCTTCAGCGAGACGTTCACAGAGGCGCAAACGGTGAGGCTGGAGCCGGTTTTACTGATTAGCAGGTAATGAGGTCTAAAATGACATCTTCATAATGTCTCTACCTATTTATACATCATTTACTGATGCCGCTGGGTTTGTGGGCAATGTGTTTGTCGTGCTCTTGGTGAACCTGTCAAGGTCTAGTCTAGTCTTGTTTATTTCATCCCTGTTTTGTTCTTGTCTTTGTGTGGAGCACATGCTTTCTGTTTTGTTCATTTGCCATGTGCTCAGTATTACGTCTTGGCTCATCTTTAGCTTTCTCATTTCCTCCCCTTTATATTTTGCCTTGTGAGTTCTATCCAGGCCTGGTTTTTTTTGTGTCATAACTAGTATTTTCAGTCCTGTCAGTCAGTTTTGCTGACTCACCATAGGGCCTTTTGGTTTCTGGGCTCCTATATGTTTATGCCCAACTGACACTTCGCAAACAGCTTGATTGACAGGCGATCTGACCAATCATAACGCAGAATCTGCCATTATGCCGACAAACAAATCAGACAGGACAGTAGATTAACATCGGTGGACTTAAACTTGAAAAATTGTGTGTACTGACATATTTCTGTGGTCGAATTAAAACATGTTCTGATGTTCATTCATGTTTCTTTCGTATTTTAAGAAAAGCCGATTGGTTCACGTGTCAATAGATCTAATAAGGCAATACAGTGATCTGTCTCGACACATTGATGATATTTATTGTTTGAATTTCTTAAAAAATGACATTTTAAAGCCTTATTTTATACCAGAATTAACCTGCTCTGTCTTGTCTGTCAGCATATTGTCAGTTTCCTCTTTGTCCGTGATGTATTTCGTTTGTGCGTTGTTTTTCGATGTGTAGTGTGAGAGCAGCATTTTTTTTTCATTACTTTTTATCTATGGTCCTCTTATAAATGTCCACCATTTTTTTGTAGCAAAAACATCATTAAACATTTTTAAAAATAGACTTTATTTTTTATGTTAAATATTTAGCAAATTATATTTTGTTTATTTTCTCTTTCGGTTTCGTAACAGGCTTTGTGTATGGAAGCCCGTTTCCACCACTGACAAAACAAAAACAAAAAAACAAATATGAACTCACGATTGCGAGTTATAAACTGAGAATTTCAAGATAAAAACTCGCAATTCTGACTTTTTCCTCAGAATTGTGATATAAAGTTGCAATTGTGAGTTATAAAGTGCAATTCTGAGAGGGAAAACAGATCATATGATCATATTTTTTTTTTACTAACAATTTTTATCAGAAATATCATATTTGTGACCCTGGACCACAAAACCAGTCTTATGTAGCACAGATTTATTTGTGGCAATAGCCAAAAATACATTGTATGGGTCAAAATTATTATTCCATGAAGATATTTCGTAAATTTCCTACTGTAAATATATCAAAACTTAATTTTTGATTAGTAATATGAATTTCTAAGAACTTCATTTGGACAAATTTAAAGGCAATTTTCTCAATATTTTGATTTTTGATTTTACCCTCAGAAAATAGTTGTATCTCGGCCAAATATTGCCCTAACAAACCACACATCAATGGAAAGCTTATTTATTCGGCTTTCAACTGTATAATGTATAAATCTCAATGTATAAATCTCAATAAAAAAAAAAATGACCCTTACGACTGGTTTTGTGGTCCAGGGTCACATTTTATCCATTAAAGGAGAAGTCCACTTCCAAAACAAAGATTCACATATAATGTATTCACCCCCTTGTCATCCAAGATGTTCATGTCTTTCTTTCTTGAGTCGTAAGGAAATTATGTTTTTTTAGAAAAACATTTCAGCATTTTTCTCCATATAATGGACTGATATGGTGCCCCGATTTTGAACTTCCAAAATGCAGTTTAAATGCAGCTTCAAACGATCCCAAATGCGGTTGTAAATGATTCCAGCAGAGAAAGAAGGGCCTTATCTAGCAAAACGATCGGTTATTTTCATAAAAATAATACAATTTATATACTTTTTAATGTCAAACGCTTGTCTTGTCTTACTCTCCCTGAACTGTTTTTATCATGACAGTTAGTGTATGTCGAAAAACTCCCATCTCATGTTCTCCCTCAACTTCAAAATTATCCTATATCACTGTTTTACCTTTTTTGTTAAGGGTGTTTGATCTTTGCATGTTCACTTTGCAAAGACTGTGTCAGTACTTCTGCAGCGATGTAGGATGATTTTGAAATGATTTTTGAAGTTGAGGGAGAAAATACGATTGGAGTTTTTCCACATACACTAACTGTCTTGAACCAGAATACACAGAGTTCATTGAGAGGAAGACAAGACGAGCGTTTGAGATTAAAAAGTATTTAAATTGTATTTTTTTATTGAAAATAACCAATCATTTCGCTAGATAAGACCCTTCTTCCTCAGCTGGGATTGTTTACAACCGTATTTGTGATTGTTTGAAGCTGCATTTAAACTGCATTTTGGAAGTTCAAATTCTGGGCATCATATCAGTCCATTATACAGAGAAAAATCCTGAAATGTTTTCCTCAAAAAACACAATTTCTTTACGGCTGAAGAAAGAAAGACATGAACATCTTGGATGACAAGGGGGTGAGTACACTGAATCTGTGAATCTTTGTTTTGGAAGTGGACTTCTCCTTTAAGATAATATATCATATATTTTTTTGTATAACAGTTTTTTAGTTTGCTTGAAATTGCTGAAATTGTCTCTTCACTTAAAATTTCTGCTTTTTGAATGAGTCTTGAGTTATAAATAATGAATAAAAAAGATTAATTATCTATAATTAACTAAAAAATTGCAAATAATGAATATTGTGAAACTGTTCAAATCATTTATTTATTTATTTATTTATTCGTTCATTCATTATGTAAGAGTATTTAATTTTTTTTGGATCAACAGATTAATAAATTGGATGAATAATTTTTTTCTATATCTGATACCCAACGACCTGTTGTCAAGTCAAGTATATTAACTTTCCATCAACTATGTTGTACATGTACATTGTTATTGTTTTCAATATTTTTATGACTTTAATTCAAATAAATATAAAAAGTTGAGGTTAATCTTATCAAGAAATAACATTCGGCTGGCCAGACAAACCTGCCATTAAAATGGTGAGTCTGTCAACTATCTTCTTCTTCTATAAAATATAGAAACTGAAACCAACAGTTGTTTTATTGAAAAAAAAAAAATGTTTTTACACTTTTTCCTGATGAGAAATGTAGCCTAAATCATAGAATAAAAATAAAGTGTAATCTATATGTGTAAAATCATGAATTCATATAAATACAATTTATAAATAACTAAATATACTAAAATACTTGGAGAACATCTGCAACATTTCTATTAAAGTAGCCATCATGTTTAGAAACCACTGATATGAAATATTGCACTATTACCTCTTTCTCGCAGTTGGAGTTGAGGGTCAGTAAGGCCATGGGACTGTTGGGGGCGCTGTTGCCCGGCCCCGGAGGCATTCCCCCGTGGTCAGGGACCTGGCTGGGGCACGGCAAGCTCACGGCCTGAGAGCCAAGCTTTCCTCCCAGCGTGGTGGACAGATACGCCTTCACTTGCTGCCTCTGAGCCTGCTGGATGTGATACTTGGTGGGATTTTCAAGATGTGTTTGAACCTTCAGACAGAGAGAGAGAGAGAATCACAGACAGGAAATAATCACACATTACACATGACGAGGAAGTACACATTTAAAAGTTTAAGAAATATTCAATTAATTTTAATTAACTAATCTAAAACTACAAAACTACATTGTTCTTCATTTTGCTGTGCGGTTATGAAAACGGATGCTGTTTTTTTTCTGTGGTCACTGAATTATATTTGTGAAATAAAAAAGACACTGAACCACATTTTTTAAAACTAAGATGCACTTATTCATGTTAGTACATTTGGGTGCACTTAAAAATTCATTAAAATTTTGTAAAAATAGACTTTTTTTTTTTTGAGTAAAATATTTATGAAATATATATTTTCCTTATTTTCTCATTAGGTTATTTTCTCTACTGGTGCTTTTATTTTATTAATTTAATTTTTAATCTAAGATGCACTTATTAATGTCTTTACATTTTTTGCACTTAAAAAATCATTACAATTTTGTAAAAATAGACCTTTTTAGGTAAAATATTTACTAAATATATATTTTCTTTATTTTTTTTTTGTTGGATTATTTTCTCTATTGGTGCTGTTATGTAAACTGTTGCTGTTTTTTCCCTTTGTGAAATAAAATAGACAAACTGAACCACAATGTTTGTTTTATTTTATTTTATTTTGTATTTATTTATTTATTTATTTATTCATTTTGTATCTAAGATGCACTTATTAATGTCACCATTTTTCTTTTTTTTTTAGAGAAAATATTTACAAAATATATATTTTATTTTCACCTTAGGTTATTTTCTTTAAAAGTGCTATTATGTAAATTGTTGCTGTTATTTCTTGTAAAATAAAACCACACAAATGAAAATTATTATTTTATTATTTTATTTTATTTTATTTTATTTTTGTAGACCTAAAATGATAGACAAAAGGTAAGGGTAAAATGTCTAAAAATAGTCCAACTTTTCACCCTTAAAACCATAAAAATATAAGAGTTCATTATATATATTAATATATACATATATATATATATATATATATATATTTATACTAATGCATTTTAGTATATTACTTAACAAACATATTATTAATATTATTATTCTAATTATTATTAGTCATTCTTACAATACTAAAGACAATAACATGAATCATTTTATCCCACATGTAACTTCCAAGAATTCTGTAATCACTGTTCCTTCATCAAATCAGTAATAATTACCGTAACTTTCCAAAAAAGACTCCCATTCTATTCATAGCTCAGTTATTCATCTCTTAAGAGTCCTCAAGTTCCTCCTCCACATGAGCCATGCAAACAAAATGACCTTTACATTCACAGGTCACGACTCAAATCACACTTGACAAACAGGACAAGCCCTACACTACAGATTGTATTTACTTATTATTAATAGTAGTAGTAGTGGTGGTGGCAGCAGTAGTTCTAGTACAGGTATTATACAGTTTATACTATTATAAATTATTATAATTATGTTTGAGGACTTTACAGGTGTGAATGAATCCTTAACCGTGAACAAATCTATTAAATTGACTTGACCAATAAATAATACAGCTGATTGTGTCTAAAAAGGGCTGAATAACTGATTAGTATTGCCTGTTGAACAATTAACACAAGACACAACAAATACTACTGAAGTTTTTGTGCCTTTATGTCTGTATGGAGCAGCTTTGACGTCAATGTCAGGTTGAGACAATGAAGTCTTTCTGCAGCTCCAGAGTGACTCCAACAGCAGCGTCTCCCACCTCCATCCTATCTACAGAAGAGAGGCTCTGCTGCCTCATTCAGATCTCAGCGCTGTAAACGTGAGAAAGGCTGACGAAACGCACGCGTGATCTTTGACAGCTGAACCGTCACTTCATTTCCAGCTGTTCTCTGAGGAACGATAAAGTATGCATGACTAAACCAAATGTGAAACTCACAAGAACACTGCTCTCTGAAAATAGTCTCCAGTGTTCTGTGCTAATATGAAGGAATTTCTATACTGATTTTTCACAGGTGTTTCACCTGCATTTTGAATTGCGCGGTGTATTGTTTTGTGTTTTGGGGTGAAAGAAAATGTCTGTAAACTTAAACGGGACATCAGATACCCATTATCCACAAGTTGCTATGATTCTTGGGATTTTAATGAAATGTCTGTAATATGCTTTGGTTAAAATTCCTCAATGGTTGTGTAAAACAACATCCTTTTAATGTAGTCAAAAACAGCTCTGTTCAGAGCGACCTGTTTCGGTGCATATCTCTTTAAATGATAATGAGTTGCTGCTGACCCCACCCCTCTCTTCCATTATTTGTTTATTCACAGACGCATTACCAACAAAAACAAAACTAATCCGCTGCGTCCTCAGTGGCTCTGATGTTGGGAGAAAATGAAAATGGCAGACAGTGTACAATTGGCTGAGGGCGGAGATATGTTAATACGGGACAGTTCATCTGCGGTCGTGGGTGGGGCCTGAGCAATATGTTATCAAACTGGCTTTAGAGTTGAGACTGTTTAGGGGTTTAAGGATTTAAAAAAAAAGAAAGAGTGAATGGGTTTTTCTCATTGTAGTTTTATAATGACATAAGAGTAAGTAAATGACAGAATTAGCATTTTTGTTTTAGTTTTTTTTACCCCTTTAAGTACACCATTTATTTTTTTAATGTTTCTAGTTCTAATGGATCCAGGGAGAATCTTATAGACTTAGTGTTTCACTTTTAAGACTCGGGACAGTAAGCAACCACCTAGCAACCAGCAAAAACATTAGAAAACACATAGCAAAGCCAGTGAAAGCCATTCAGAACAATGTAGCATTGTGCCGTTGAGTCTGTCATAGCCAAAAACTAGTTGTTTTGCTTAAATTAAAGTGCTCCTATTATGCCTTTTCTAATATGAACTTTCATGTGAAGTTGACAGTGCACGACAAATAATGTTATTGTCTATCAAAAAAAAAGAATCGACTCACAATCGCCTGAACGAGTTGTCAGGAATTCGAATCTTATTCTGTTGCGGCTGTACCTCACGAGGTAACACATTTGCATAATGTCTGCCCACGTTCTACATCGTGAACAACTTGTCCGCCCACAAACACAGTACAATTTCCTTGTGGTTTACGTCATGTCGAGAAGATGCTGTATTCTATGCTGTGAGAGTAAATTTGTTTTATATTCACTTCCAAAAAATGAATCTACAAAGAATCAGTGGTTAACATTCATTTTTTCAACAACACACTCCCAATCTTGTGTTGTGTTCCCGTCATTTTACTGACGACTGCTTTTCAATGCAGGATTCACCAAACGCTTGATCAGTGCCCAGTTTATCTGGACCGGCTTGCTCCTCTGAACCTCTACCTGTAAGTGTGTTAATAATTGATGATTGTATTTTCTAGCGATCGTTCAAAATACGTAGTTGTGTATGTTATGTTGTGTAACAATCCTGCACATGTCATGCTAACCGGTTAACTCACGCTTCTGTAGTTCTGTTGTTCAGCTGTGGGCTCACTGTAGTCGAAAAATTTGACTGTCTGTTTGTCTCATTAGTTGGAGTAATGATAAAGGATGGCGCACGACTTTACACAGTGTAATGCATTATACAATGTTGAAGTTTACAACATAGAGGTGTGCCCGGTTGTCTTACATAAGCACTTTCCACGGTAGTCCGTGCTAACTAGTTGAAGTATTCTCTCTGAAAGCACCCCTAGTGATGTCAGAAAGTTCACTTTTTGGGTACAAGCTCTGTGTACACCTCTGGCCTGAATGTTTAACCCGTTTCATCGCCGGAGTCCGACTCAAATTGTTAAGGTAAAATCGATGCCATCTTTTCTATGCATTGACAAGTCTCCAGGGCTGTCATTCAGTTATGGCAATGGGCGTTTCATTTTTGACACGCACTGTACGCGGTAAATCAATCATAAAGGACTGTGCCATCTGACCAATCACAGCAGTGAGGGCTCATGTAAAGGAGGGCTTTAGAGAGACTGATTCTTCGAACTGAGTCATTTACAAATCATCAGAAATTAGGTAAAATTAAATCTATTTTTGGAGAAAACTAAAGTGTTTTTTGACCTTGCATACATGTAAACCTGTTTTTAGGAGACCTTTAAAGTGGCATAATATGACCACTTTAAAAGACTGTATGATCTCTCTAAAATTGGCAATTAATAAACAAAAAAAATTTCAAATAATAAAGTTGCAAGCAGTGTTGAAAGGGTCCTCGCAAACGGGCTCACCACCACCTTTAGGAAAACAGCGAACGGTGAGCAATATGCATTTAAAATGGTAAATATAGGAACAGTGGAATCGGACACGCCCTAAGGTCACCTGTGCCATGCGCTTTAGACCATGCGATTAGATCGTTAAAATAGGGCCTTGCATGTTTAAGTTAGTGTAAAACAAGACATTTCCTGTTGCCATCAGGTGGCGCTATTATAGTAACTGAATGTTGGCCTTTACGTGTAATTAGGCCAGGACCCTTATCGAACGTGAAATTTAGGGCAGATCGGACATTGTATGGCTGAGTTACAACAAACTTCTTTTTCCATGGTAAAACATGGACACGTCCTTTAACGAAAACTTAAGATCTTCGCAATTTAACATAGCAAAGGCCTCAAAAGATAAGACTGACCAAATATAATGTTGATGTTATTAAATCTCTATGAGGAGTTCATTTCAGTGTACAACATGTTGCCAGCAGGTGGCGCTATGACCATAACTGAATATGGGCGTGGACATGGAAGGGACGCTTATCAGACATGTGAATTTTAGTGCAGATCGGACATTGTATGCCTGAATTATAACAACTTCCTGTTTCATAGCGAAACATCGAAGTTTGTCAGGCCGCCACGGACACGTCTTTCAGTGAAAACTGAAGATCTTCGCAATTTAATGTCACAAAGGGCTTTAGGTTACACTGACCAAATTTGGTGTTGATCTGTTTAAATCTCTAGGTGTTCGTTCGTTCGTTTAAATACAATGCCTGAAAATGGCAAAAATGACACAAAACCTGCAGAGAAAATGTAAAATATCAGATTTCCTGTTGAGTTTTGGACTTCATACCAGGAGACATTTTTGTAGGTATTGGTGTGTTACATGTGTCTACCAAATTTCGTACATGTACGTAAAACATAGCTCGAGGGGCACTTCGTTGAAATTTTATAGGTGGCGCTATCAAGCCATTTTGCCACAGCCACTTCTGACACCCAAATCAGATGTAAATTTTCACCACTTTTGGCCTGTGTGCAAAGTTGCATAAGTTTTCAAGCATGTTTTGACCCTCAAAAATGCAATTCATTATGGAGAAGAAGAAGAAACTGAGCAATTCAAATAGGGTCCTCTGCCCACCCTTTATTCCAAAGTCCAGTTCTCCTAATTTGCTCCTCATTATTATTTAATAAGGTAGCTGTTAAGTTTAGGTATAGGGATGGATTAAGGCATCTAAGATATGGTCATGCAAAATAAGGCAGTAATATGTGCTTTATAAGTACTAATAAACAGCCAACAAGCGAGTAATATGAATATTAGCAGAGATCCTTAATATAAAGTCTTACCACAATTCAAATATAGAATGTATAGTAAAGAATGTTTATTTCTGTTTCAAATAAATGCTATTCTTTTGAACTACTTTGATCTATTTATCAAAGAATCCTGAAATAAAAATATTTATATTGTGGTTTCCACAAAAATATGAAGCAGCTGTTTTCAACCAGCAATTAACACTGATAATCATCATAAATGTTTCTTGAGCAGCACATCAGCATATCAGACTGATTTCTGAAGAATCATGTGACACTGAGGACTACAGTAATGATTCTGAAAATTCAGCTTTGATCACAGGAATAAATTACAGTTTAATTTAGTTTAATGCAGTTAATTTAAATTGCAATAATATATCATAATATTACTCTTTTTGTTTTCAAATAAATGTAGCATTCATGAGCATAAAAGACTTCTTAGGGCAGACTTTCCATCTTTTTAAAGAGGGATTTATTCTGAGCATGGCCTGAAGGGATAGACTAAAGTTAAAGAGGTTAAGGAAGTCACAGTTTCAACCTAAAAGCTATAAAACTTCTATCCTCAGGCAAGAATTAAGCAGAGCACATTCAAAACACTCTTAAAATCTGTGCTGTGCTGTATATGCATACATCTGAACAGCATCCATAACCAATTATGAGACTTTACGAATGACTTGTTCAGATGGCAATTTACAGCTTTGGCTGAACCAATGCAACTCAACACATCCTTTCCATTAACCACAGTCATTCTGAATGTTCTGTGTAGTGCTAATAAAACTTCAGTAAACATGCTTTTTAAGATGTTAAGAACTTGGACATCAAAAATAAAATCAGTCCTTTAACAAAGAAAAAGTCTGTTATCATTTACATACTATAAAAGTAGATTTGATGCAGACAAGCACATATCCAATTTTGCAAATATGCATTGAGAGGTGTCTCGTCAGGTTTGAAGACATCGGCTCGCACATTTTTTTCTTGTGATTGATGTCAAGCCTGGAGCGACATCTTGATATGGCATATTTTATTGTTCGCAAATTAATGTTTTCAGTTGTTTTGATGCGTTACAGTCTCGGCAACAGCCCCATTCACTTTCAATGTACGGAAAATAGCATATTATTTTATATATTCTGCTTGTAAACTTGTAAACTTATGTATGACAAAAAGCTGAGTAAATGGTGTATTTCCTGTTTGTGCAAACTACACTGACCAAAATTATAAACACAACACTTTTGTTTTTGCCCCCATTTTTCATGAGCTAAGACTTTTTCTATGTACGCAAAAGGCCAATTTCTCTCAAATACTGTTCACAAATCTGTCTAAATCTGTGTTAGTGAGCACTTCTCCTTTGCCGAGATAATCCATCCACCTCACAGGTGTGGCATATCAAGATGCTGATTAGACAGCATGATTATTGCACAGGTGTGCCTTAGGCTGGCCACAATAAAAGGCCACTCTAAAATGTGCAGTTTTACTGTATTGGGTGGGTCCAGGGGGGCAAAAACAGAAGTGTTGCGTTTATAATTTTGGTCAGTGTATATTCAAGTCAATCGCACTGGATTATGTGCTCACTGAAGTTCCAATTCTGAAGTTCAATAACAAACCATTTCCTGCGGCTGAAAGTTTCACAAACATGTTTTGTTAAAGGACAAGCTAAAGCAATTGAGAGGGCAAAAGGGAACTAACAAAGATTGGTCTTCTTCGCCTTGTCTTTGCATGTCTTGTGTATTGGTCTTTGCCGCCGGCCAGATACTGTCACAAGAACATCCTTCTCAATGCTGAGATGGCAAGAATGAGACACATTGTCTGGGGTTTCAGAAGATGCTCTAGTGCAGTACTGATCTATCATGTCACATCAAACAGCTGCATGCGTATAAAAATGTTTTTGCTTAACATGGACAAGGCTCTCATTGATTCCCTCATGTGCTGTAGGGGTTCTTACTAGTGCTCGACGGATATGGGTTTTTCAGTGGCCGATAGATGATAAAAAACAAACTCACACTTTATGTACTAGCGGTCAAAAGTTTGAAATAATTAGGATGTTTTAAAATGTTTTTGAAAGAATTCTCCTATGCACACCAAGTTTGCTTTTATTTGATTAAAATACTACTAGAATTACATCACTACTCCAGTCTTCAGTATCACATAATCCTTCAGAAATAATTCTAATATGCTGATTTGCTCCTCAGAAACATTTATGATTATCATCAGTGTTGAAAACAGTTGTGCTGATTAATATTTTGTGAAAATCATGATACATTACAGTTTAAAAGTTTGGACTAAGTAAGATTTTTTCAAAAAGATTAAGACAAACATTTTAATTCAGAAAGGATGCATTAAATTGATCCAAACTGACAGTCATTTACATTTATAACGTTACAAAATTCCATTTTTTTTTCTATTTTAAATAAATGCTGTTCTTTTGAAATTTCCATCATCTAAGAATCAGGAAAAAAAAAAAAAACATAATAAAAAAAAAATCACAGTTTCCACAAAAATATTAATCATCAAAACAATGATAACAAGAAAAATCATAACTGAGCATCAGTAATAATAACAATTTGAATATAAAAATGTGAATAATAAATTGCGTAAAAATATCATAATAAATTGAAATTAAAAATGATAATTTAGCACCAAATGAGCATATTACAATGATTTCTAAAGGATTGTGTGAAATAGAAAAATGAATGAATGAATGTCGTCATTTTTAAAAAAATCTTCCCTACCCCAAACTTTAAATATTTACTACAAATACAATAAAAAGAAAAATGAACATATGTGTGGATAAAAATACTGATTTTGTTTTCTGAAATGTTCTACATTTTAAAAAATAGTTTTTTAGTTCTGGATATCAGATTTTGTCCATTTGCAAAAAACTATTTGTACATTTTAGGTACTAATATTTACCATTATGGTACCAATATGGACACTTTGTGTACAAAAGTGTACTTTTTGAAAAGGTACTGCCCCTGTGACAGCTTTTGTACCCTTTTTTTTTTTTTTGAGTCTACAATCTCATGGAGTTCACAGATGCGCATAAAAAAAATTGGTAAAGATGGCAACGTTTACTCTCTGCCACAGGTTTACAGTTTTCCTCAAGAGTAACTACAAAACCCTACGGATGATGATGATATTATGAGAAGCAGATTTGGATTACGATACAATAGCAACAGTTTCACAGACTAGTACAAACTATACGTTTAAGACCTCCTTTTCATTGAAAGAGTATTAGGCGACGGCAAAAGTCAAATCTGTAAGCTTTGTCGCTAAACATTTTTCTTGTGTTTTGTGTTTTTTTTTCTTTGAAATATTGTGAATAGCCAATGGTGAAACCGATCCCTCGGCTATGATCCCACATCCCACTTTTCCAGCTTATTTTCCTTCTTCCCAGCGTTAAATATGCGCTGGAATGAGACGAGCGCTCCTAATTACAGGCATTCTTTGCTGAATTAGCGTTCGGTGTGTGCTAAGACTGTTCTTGCCTTTGTCTCGCTCCCAAACCTGATCCTGTACTTATTTCTGAAAAGATCAAAGGTCACTTGGCTAATTAGGGGCCAATCAGTCTTTAGACAAACTCATCTGAGCTTAATGTTTTCACTTTTCAAGTCCAGCGGCTCTGCCTGGTACACCTAAGCTAATTTCGCATCGCTTTGGGAAGGGGGCGACTAAGCTAGGCAGAGACAGCCAGTCTCAAAGCTTTCTTTTTTCTGCTTTCTTTTGATCGTTTGCGCAGTTTTATTCTCATAAAAAAAGAGGAAAAGCTTTCATCTCCTCTTGTATAACAGGAACTTGTAAAACTTCAAATCTGTCATTTGTAGATTTCAGTGGGAAACTATTTAAAAGGCTTAAATGTATCAAAGACACATCCAGTGCAAAACCATTTTCTTAGTTTAAAGTAAACCGTTTTATTCACAGTCAACTGCACTTTCTCATAATTTTCAAAAAGTACAAAAAGTATTTCTAAATACTCATTTTACTACATTTTTCTAAATACTTATACAATATTTCTAAGTTTCTACTCATTTTTTCTACACTTTTGTAAATTCTTTTTACAATATTTCTGAGTATGTACTATTTTTTTCCACACTCTTTTAAAAACGTATACAATATTTCTACAAAGAAATGAAAGTTTCTACAAATTTTTCTACAATTTTCTAAATAAATTTTACAATATTTCCACGTTTCTAGAGTTTTCTTCTACACTTTTATAAATTTTTTCACAATATTTTTAAGTTTCTACTCATTTTTCTACACTTTTCTAAATAATCTTCACAACATTTCTGTTTCTACTATTTTTCTACACTTTTCTAAATATTTTCTTTTTATAATATTTCTAAATTTATACTCATTTTTGTACAATTTTCTAAATACTTTTTACAATATTTCTTTTCTAATCAGTTTCGACTAATTTTTCTACACTTTTCTAAATACTTTTACAATTTTTCTAAGTTTTTACTATTTTTTCCTACACTTTTCTAAATATTTTTCCAATATTTCTACTCAATTTCTACTCATTTTTTCTACACTTCTCTAAATACTTTTACAATATTTCTGCTCTACTGTTTCTACTCATTTTTTCTAAACCTTTCTAAATTCTATTTGCAATATTTCTATTCAGTTTCTACTAATTTTTTCTAAACTTTTCTAAATTCTTTTTTACCATATTTCTAATTTCATACTGATTTTTTGTACACTTTTCTAAATACTTTTACCATATTTCTTCTGTACTCACTTTCAACTAATTTTTCTACACTTTTCTAAACACTTTCACAATATTTCTAAGTTTCTACTCATTTTTCCAACAATCTTCTAAATACTTTTACAATAATTCTATTCAGTTTCTACTCATTCTTTCTAAGCTTTTCTAAATTCTTTTTACCATATTTCTAAGTTTCTACTCATTTTTCGTACACTTTTATAAATACTTTAACAATATTTCTACTCTACTCATTTGTTCTACACTTTTCTAACTACTTTTACAATATATCCAAGTTTCCATTTACTCTTTCTACACTTTTATAAATACTTTTACTATATTTCTACTCTACTCATTTGTTCTACACTTTTCTAAATACTTTTACAATTTTTCTAAGTTTTTACTATTTTTTCCTACACTTTTCTAAATATTTTTCCAATATTTCTACTCAATTTCTACTCATTTTTTCTACACTTCTCTAAATACTTTTACAATATTTCTACTCTACTGTTTCTACTCATTTTTTCTAAACCTTTCTAAATTCTATTTGCAATATTTCTATTCAGTTTCTACTAATTTTTTCTAAACTTTTCTAAATTCTTTTTTACCATATTTCTAATTTCATACTGATTTTTTGTACACTTTTCTAAATACTTTTACCATATTTCTTCTGTACTCACTTTCAACTAATTTTTCTACACTTTTCTAAACACTTTCACAATATTTCTAAGTTTCTACTCATTTTTCCAACAATCTTCTAAATACTTTTACAATAATTCTATTCAGTTTCTACTCATTCTTTCTAAGCTTTTCTAAATTCTTTTTACCATATTTCTAAGTTTCTACTCATTTTTCGTACACTTTTATAAATACTTTAACAATATTTCTACTCTACTCATTTGTTCTACACTTTTCTAACTACTTTTACAATATATCCAAGTTTCCATTTACTCTTTCTACACTTTTATAAATACTTTTACTATATTTCTAAATTTCTACTTTATGTTTCTCGTTCTAATAATTTGACCCTTTATATTTATTTATATCTATTGTATTTAAGTATTTGATGTCAATCTTTTATTGAATGTCTGTGACACTTTTGAAAGCAAATCTTACCTGGCTAAAATCAATCATTAATTGATTACAGTATATATTTCTGTTGTTGAACTTAAAATGTAATATGGATAAAATATCAACTACAGTTTTCAAGATTAGGGCCAAAAATCCAAACTAAACTGTCAAAAGATTTCAATTCCTTTCATCACTTAAAACTGCTCCTCTATTCACTTTAGAATAAATAGAAATAAAAAGGGAACCATTTTTCAGAGACTTTTGGCTAAATAGTTACAAAATATGATATTATGCATTCACATACTTTTATAGGTACAGTGATAATTAAATACACATTTAACTCAATTTCTGTCTGGTATGTTTTGTATATATTGTTGCTAAAACCAAAACGCTGTGTTTGTTTGCGGTAAGATGAAATCTGAGCATGTGTTCGGATTGAAGGCAGTGTGTTTTAATTGTTGACAGCCGTTCGAAGGGTTGAATGACCACCACATCATCAGCTTAGCATAAGTAACGACTGACTGAACATAAATACTATGTTAAGGTTGCGGAGTACATGCCATGCCCTTTTTATCCTTTGATATAAGCCACACAAAATCAGTCGCCAAAGTATCAGTTGTTTTTAAACACAACTAAGGCGATTTAACAAGGTTTCAACACTCATTCATCAACTCTCTGTATGCCATATATTTAAAACATTTCTCCTTATTATTAAACATATGATGCTAGATCTACAGCATAAAATATCAAGTGTACCATGCACTTTTCCTTCTTTTTCATTCACGATATAGTATTTGTATCAGACTGGTTACTGTAGCATGCTGGGTGGTCTTGATTTGTGTGATCAGCTTCTATTGACAAGGGAGCGTCACGCGTAAATATAGTACATTTCACACGTCGAACAAAAACTGTTGTGTGAGAATCAAAATATGGGAGCATTAATTGCTTCACAAATATCCCATAAATATAGGTGTTTCAACACAGTATGAACAAAATAGAAACACTGCAAAGAACGACTGAATTAACATCTCTCCTGAGAGCCGTGTTTCCCTTTAAGAAAATGTCTGACTTTTCATTTCTACTTGTGAAAGTGTCTAATTTTAAATGAGCTTAAAATTAGAAAATTAGAAGTAAATTTAAAATGAGGTTTTACTTACAAAACACACTTAAAAAACCTACAAGGAATTAAAAAAACAGCACTAAATTGGCGAAAAATTAAACTGATAATATTAAAAGTGAATCTAAAATTAGGTTTCATTTATTAAATACACCAAAGAAAAAATTAATTTAAAGAAAAAAAAAGGTTTGAAGTGGAAAATATATAACAATTAAACTGATAATATTAGAAATAAAACGAATATTAGGATTAATTTATAAAACATAGTAACATAATAGTTAAAAAACTAAACTGATGTGGCAAAATATACAAAAAATAAAAACAGAAAAATCATAAAAGAAACAATAAAGAGTAATTGAAATAGACTGTAAGAAAGAATAATATCGTCCATGAACTCGGTGCCTGAACTTAGCTAGCAGATATCTTAACATAGTTAAAAACCAAATATTTAAACAATACAAATACTAAAAATATAGTCTTACTCATGCAATATCACTATTATCGATGCGTATGTGATCACATATACAGCTGAATATTCTAGCACCAGAATAAAACAACAATCAACACACATGACTGTTTCCCATGCCTATCAGATACAGTTGAGAGCATGGCAATTACTTTTCCCCGAAAAAAAACCCAAATGTAACATAACGGCTCTTACCGAGTGACATTAGCAGCCGAGTCCTTTGGGATGCGGCAGATTTAGCCGTAATTATCACAGTCTGCGCACAATAGCACAGAAATCAGTAACAGTCTATAGTTCCGCAGACTAACAAGGAATCAAAGCTATGAAAAGATTTTGAATGTAGCTGAGCAAATAGGATTAAAGATGGCTAATTCCAAGAGGCTGGAGCACAGCATGCATTAAAGAGGAATTCTCTGGGGAAAGATAATCCCCATATGCGTTTTAACACACTTCACTGTCCCCTGCCCACCCCGCACCCTCCCGCCCTCACGGACAGTATCATAATCAGACACGCTTGAGCTGATAAAGACTCAAGTTCAAGTTGAATCGAGCGTTCAGCGCCGAAGAACAAATGCATTATATGCTAATTCCGGGACAGCCAAAGCATGGAAAGTTGTGGACAATGTCAGCATACAAAACATGGTCAGTTGAGGCTTTGCTGTGAAATCCTGTTCTGCTCTATGATTTCACACACTGTTACAAACCAAAAAGTGTCAGAATTCATAACCCGATGCAAGTATTTGTTGCATTCTCAGTGTCACCACAAGGGGCGCTATAATGAGCATTAGCATAAACAGTCTTTCTATGTGCGGTTTTCCCTTTCAGGTCGACTACTGTCATAGCGAAGCAATAGTTTGAAGAGAATCTTGCAGGAAAAGTTAAACGTGGTTAAACTAGACAAAATTTTAACGAAGACTGCAAGGTTCATAATATGACGTCACACACTGCAGCATCTATATAGCAAAAAACAGAATTCAACACTCACAAAAAATGCAATTAACTGCTTTACTGCTTCACAACTTTACTGCTAATAGGCCACTTCTATTAGTCGTCTATTGGTCACATGTTTTCAATTATATAAATTCGGAAGGTAAAGTTCACCAAAACATGATAGGTACTGTATGTCATTTAACATACGCATGGCATACAAATGGAAGTCAATGGAACTAAAAAGTAGGGCATCCAAGATGTTCATCCAAGATGTTCATGTTTTTCTTTCTTCAGTTGTAATGAAATTATGTTTTTTTTTTTTTGAGGAAAACATTTCAGGATTTTTCTCCATATAATGGACTGATATGGTGCCCTGAGTTCGAACTTCCAAAATGCAGTTTAAATGCAGCTTCTAACGATCCCATATGCGGTTGTGAACGATCCCAGCCGAGAAAGAAGAGTATTATTTAGCGAAACAATCGGTCATTTTCATAAAAATAATACAATTTATATATTTTTTAATGCCAAATGCTCGTCTTGCCTTACTCTCCCTGAACTCTGTTTTTTCCGGTTCATGACAGTTAGTGTATGTCGAAAAACTCTCATCTCATGTTTTCCCTCAACTTCAAAATCATCCTATATCGCTGTTTTACCTTTTTTTGTTAAGGGTGTTTGATCTTCTCTGCATGTTCACTTTTCATAGACTGGTTCAGTACTTCTACAGTGTTGTAGGATGATTTTGAAATCATTTTTGAAGTTGTGGGAGAAAATACAGTTGGAGTTTTCCTATATACCCTAACTGTCTTGAGCCACAATACACAGAGTTTACGGAGAGAAAGGCAAAAATTGTACTTTTAAAATGAAAATAACTGATTGTTTCGCTAGATAAGACCCTTCTTTCTCGCCTGGGACCGTTTACAAACGAAATTGTGATTGTTTGAAGCTGCATTTAAACTGCATTTTGGAAGTTCAAACTCTGGGCACCATATCAGTCCATTATATGCTATTATATAACTAATCACACGTTTATTAATAAACCATTTAAATCATAATAATGAGCCTTTAATTGCCTACAAAGACTAATAAGCACTCAAGTGCACGTATGAAGCTTGCCACAACACAACGGCAGAAGTAATTATTATGAATGAGTCCGATAAAAAAACAGTAAGGAGGCTGCATTAACATTTTAATAATCAACTGATAAACTAGTACTTTGTTTGTTTTAGGCTTAAGAAATGAAGTCGGTGACACTGACTCGTCTTCTCCACAGCAGTGGATGCACCTGTATGCATGTTTCATACAGATTACATAATCTGAGAATATTTGTTTTCCATTTCAATTGGTTCATTTGAAAGTAGATATTTCACTCTCTATAGATATATGTTTCATGTATGTAAGGCAAGTATACACAAAGTTTCAGTTATTATATTTTTGACGCGGTCAAGGTCAAAGAATAAGAAGCCAGAGAGAGCATCCTATTTGCTTTCATTATTTTACAAAAGCTCAATATTTTGTTGTTATTGTGAGCGCACACAAATAAATGTAGAGTCTTTACAGATTTGAAAGATGTATTACTCTTATCTGTATGACCAAAAATGAGGGAGTATTTATGAGCAAGTGAGCCCACTGCTATTCAGCTTCCACACTCTGCACCAACACTTCAATAGGGCACATTTTTCTAGATTAACATTAGATTGAGCTGCCATGTAAAGTTGTTACTACTTACATATTTTAGATGATAAGCCATATTTGGGTTACATGAATGATAGGTGAGCGTTTGGATGTCCTGCCCAATGTACTGTATTACCACATAGACCAGCCATTAATGATCTGTCTGTCATGGACTGCATGACTTTTCCACTTTCTGTGAATTTTTTTTCCTCCGACTAAGTGACTGATAACATTTTGGTAGACCAAGACTCTTCTGGTCAACTAACAGTTAGTTGAGTACTAGGAGGCAGCCCTACAAAAAAGTGTAGTGTGACTGGCCCTTTAAACAGGACAACACACCCTACCAACCATTCACATGTTTCCACCGCAAATTTGCCACGATTTCACACTTTTAATTACCATTTCATTATATTTGTCCATTTATTAAAGTAGCATTAGTTGACAACTTGTTTTAAGCAGCAACCATCCAATTATTTTGCAATGCTGGATAAGATTCATTTTGATTACAAGATCTTGAATTTATTTACATTTAACTTTTTTGGTATATTTTAGTTATATATGGCCTACACTGGTCATGCTGTACATTTCTGATTTACAATCAGAATCACACAGCAATTTTGCTGAATTTTGTGATGCTGGATAAGAAGCTTGATTTGCATTTTTTATTTGAATTGTGAAACATTTAGGAATATTTAAGCACTGTTTCTGATTTACAAAAAAAAAAAAAACATATTTCAATTATAATGTTGGGCAATATGAAAGAAATTATTTTCTGCTAATGATGCATAATAAAGGACAGTGTTACAGACTCAATGAGATCTTTTTTGAGTTTTTATTTTAAAAAATGCCTCATTACAGTAACTTATTTAGGAAATTAGGCTGCACTGGCCATGCTGTATGTTTCTGATTTGATGTTTTTCATTAAAAAAAGAACTGGCTTAAATGAGACATTTGTTCTTGAATCAGAATACACTAGTCACTCTGTATGTTTGTTTTTGCGTGCATGTTACGAGGACAACCCAATAGACAGACATTTTCACTGTATAAAATGATTGAAATTTTAATGGTAAACGACTGAAAAAATATCTGGTGGAAAAACCTTCTATAAATTAGTGTTTACCTCAGCTTGTGGAAAAGATACATGTGATGAATGTGCTTTTTAGGTGGCTGTCAGTATATTATAAAAACAAATTTTAGTAATTTGGCATGCTAAAGGATTAGTTTACTCCAAAATAAAAAAAAAAAAAAATTCCTGATTATTTACTCACTCCCATGTCATCCAAGCTGTCTGTCTTTCTTTAGTCGAAAAGAAATGATGTTTCTGAGGAAAACATTCCAGGATTTTTCTCCATATAGTGGACTTCAATGGAGGTCAAATTCAATGGAGGTCCAAATTCCAGTTTCAGTGCAGCTTCAAATGGCTCTACACTATTCCAGCCAAGAATTAAGGATCTTATGTAGTGAAACGATCTACCATTTTCTAAAAAAATTTAAAATTTATATACTTTTTAAGCACAAATGCTCATCTTGCATTACGTTGTCATGTTGGAAAGGTTACGTGTGACTTAGACAGAAGTACCAACCCAGTGTTTGCAAAGCGGACGTGCAAAGAAAGTCAAACGCCCTTCACAAAATAAGGTAAAACATCAATGTTGTATGATTTTGAAGTTGAAGGAGAAAATGAGATGGACTTTACATTTTTGAATCAAAGTACACAGACGAAGAACCATGCGTGACTTTTCCAACGTGATTACAAAATGTGTGAAGTCAGAGCTAGTGCAAGACAAGCATTTGTGGTTAAAAAGAATATAAATTTGTATTCTTTTTAGAAAAAGACCAATTGTTTTACTAGATAAGACCCTTATTCCTCACCTGGGATTGTGTAGAGCCCTTCAAAGCTGCATTGAAACTGCAATTTGGACCTTTAAACCTTTAATCCCCATTGAAGTCCACTATATGGAGAAAAAAAAAGCAATGTTTTCTTCTAAAACTTAATTTCTTTTCAGTTGAAGATAGACAGACATGTACATCTTGGATGACATGGGGGTCAGTAAATTATCAGGATTTTTTTTTATTCTGGAAGTCAACTAAACATTTAGTTAATGAATTGTACATTTTTTACTGTACATTTAACTTAATCAGTCTGAAAAAAAAAACTGTTTTTAAACTCTTTTTTAAAAAGATTTTTTATTATTATTTTGCTGTACACTGTCTTTTTGTTGCATCACACTCAGTGCAGATTTTGAATTCACTTCAGACATTTATGCCAATATGCATAGAAAGTAAAGCTTCTAAAACATGAAGGCAACCTTAAGGTAGTCATACAAGCATTAAACCCTACAAAGAGGTTTCTGGCCTGTGTTACCTTCAGCACTTCCATGGGCACCTGGGTGGCACTGGGCAGGCCGGCGGGCGCGCTGACGTTGATGGCGGGGCTCTGGGTGACGGAGGGCTGTGCGTAAGCTGAGCTCTGCCGTCTCTGCTGCTCTCGCCGCTCCTGCTCTTGGAGCTGCTCGCGCATCAGCTGCTGGCGGAGCAGGATACGAGAGGTCACGGCCGACGAGCCCAGCGGGGGCTTAGAGGAGCCATGCTGCTGCTCAGATGGATTACTGCAGTCAGACAGACACACAGACAGAGACACACACAGAGAGAGAGAGAGTTAACTCAGGGAAAGAAAGTGGGACAGTGTTTGGTACACTAGGTGCTAGATAATTGAATTATTTTGAGATCCCGGTAATGGTTCATTAGAAAGCATAATGAGTTTGACCACAGGGATAGAGCTGGATTGGAAACATGGAAGCTACTGGGACAAACTGACAGCAACGCCAAGCTAAGACAAGCATCACTTCTACACAATATGGATATTTCAACAAATCTCTAAGTAGTAAACTACTACTACCCAGGTGAAAAACAAGTGCACTTCCATCATGTACACTTGAACCCACTACTGTATGAAAGATGGGTTCAAGTGTTATACAATGGTAACTAAATACTAAAAAGTAAGTACTAAAGAATAATTTTTAGTATATTAAGTAGAAAGTTAGTGTGTGAAAATAGAGTTACTTCAATGAATTTAAGTACATATTTATATTAAATTTCATGATTACTTTTATTGTATTTTTAATGTACTGCTGAATGCACTTCATGGCAAACTAAAAACATACTTTAAAGTCATTCTATTGAAACTTGTATGTCATGTATTTATAAAATATACTGTTGAAACCAGAAGTTTACATACACCTTGCAGAATCTGCAAAATGTTAATTATTTTACCAAAATAAGAGGGATCATACAAAATGCATGTTATTTTTTATTTAGTACTGACCTGAATAAGATATTTCACATAAAAGACATATAGTCCACAAGATAAAATAATAGTGGAATTTATAAAAATGACCCTGTTCAAAAGTTTACATGCAACTATTACAGAAGGTTCAAACACTCACTGATGCTCCAGAACGAAAAAACGATGCATTAAGAGCCGGGGGTTGAAAACTTTTGAACAGAATGAAGGTGTGTACATTTTACTTATTTTGCCTAAATATCTTGTTTTTTTTTTTTTTCTTTCATTTAGTACTGCCCTTTAGAAGCTACAGAAGATACGTACATGTTTCCCAGACGACAAAATAAATTAAATTTACCTTGATCTTCAAATTCAAAAAGTTTTCACCCCTGACTCTTAATGCATTGTTTTTCCTTCTAATGCATCAGTGAGCATTTGAACCTTCTGCAATAGTTGTATATGAGTCTCTCAGTTGTCGTCAGTGTATAAAGATGGGAAAGGATTCAAATACACAAAAATGCTGAATTTGTGGGACCTGAAGGATTTTTCTGAAGAACAGCAGGCAGTTTAACTGTTCAGAACAAACAAGGGACTCATGAACAACTATCACTAAACAAAAAAACACATAATTTTAGACTTTACTATGTTAGTCAACTCATCAAAACAAGTGTACTTCTTTAAAGCATGAAAAAAGATTATTAAAACATAATGATTTAAAATATAAAGGAAAATGTTTAATTTGACATTTTTACAAAATGCACTTTTAAAGTGTACTTAAGTGTGTTAAGAAACATTGTCATGAAAGTGAACTCTCTTTAAGTTCTTTAAGTGGCCTTTTCACATATATAGCCTGCTTTAAAGATTTGAAGCACACTACAAGTGCACACTCAATACAATTAAGCACACTTATTTTTAAGCAAAGTTAGCAATTACCCATGGCATCCTATAGCATAATGGCAAACCATCTTCAGAAAATGATAGACATTTGTGGCCATGGACCACAAAACCTGTCAAAAGGGTCTTTTATTATTATTAATTCAGCTTTAATAAATAAGCTTTCCATTGATGTATGGTTTGTTAGGATAGGACCATTTTTTACTGACATACAACTATTTGAAAATCTGGAATCTGAGGGTGCAAAAAAATATCAAAATATCTAAAATAAAGTTGTCCAAATAAAGTTCTTAGCCATGCATATTACTAATCAAAAATAATAAATATCTTCATAAAACATGATCTTTACTTAAAATACTAATGATATTTGAAAAATTAATAATTTTGACCCATTCCTGTGTCACTTAAGACTGGTTTTGTGGTCAGGGTCACATTTGTTTTGCCTTTCATCCATTGTAGGGAGTACAGAAATTGGTGGAGAAAAGAGGAGGAAATGGAATTGGGAAATAACGCAAAGTGGCTTCAGAATTGTACCACGGGTCAACATGTTGGATGCTTTTTTTTTAAAATGCTTTTTGCCTGTGCTTGTTAATATGTGCTGTGTAGCTGATGTGTGTAATCACGGAATGCGCTGGACCTTCCTGATGCTTATTCAATGTGACGAATCATAACAATGATTCAAGTAAATCTCAACTTTATGTCTCAACTCTTTCTCCCTAGAAAAACTGTATCTAAAGGTGAAAACCCAAATAATGTAACAAAACCGGGCTTCCTCTACATCAGCTGATGTTTTGAGCTCTGCGGCTGTTTGTTTTCTCCTACAGTTTTCCTCCCACTGTTTCACCATCCGTTTTTTCAGCAGCACCGCAAAGATCCCTGTTCCAGCTGACAAACGCAGAGGAACTTACACAACGCTCCCCTCATGCACTTTCAGTTCTCTTCATCATTCAATAGAGGAACTGCTCGCTCCGAACGCCGTGCATTTTTCCGACCAGAAACCCAGATGATGTGCCGGTGCAGTAGCTGTCGAGATGAGGCCTTCTCTAGCCGCTGATCCTTTTGATGCGCCCTCCGCCGAGCAGCCAGCCAATCCAGCTGTGCAGTAATCGCTCTAATTAGCCTGTCTGGCCCTGTCAAATGAGAGTCTACAGCACTTGCTTAGCAGTGTGGTTTAAACATGTGTAATCTCATTGTCTACAACTTTACATTTCTGTTTCTGACAGACATATTAAGAGGCCATTGTATTTTGAATCTGACTGGCTGACGAACGTTCCAAGGTGTGCAGTTATTTTCAGGGAAATGCACGCTAAAGTAGTTCCAAGCAGGTCTTGGTCACATTAAATGTCTGTATCACTTCGCCAATCTGTATCAATTATTTCATAGGTCCTTATAGCTTACAACAGCAAAAGAACCAAAACCAACAATCACACTGACCAAGCAAATAAAAGCTTGACCTTCTGTCCCTCACAGCTTTGATTTCATTTGAGTCAAAATGGCATGCACTCTGACAAAAGTCCATGAAATCTTTACACAATCAAACTTACGAAACACTTACAAAAATTGGGGAAGAAAAATAAGAAGGAGGGAAAGAAGAAATGCAGGAAGATTGATTCTGGGTCAGCGGTGTGTAACACGCGTGTTTTTGATGCATCATAGTTCCTCAGTTTAAAAACTGATCGTGGCTCGTCTGGCACGACTGAATCACGACTACTGAATCAAAGCAGTCAATGAGTGACTCACACAGGACTAAAACCACTTTACAGAACTTTAAACACCCTTTACTGATGGGACTTTAATATTCAGTAACTGTATCTTTTTCTTTGATTAGTATAAAAGTGCCAGTTTGCTTTGCTAAAGCCAAATTCATGAAATATTTTACAGTACATTAACCAATCAATTAAATGATCAAGTTAATAAAGTTTAAAATGGTGTCAGATCCTTTACACTATGGCCCAATTCTTCTAGTAAGTGTGACAAATAACAAGGACATGATTTGTCTGTGATTGGTCACCCTGTAATCACCTATTTTTATCTCCTTCTAGCTTTTTGTGCACATACAGTAAATGGTCACTGTAACATTGATATTCCAATTAATAGTGATTTTGTGGTGAATGCAATACTTTTGTGAGAGAACAAAATTTTACAAACAATTGCAACATCTCTAGGAGGGAATTTAAGAGTTTTACAAGAGAAGGCAAAGTTTGTCAGGGAAAACAAAACTTTTGTAAGAAAATTCTAAATTTTCTGACGTTTTTAGAGCAAATGCAGTTTTATGAGGGAGTTGAACAATTTTACTATTGAATGCAAAGTTCCCCATCAAGTTCAGTCTCTCGACACTGTGTAGCTTACGCTTGGGGGTTGTCCCCCTCCTCCCAAATACTGAAGACTGATTGCATCGTGCCGGTAATTTTTCTGGCCAATGACACTAAAGCGTTCAAACTAGGTGTGGAGCGCTTAGTGTCATTACCTCAGAATCTTTCTCCTTCATGAAGCAAGCATCGAAGACTTTTACTCACCGCCATTAACTCTTCTCGCCGTTGACAACGCCCTAAGGATGCCATTTGCTTTAAGCTTCCTTTTGCCGATCTGGCAAGAAGACGGAATGTCACTTAAGGAGTGCTGTGCATGCAGGGGCCCATTTGAGCTCCCTGACACACATGACACATGTGTCTTTTGTCTGGGTCGAGCCCACACAGAGGCTGCGCTGGATGGGTTTGATTGTCCTTCTTGTGAGCAAATGACAGTCAAAACCCTCCGGGCCAGGATTTCCATGATCCTAAACTGCACGCCGGCTAATTCATTGCCTGCGCCCCTCGTCACCGTCGAGCCACGGGAAGACCTTCAGATGACATGCGGGACCTGGTCTGATTTGGTGCTGCAGAGAATGAAGTGGACGACAACAATGCTATGTCGACTGCAGCCTCTGTTCATCCATTTACCTGAATGTCCACCTGCCCCCGGCACCGACTGATGAAGAGCTGGTGAAGATCCTGTCTGAGGCTATGCAGGATTTAGGTCTTGATTGGTATCCCCCCGAGCAACCAGCCAAGAACAGGTTGGACATGCAGTATTTGCAGTTGGGCCACCAGATTGCCGCCCCCCAGAGACCCGCTCCCTTGTTCCCTGAGGTCCACGAGGTGATCTTGCAGTCTTGGCGCTCCCTCTATTCAGCCCGAGCCCAAGCTGCGGGATTGCGTATGCTGCTGGGGTAATACTAAGCCGCCGCCCGTGGAAAAAGCAGTTGCAGCTCATCTTTGTCCGTCTGCATGTGGGTGGAAATCTGCGTGAACGCTTCCATCGAAGCCGTACAGCCGACCAAGAAACACCGATTCACACTACAGCCGTTTTCCAGGCTTTCCAAGCCAAAATGCTGCAAACACTGGATAAGGAGGGGCCAGACTCTGCCGCCTTCAAAAAGCTGCGTTTGGCCACTGACTTGGCACTCAGAGCCATGAAGAAGATGGCCCAGTCAAAGGCGATGAGCCATTTCCTGCACCTCCACCATGTTCCAGATCTTCTTCTTTGCAGCGTTCAAAAAGGCGCAAAATACTGCTGCCTACTCCTTCTTTGGGAGCAAGGGTGGACCCGGAGCCAGCCGTGAGACCAAAAGTGAAGAAAATGGGACCCCATCCTTCCAGTGTTGTGCCAGATCCACAGCAGCATTCTTGACTGGGGTGGTCTGAGGGGGAAGTGGCCGCCCGAACAGACGTATGACGAGCTGCTTCACAAGAGAGTTCAACGAGCCGCCCTGGATGCTTCACGGGATGCTTCAACCCCTCTCTCTCTCCTTGGACACATGCCGCGCGCTTCCAGGTGTGTCAAAATGGGTGCTGAACACGTTCTCGAGCAGGTGTGCGCTTTAGTTTGCATGCAGACCACCCCGCTTCAGCAGCATGATGATGTCAGATGTGCAGGACAGGGATGCACTGGGTTTGCGGGCAGAAATTCATTCTCTCCTTGCAAAATAGGCAATAGAAGTTCCACCAGAGAATATGGAGTGTGGCCTTTACAGTCACTACTTCCTAGTCTCCAAAAAGTGTGGGGGTCTTTGGCCTATTCTGGAGTTGAGACCGCTGAACCGTGCGCTGGCGAAGCGCTCATTCAAAATGATAACAGTGAAACAGATCCTGACACACATTCAGCCAGGGGACTGGTTTATCTCAGTGGACCTAAAAGACGTCTATTATCACATCCAAATAGCCTTGTCACAGGCACTTTCTGAGATTCACGTTCAAAGACAGAGCTTATCAAATCAAAGTTCTGCCCTTTGGCTTGGCGTTGGCCCCGAGAACTTTTACGAAGTGTATCAACACAGCGCTTTCCCCGCTCAGACAGAGTGGAATTCGCATCCTGAATTATCTGGATGACTGGCTAGTTATAGCCCAGTCACAGGACCACAAATGTCAGCTTCTAGAACATCTGAAGCATCTAGGACTGATGATCAATGCAACATTTTTGGCAGGAAATATAAAGTTTTGAAAGCAAATGCAGTTTCATGGAGGAATTTTAGAATGGAGGAGTTTTACAAACGAATGCAAAGTTTGTCAGGGGAACAAAACATTTGCAATACAGAGCAAAATTTTGCACTGTTTCGCAAATGATTTGTTCCCCTGTCAAAATTTGTGAGAAACAAACCATCTGAGAAATAACAAAATTTTACGAGCAAATGCAACATTTCTTAGGGAAATTCAAGAGTTTTATGACTGAATGCCAAGTTTGTCAGGGGAAAACAAACCATTTGTGAATAAATGCAACGTTTTTTGGAGGAATTAAAAGTTTTGCAAGAGAACACAAAAGTCTTGCAAGGAACAGTCTAGATTCAATGGGGAATACTAGAGTTTTGTGAGCAACTGCAAAGTCTCTAGGGGGAATACCAGTATTTTTCAAGAAAACGAAACATGGAAATCAGCTGCACTGTGTGAATAATGACACGATTATATCAGATTGAGTTAGAATGTATCAGCCTGCGACATTCTAGGTTTACAACAGAACTTTGTATTAAACAAAGTTCATTGGGTGAACACAAAACTTTGTGAGAGAGCAAAATTTTGTGAGCAACACAACATTTTTAGCAGTTTCAAAAGGGAATTCAAAATTTTTACGTGCGGATACAAAGTTTGTCAGGGGAACGAAACATTTGCAATACGGTGCAAACTTTTTCGAGTGTTTGCAAAGCATCTCTGGGAATGCAAAACTTCTGAGAAAGCACAAAATTTTGCAAGCAAATGCAACATTTTTAGAGTGAATTCAAGAGGTTTACAACAAATGCAAAGTTAGTCGGGGGGAAACAGAACATTTGAGAGAGAGCAAAGGTTTTGCGAGTGAATGCAAAGATTCATGGGGAAACGCAAAAAGTTTTGCAAGCCAAGAGAAAGTATAATTTTTCTTCCCATCTAATTATTTGCCGATCCCCATGCCCTCTTAGGGGTACCACAGAAAAATACCATAATATAAAGTTACTCATAGCGTTATTTACAAGTTCAGTACATAGGCTTAAGCTTTTAATATAGATATCATATTAAGTATAGGTTTTCAATATTTAGATATAATCAAAACTATGTCCATGTCTTTTTAACTAAGAGCTTATGAACTAAACACCAGCATTACTGTACGTCTACACAGCAGTTCTTATCACGACTGGCAAATCTCTGCCACACAACTGGCCACTCCAAGCACATTTTCTGCTGTCATTATAAAAAGAATGTGTGTGTGTTTGCAATGGTCAGGGTAATTTTCCATTTTGGTGTGTGTGCGGCATTAGTAGATGTGTGTATGTGTGTGTCAGTAAAAACAATGAGTACACAGTCCTTTGTGGCCACACCCCCAGACCCGGACACTGCAGCAGCCAATCAGAGAGCAGCGTCAGAAGGAGGCTGACCTCCTCCACTCACCTCAGAGCACTGCCATGTACTGTTAGAGTACTACATACAGCTCATTTGAGACCAGTCCTATGATAGCATATGAAAACAATACATCAAAAAAGAGATTTGTGTAGTGCAGCAACAACATGGCATTCTGGGAAAGTCAAGAAATTAATGAATACTTCTGAATACTCAATGACAAAATCAAAACTAACTCTGACATACATTAAATCACCATCAAGGGAACCTCACACTGATTCTGTCCTTAAGTTACAGTATATTTATAGTCACGGAAGGGCTTTTCTATCTATAACGCACCCAAACAAACACGCCGTCCCTCCCAAACACACTCAAACTCAACACACACATGCCAGCGACGCTCCTCCACAGGTACTCACAAGCGGCTGCAGTGAAAAGCGCAGGGTCTTTGCACTTGGACGCCCAGAGCCTCCATCTTTATTTGGTGTGCTGAAGGTGCACTGCACGCCCTTGGACAGCTCTGAGAGTCACGCTGCTCTGGCTGCGCTGTATGGGAGCGTGTCAAAAGGGGAGGCACCGACAGCCAATCCGTACACAGAGGAAACGCAGCGCTCGTCACACACGAGCCCACAGCGCTGAACACACCGCACCGCTGCACATGTGAGGAATGACGCACAGGAGAGCAAATCTCATGAAAACTGTCCAGACTGTGTCCGGACCAGTAGGATTTTTTTTGCACTGACACTGCATTTTTGGTACATTTTCCTCCAAATGATCATTACCATAATAACTTTTAAAGCAGCATTTTTTTAGATTTATTACATTTTATTGAATGACAATAATTTAAATGATAAAATATGCATACTTCTTGGTAGGATTTGTTTTATTTACTTTTGCAATTTAATTTTTTTTTTACTTTTGCTATTTTTGTCGTCTTTTAATAAAATGTAAATGATATAGTAAATAATTCTAAGTATTAAATGTATAATAATTAATTACTACTGTAATACATACTGTAATACTATCAAATTTCTATAATACAGTAATTTTTACCCTATTTTATGTATTTTTAAGTTTTACTGTTTTATATTACATTAATTTATTTTATTTAATATTACAGACTTACTGTCAATTCTAATCAATAATTTATAGTAAATAATTGTATTACATGTATAAAAAATAATTACTACTGTAATGCATTATATAATACTATACAATTTCTAATACAGTAATTTTAAACCTATTTTACAATCCATAATTCTATAGTAAACAACTATAAGTATTACATGTATAATAAATAATTCCTACTTTAATACACTCTAAAATACTATGATGTTTCTATAATAGCCATTTTTACCCTATTTTGTTATATTTAATATTTTTACTGTATTACATGCCATTACTTTTTATTGTAAGTATAACATAATTTATAAAATGCAATTTATAAATTAATCTATAGTAAATAATTATAAGTATTACATGCATGATAAATAATTACTACTGTAATGCATTCTATAATACTATGATATTTCTATATTAAGTCAGTTTACCCTATTTTATGTATTATTTAATATTTTTACTGTATTACATGCCATTACTTTTTATTATCAGGAGAATCACTTTTGAAAATAATAGGAAATATAAAAAATAATTTAAAATATGTCCTATGGTGGTTGCATATTTGCATACTAATTCATTTTTTATTAAAGTCTTTTAATTTAATTTCTACAATTTATAGTAAATAATTATAATAATTATTACATTTATGATAAAAAAATAAATGTCTACTGCAATACTTTAATAACACCTTAACAGTCATTTATACTTAATTTATATATATATATATATATATATATATATATATATTGTATTAAATGGGATTCATGTATTAAATGAGTGTATGAAATGTTTTGATTTGTTTGAAAATATTACCTTTAAAGATAATAGGAAATTATTAATTATTTAATTATTCTAAATATTAATTTGTAAAGATATAAAGAACAGACGTCATGCAATGTATACATTTATTCAATATATGTGGGTGTATTTTGTTTCTGGAGTCAAATATGGCCAAATATGGGCATGTTTTCATGAGATTCATTACGAAACATGACATGATAACATGATTTTGACAATTTCGCTTTTATAATGACTAATAACATTGTGACATTGTCAAAAGTGGGTCAGATGTGGGTCATGTTTACACTCATGACACTGTAGTGGTTTTGCAGCCCTGTTTCTCGTCATGTTTCTGAGGTTTTTTTTGAGGACATGTGTACACTAGAGGGCGCTTCCTCTGTCATGTTTCACCTTCACAGTCACCTTCTGTGAGAGACACGGGTCATTACAGGTGGAGCGGGCAGGAGGAGGAGGAGCGGGACACGTGCAGCTGCCAACTCTCTGCAAACTCACACACTAGTTCTCGCGCTCTCTCTCTCCTGGCAAACAGTGTTGTGTTAATTATAACAAAGCATGTTAGAGAGCACACTTTCCTTTCACGGCTCGACAGGCCTCCACCACACACACACACACACACACACACACGCATACACACACACACAAGTGTTAAGACGCATACAAGATTGTGGTTCTGTTCAGAATGAATGCTCACACAATGCATACTTAAGGGGCTCCTCAGAAATGCCTAAAGGGGTAAAAACCATCATTCCAACAAAGCATTACTGCTAAATGTAGATTCAAAATGTCAACTAGAAGAATTTAAAATACAGTGAAATATATGTTTTCCAGAATGCAGATTAATATTACATACAGCTGTTACAGAAGGTTCAAACGCTCACTGATGCTTCAGAAGGAAACACAATGCATTAAGAGCCGGGGGGTGAAAACTTTTGGAATTTAAAGATCAGGGTAAATTTAACTTATTTTGTCTTCTGGGAAATATGTAAGTATCTTCTGTAGCCTCTGAAGGGCAGTGCTAAATGAAAAAAAAAAAAGATACTTAGGCAAAATAAGAAAAAATGTACACATCTTCATTCTGTTCAAAAGTTTTCACCCCCTTGGCCCTTAATGCATTGTTTTACCTTCTGGAGCATCAGTGAGCTTTTGAACCTCCTGTAATAGTTGCATATGAGTCCCTCAGTTGTCCTCAATGTGAAAAGATGGATCTCAAAATCATACAGTCATTGTTGGAAAGGGTTCAAATACACAAAAATGCTGGAAAACCAAAGAATTTGTGGCACCTGAAGGATTTTTCTGAAGAACAGCAGCAGTTTAACTGTTCAGGACAAACAAGGGACTCATGGAAAAACTATCACTAATCAAAAACACAGGTGTGGATCATTCAGGTAACAACACAGTATTAAGAATCAAGGGAATTTAAACTTTTGAACTGGGTCATTTTTATATATTTTATATATTTAGCTAACTCTTGTGGACTATATGTAAACATCTTTAATGTGAAATATCTTATTGAGGTCAGTACTAAATAAACAATAACATGCATTTTGTATGATCCCTCTTATCTTGGTGAAATAATTAACATTTTTAATGATTCTGAAAGGGGGATGTAAACTTTTGACCTCAACTGTATATACACAACAGACACCACACACACACTACTGTATACTGTATATTTGCATTATACTATATTGTCATATTATGTCAATATTTATTATGAATGCATTTATTTATTCATTAATTCTTTCCTGCTTTCTTCTATTTTGCCAATCTTGTGAGCTGCTAAACAGTCTTTTGCTGTTTTTTAAAACAATGACATTAAAATTCTTTTGTATTCTATTCTATTCATAACACTTTTACCCACATATATTTTAACAAAAACACTGTAGTGCATAACAAATGTGAAGACATTTCTGAGTGATGACTCTAATGGTAATGTTGCTTCAGTTATGGACAACAAAAATAATGTTTTTTTTTTTTTTTTAATCATAAAAGATTAATTTACACCAGGCTGTTAAATTATGTGAAATAAATTAAAATAAACTTTTAGCAGTCCAATTAAATGTGTCAATACACAGATGTTATGCTGACAGGGTTAAAAACTAATTTGAAATAAAATTAACATTACCTGAAATTAGTGCTGTCAATCGACTAAAAAAATTAGCTAAGTAATCACACTTTTCACACATTTTTTTTTCTGAAATTAATTGTGATTAATTGCAATTAATCTCACATAAATTAACGTTTTTAAATATACTTTTATATTGCAATAATTTCACATTCAATCTTCATGTTAATGTAGAAATAACATAAGGAAAGTGTATTTTTAATATTTGTTAATATTTTTTATGACTGAAGGTATGACTGAAGGTATCACTGATACCAGTATTATTATTATTACCAGTATTATTGATTTCCTCTTTTTCTATGGTTTCAAGCGCGTAGCGCTGAAAGCCTGTTGTAATTGTTAGAATGGTCAAGGATCAGCGATCACCACATAAAACTGATCATACAGACCAAACCGCAAGTCATAGAGACTTGAAACTTGGAGGGATGGTAGTACTCACACCGCCTACAATGTGACCAAGTCTCACCCCAATCGGCCTGACGGGGGCGCTACAGCAAACAAAAGTACAAAATCGCTCATAACTCCCAAACCGTCAGTAGCAGGCTCAAGTGTCTTATGTCGTTTCAATCCTTGGCTCACGCCAGAAAAATGCACACCTCAGGTGAAATTTTTAGGTATTTCGCATTTTTTGAAAAACTTTTGCAAACTAATCCTAGGTTTTTAGCCGGATCGGAACCAAACCAGTGCAGAAAGATTCTCTGGACAGTGAACATCAATAATTATCAAAAAAGTTTCAACTCACCATTACATAGGGAAGCCAAAATGTTCAAAAGGGGCAGGGCCACTTTTAATCAAATGCCTATAACTCCTGAACGGAATGAGATATTTCCACCAAACTCAGAACACTTATGTAAGAGCTCAATCTGATATCACAGGAAAAAAATTGCAGAGCTTGGCCACTTGGTGGCACTGTAAGAGGGGAAAAAACCATAAAAATGGTTATAACTGCTCAACCATTTGTCCTATAAACATGAAAATCTGTGTGCACGGTCTTGGTCCAAAGTACCACAAGTGAGTATAGGCATTTGCGTATCTCAAAAAACATGGGCGCCACTGGCCGAGAAAATTTGATCACTTGTTAGACAGTTACCAGAGGCCGATCGGAACGAAATTCAGTGGGCCTGTTTAACTCACAGCCCTAAAGGTCTGAGAGAAATTTGAAAGAAATCTCCCACTGTGGGGCGATATTGCATTTTTCAAGGGTGTAAATGATTGTACGTTGTGCAGTTTTTCATATCATACGATAGAACTCCTCATTCTGGACAACTTTGCCTCTAGAATCACTGCTGTCAATCAAACCGTTTGTTAAATGATTGAGAAGATGTAAAAAACCTACTTTTGCGAACTAGTCCTAGGGTTTTTGCTTAATCTGGAAAAAAAATACTGCAGTACAGTTCTCTAGACTCTCTAGGCTAATAATTATCCAAAAAATGTTGAAATTTACCTTTTGGGAGGTCATAACGTCATTGTTTAGCAAACGACCCAAAATCCAAAAAGCCTAAAGGAAAACCCAAAACTTCACGAAACCTGCTGAGCACATGCGACCGGTGATTCTAAACAAGCATACAACATTTTTAGGGAGCTCGAACCACAGCTGGTGCTATGACAGTCATAAACGTTAAACAATATAATAGGCAAATTACAAGTATTTGCCAAAAATTCTTTTTTAAATCATTGATTTAGGTGGTTACAGGTTTGCTGAATAATGTCTAAGTGCTTGAACCTTGAACCCCTTTTTTGTTGTTCTTTGATAAACAGACATTAGGCTTATTAGCATATTTGGCTGCTATTACTTTAAGAGCTGCCGCTGCTGAACGTAACGCGGATCTGACAGGCATACTCGTAGTTTCATTTACATTTCAATATGAAATAGGGTTGGGCGATGTCTACCAAATTGGCAGCGGACTATGTCTATAGTGAAACATTGCGATGGACGCTGACATCGGTAGGGAGTGGGGAAGGGCGCGGGTAGTGGTTGGGCTGGTATCTGCATTCAGAAAGGCACGGAAAACAAATAATGCATTCTAATAGGCCTAAAATAACGCAAGCCACTAAAAGGACATGTCTAGCTGTTTGTTAGCGGTTACTTATTACATTAGAGTACATACAATTTCACTTACCACATAAACAGAACAAGGAGGGATGAATGAGAATGATGGCAAATGATTTGCAGATCCTGAGCACCACTGACAAACATCTAATCTTGTAAAATGTGTTGTAAATACTGTCGCTCTAGTATACACAGATGCGGCGCATATGCATGTGCGATCGGAAATCTCGAAAGTGAAAGTAAAATGCAATTGTGCATACAAAAGCAGTTTCAATGCCCCACATGTTAATAGTGGCTCCCTGATGCCCAAGATTTATATATCGTATAATTACCCAACAATATAACTGTGAGAGAAAGTATTAAAATATATTTTCTTCCCATCTCTTATTTATTCCCTTTGGGGTTGTGTAGAACACGTCTTTTTCTTTCCGAACATGGTATCATCATTTTCTTTCGTGATGTTTATCAGCCATCGGTGACTATCGTCAAAAACGCTGTTAAACTGGAAAAATTAATCACCTGCATCAACGCGCTAATTTTGACAGCACTACCTGATATATATATATATATGTATATATATATATATATATATATGAAGAGTTCAGATGCAAAACCAGCTAAATCTATCTGATGCCTTTCTTTAAAAAATGCCTACAATACTATATCAGTGACACTAAAATAACTCAGTGTTAGCGTTTTGCCAGAATGCTATGCCAAACATAGCCTTTGTTTCAGAAGTACTGCAAATCACAGTGACTAAAATGGATCTTTTCCACACAAATGTAATTTCTGTAAAAAACTCAAATGGTTTTGCTGTACAACAAGTTAAATAAACATTAAAGAGGAAGAAGCTTCTTTCAGTAATGTTTACAGTCTGTTGTCAGCGTCACAGCTGATATATAGTGGGGCTCTTTGTTGTAATATTTACAGGATGGGTGGGGAGCACTTCATTCGATTTGTTGCCTCCCATTGCCATAATTAAGTTTTATTCATTCTCTCCTCACTTGTTTGCTGGGCTTGAACTCTCTCTTTCAGCTCAGGCTCTACTGAGGCCTAGACAACACACAAGCTGAGAAAACACGCAACAAATAACTCACCTGTGATACTGGACAGTACTGAAATACACTTTTGATCTTATTTTCATCTTCACAGTCTCATTTTCAATTGCGTCAAATGCAAGTGTGCCACGTGAAGGTCCTAAATTGACCTATTTTGAAATGTATGGGCGTAACATAAAATATCTACAGTAGCCAGTCTATTCAACAAGCACTGGTTGACATATATGATTTTTGCCAGTATAACGTCAATATGTATAGTACAAAATGTTTGCAATACAACTTTTGCTTTCTGAGCATAAAACAGGCAGAACTTCATTTTATTTTTGACAAAAAGCCTTGGTGACCTCAGCTGAAAAGCTATATTATTTTTTATATTATTTTACTCAGCTTATTTATTTTTTGATAATTTTAGTTAATGACACTAATCAGTATATTAGTTTGTTCTTATACAATATTGTATACAGTATTTACAATAATGGTAACAGTTTACAATAAGGTTCATTAGTTAACATGAACTAAGAATGAACAATAATTAATAATCTTAGTTAATGTTCATTTCAGCATTTACTAATGCATTATTAAAATCACAAGTTGTGTTGGTTAACATTAGTTAATGCACTGTGAACACAAACAAACAATGAACAATTGTATTTTTATTAACTAACATAAACAGAAATTAATAAATAGAGTAATAAATGTATTGTCCTTTGTTCGTTCATATTAGTTAATACATTAACTAACGTTCAAAAAATGACACCTCACTGTAAAGTGTTACCACAATATTTCATTCATTATAAAATTACAAACTAAAATCTGTTTATTATCAATAGTTTTTTGAAACGAAATAAGGAGGAAGTAGGTCTAACTAGTCCAGGCCTAACTAAGCTTGATTAATTATTGGATCAGTGCAATAATCTCAAATGATTCAAATTGTTGGTCTATCAGTGCTGCAAAGCTTTAGTACATTTACAAAGGTTTATATAGTGCATGAAATTCAAATGTACTGTAAGAACAAACTTTGGGCCCAAGTCAGTTGAAAAGCTAATCAAACAGTTAGCTTTAGCATCTCTATTGGAAACAGGCATAATATTTTTTCAAAAGCAAATACAAACATTTCTTTGTTACACTAATCTGTACATCTCAGATCTAGAGTCTATAAACGAACAGACCGAAGTCCTACCTCTGGGCTCGTGTCATTTACCACAAGTCTTCTTCTTCACTCTGCTTAGCGACTGCTCTTCTGTTCACACTGCCTTTATGCTGCACGTCTAATGATACCGACGTGACTCAATCGACTCTTCTCTGTATTTGTCTTCACTCACTCAACACTCAACTTTTATCAGCTCTGCTGGAAACACTGACACACTCACACTTCACAGAAGGAGGTGACAAGGAGGAAACATTTCGGGTAACCGCAACCACAGAATTGATCTGATTTACTGCAGTTCTCTGCAATGATTTGCTGATTTGTCATCAATTATTTTAAGCTTCTGCTACTGAGTATTTTAAAGCGTTATGATAATCAATTATTTTTGGTATTTGTTTATTTAAATGATCTTTACAAAATAAACTGTTCTGTTTAAATGTTGCACAATCTCTCCCATTACACTGATGATTTAACCCTTTAGCTGTCATCGTCCCCCCTGTTTGACGTCTAAGTTTACTTCACCGTATTACACATAAATCCTAATCTAATTATGACAAACTATACATCACTGGAAAGGTCTAAGAAATTATGTAGGAAAAGTAATAGATCTGAGTTCTGACCTTTGTCACAAAAGACTTTCTTCATTGCCTTTTTCCCTATCATGCTTTAGATATCATAAGAAATTATATAAACCATTCCAGCCGAGGAAGAAGGGTCTTATCGAGGGAAATGATCTGTAATTTTTTTCTAAAAATGAACATTTGTATACTTTTTAATCACAAAAGCTTATGTAGCACTAGCTCTGGGATGCGCGTCCACGATGCTACGTCCTACAGAATCACGTCGAAAGGTCGTGCGCGACTCACCACCTGACTTGCTGATTTTTCGAAAAAATGACCGATCGTTTCACTAGATAAGACCCTTCTTCCTCAGCTGGGATCGTTTAGAGCCCTTTGAAGCTGCATTTAAACTACATTTTGGATGTTCAAAATCGGGGCACCATTGGAGAAAAATCCTGAAATGCTTTCCTTAAAAACCATAATTTCTTTACGACTGAAAACAGAAAGACATGAACATCTTGGATGACAAGGGGGTGAGTACATTATTTGTAAATTGTTGGTCTGGAAGTGGACTTCTCCTTTAACGTCTTAATAATGCAAGAATATTCTGAAGATAAAAAAGACATACAGTTTAATTTAAGTAGCACACAATTGGATGACTATTTAATCTCTAATGTCCTGCTAAATAAGTTAAACTATTTCTGAACTTAATTTACTGTTACTTGTGGTTTTGTCTATTGATTGATCAAAACTACACTTGACAGTGCCAGCATTTCACTGGCATTTGCGACTAAAAATAGATGTGTGCAAACTGTAAAATGTTTAGGAGCATTTGTGCTAACAACAAAAGTCCCAGTGTGTCCTTAAAAAGCCTTAAAAATGTAAGTTTTATGAAATTAAAGGCCATAAAAAGTCTTAACTAACTTAAATGGTATAACAAATGTCTTAATTATCATTTAAAGAGATCTTATGAAAAGAAAAAAACAGGAGGAACAAAAGAGTCTTATGTTATTATTTAACTTAACTATTAGCTTAAAAAATGAATGATTTTATATAAAAAATAAAATGAGCATTTCAAAATAAAAACCTAGCACTTCTGCCGGTTCTACATGTTTGCACTTTCAGAGCAGTTTACAATCAACAAATATTTCACATTTTAGCCAATAGATTGGTTATGATCTACTGTTGATGAATTATGACAATGCTTACTTTATGGTATAATATTACTATATGTTATAATATGTTGTCAGAGTGCATATTTGATCTCCCTCATCTGTTCATAAATATATATAGGTAGATAGTCACAGCGTGGTGATATATAGCCATATCTCAAGTCTACTCGTGTGATATTGCATTTATACAACAGGAGTGTGTAAATACATAAACAAAATAACAACGTAGTGTCTTTAAAAGCCCTCTTCTGTGTGAACTACTTCCTTCCACCACAAATTCAAATCTTAGTTTGACAGTTGAACAGCTGAGCCCAAGCCTCCATTACTAATTCAAAAACATTGCTTTAGAACTAGTCTCTCTTGTTGAAACTAAAAATAACTTCCGCTTATAGCCTTTATAATTTTTCAATGTAAAAGTCTTTACTGCTGACTCACTCACAAAAACAGTCTCTTGTCGCCATCCAATAGCGGAACAATGTAGCTAAAATCACCATCACGAACACGTTTCTCAATACTAAACACTATTATTAAATATATTATTTATCTAAAATATTGTTTACATAAAATATTATTTATTGAATAATAATATTTAATAAACAAACAACAAAAACAGCCTTCAAAAGCTAGGCAATAGGGCTGCACGATAAATCGAAATAAAATCGCGATTAATCAAAAGCTGCGATTGTCATGTGTATCTTTCAGTAAAGCTCGGTTCTGTGATCAGCAGTAAATCTCTATCCGAAGGCCAGAGGGAAAATCCAAATACACCCAAAGAAAACACGATCGCTGCAGCTGAATAAACAGAAGATTTAACTGCTTTCATTGAATGATTCATTGACTAATAAACACATGGCTATGACAATGTATGGTTTATCTGAGGTCTTCTTATTATAATTTTCCTAATAATACAGTATGTAATCATGCAATGCCTTTATCACTGCTTAGAATACTATGAATACTATTCTGTGTAAAAAGCCACATCATCTCACAGAAGGATTTATTTCAAACACTCGACTGACATTATGAAGTGAGTCTGGAGTAAAACATGTTATTAAATGTGGCATTTTCATGTGCTTTCAGATGTAGCAGCATTTCTACACAGAGCCATAGTTCACTGAGAAGCTATGCAAACAGCTGTCATTATCACGAACGATTTCTTTCAATTTAATAATCGCGCGATTAAATCGTCTGTGATAATGAACGCAATATCACATAGCTTTTCAGTGAACTAAGGCTCTGTGTACTAAATGCTGCTCCATCTGAAAGCACCTGCTGGAGATTTACTACTGATTACACAACCGGCTTCACTAAAAAAATGTGACCCTGGACCACAAAATCAGTCTTAAGTTGCTGGGGTATATTTGTAGCAATAGCCAAAAATACATTGTATGTGTCAAAATTATTGATTTTTCTTTTATTTAAGTAAAAATCATGTTCCATTAAAATATTTCGTAAAAATTCCTACAGTAAATATATCAAAACTTAGTTTTTGATTAATAATACGCATTGTTAAGAGCTTCATTTGGACAACTTCAAGTGCGTTTTTCTCAATATTTGGATTTTTTTGCACCCTCAGATTCCATATATTGAAATAGCTGTATCTCGGCCAAATATTGTTCTATCCTAACAAACCATACATCAGTGGAAATCTTATATATTCAGCTGTCTGATGAAGTATAAATCTGAATTTCGAAAAATTGACCCTTATGACTGGTTTTGTGATCCAGGGTCACAAATGTGCATGGCAGTCGCCTTTGATTAATCGTGCAGCCCTACTAGGCAATTCACTCAAAAGTACAAAGGCAGCGCTCTGATATACAGCACTGAATTTACATAAACATGATGAAATTTTGACAAAACGATTTGCTCTGCAACAAATAATAGGTAATTGACTGCCTATTAGATTTGCCCCATGTTTAACCACTATAGAGACATCAGAGCCAGCGGTAAATTCCAGAAGATATGGCCAAGGTAAGGCGCACTCGGGCGGGTTCATGAGCACTGGCGTTGATGCAAATTTTTAAATAGACATAATCTTTATTAACAAACTGCATATTTGAACTATAAACAACTATATTCTGTGACACAAAAACAATATAAAATGATATAGGATTTGGGCGTCCACAATGACACTCGCTGTAAGAAGTACCGCAAGCGGAGTGATACAATTACAAACTGTGAAACGACTGTTGAAGTTCTGCTGGACGCTAATATCACACTCTAATTAGCCAATCAGATTCGAGGACCAGCTCCACAAAGAAAGTCTGGGATACATGAATGCACCATCACAATTTTATCTTAAAACATTTTTTTTTTTATCTAACATAACATATATAAGCAACCTGATTACAGATGTTGTTCCTGTTATATGTCACATTTAACAGCCCAATGTGGCCTGAGAAACAGTTACAGCATAGTGCACCAATTCATCATTCAAAATTATTATCATTTTATTAATATTTTTAATTAAAAAAAAAAAAAATTCGACCTAACATTCATAAAAACCTAGCATTCAGTCATGTGGTAGTGTAAAACACATACTAAAGACCAGTATATACAGCTTCTATACGATCACAATAATACTCTAGTAATAATAGTAATACTCTAGTAATAGTACGCTGTTTACATGCTGTACACATGGTGTTTACATCTCGCAAGAGGCTCTAGTTCAGATTTCCCTACACTTGCAAAAGGTCCCCGATCTTCTGCGTGTCCTATAACCCAAATGACACAACACTGATTTCACAAGCGCATGCTGCATCTCACGCCACCAAAAAAAAAGAAAAGAAATGCAGAATATATCTTGCCTGAAGCCTGTTTTACTTTCTCTATCTCTATTGGCAAATATGTTTGTGTAATGTGCGTTTTGCAAGTAAACTGGTCTTATTTTAAGGATGACTACAATATATTTACTAGAAGTATTGTAGACTATTAGTCTGCTTCCTGTATTTTGTGGAATATGTTACACTGACTCAGTCCGCTCATCCTGTGTTAGGAGATGTATGCTTACTAATGATTTAAAGCTACATTACCGTTCAAAAGTTTGGGGTTAGGAAGATTTTTTAATGTTATAAATAAAAAGTTTCTACTTGTAGTATAAATAAAGTCCCTTCTGCTCACCAAGGCTGCATTTATTTACTGATCAAAAATACAGTAAAAAATTGTTAAATATTCTTACAATGTAAAATAGCTGTTTATTTTGTGTATATTTTGTAAAACATAGTTTATTCCTGTGATGTAAAGCTGAATTTTCAGCATAATTACTCCATGCTGATCTGATTCTCAAGAAACATTATTGTCAATGCTAAAAAAAGTTGTGCTTCTTTATTTATTTTATTGTATTTTGAATTAAAGTTGAAAAGAACAGCATTTATTTTTGTAATAGAACATGAACGAATGCGTCTTTGCTAAATAAAAGTATCATTTCTTTCCCCAGGGAAACTAGATAACAAATAAAATTTGCACAACATAAGGGAGGTTAATATGAATGCACGTTTGAATGTTCACGCCTGAATCTTTTTTGGGAATTTTGGGAGGGTCAAAAAAAACAAAACAGGAACTCTTGAAATCTGACTAAGGAGTTGCGCTGATGACCACCTAAAAATACACTCCACCGTTCCGGTGTCTTGCGTCAAACTCCCAACCGCAGTGGCCTTGTAATCGACAAAGCTATGAAAAATCGAACCAGCTTGCAAGTCCTTATCTGTTATTATGCAGCTAATCAACCGCTAAAAACAATCATCTTCCGTCTCTGCCCTTATAAGAGCAGAAGTATGTCATTGTAATCAAAAAACAGTTTAATGAATGAAAATAGGAGTTTTTAAGAAAACAGAGGGTGTGAGGAGTGCTGGATTTCATCCAGTGAGGGAGTCAAGGATGTGAGGATGTTCTCGCTGACGGCCAGCATGGTACTTGACTGCAAACACCTGCTCCTGCCACTCAGCCTCCGGCTCTACTGCCAGATCAATATCAGAAGCGCAGAACTACCTCTGACATCTTGACACCAGCCTCAACTGCCAGCGGCTACAGGCTGTAATTCATGCCAGCCTCTTACAGCTCAAGGGCATGCAGCACTTCACTTGGTAATTGGGGATGTATCTAAATAAATTATCTCAAAATCAGAGACAAATCCCTCTTTTTTGTATAATGATGCTCCATAATGCTGTGTGAAGAATTACTAGAAGCTCAGGTTATACATATTCTGTTTGCAACTAAATACAGCAACAAAATAGTGAACAGCTGCTAAATAAAAAAAAAATATATATAGAAACAGGAAAAATTACTATTATTTTACTATTACTATTACTATTATTAATTATTTAACTATGTAATAGTAGTTTTTTAATAACTATCTGATAACTATTTTTTTTTCTGATAGAAACTATGATTGCGATTTAAAATGCAAAAAAAGCAAATAAATAAATAAACCAAATAAATACAGGTTTGTGGTTTTTGAAATGTTGTGTTTATATACTAATATGGCTAATAATACTTAATAATAATATACTTAATATTTAATAATAAATATATAATATAATAATAATAAATGTTATTTATATAGCATCTGTCCATTGCTCAAGACCATATTTATTGTTATTATTAATAAATAAAAATATAAAAATGAATAAATAAAAAACAAAATAAAAATATTACTATTGTAATATTTTACTAGAAAAAAAATATATATATATATATATATATATATATATATATATATAATTACATAAGATAATAATCATTATTTTACATTTTAATTGTAAATTTATAAAACTAAAATTCATGGCTGTCACAAATAGGGCTGGCAAACGATTAATCGCATTTACTCACAAACAAAATAAAAGTTTGAGTTTGCCTAATATATGTGTGTGTGCTGTGTGTAATTATTATGTAAATACAAACACATTCATTTAAGAAATATTTACAAGCATATGTATTTATTATAATTGTTATATAATTTATATTATATATATATATATATATAAATAAAAATATTTTGTACATAACATATTTCTCTTAAATATGTACATTAATTTGTGTGCATTTATATTTACATAATACTTACACACAGTACACACATATATTAGGCAAACTTTTATTTTGTATGCAATTAATTGCGATTAGCAACTTACAACTTTACAAATGCATGGTAAAGCGTCACTCTGAGCCTGCAAACACTGGCAAATTATGAGCTGCTCATGTGTAAATGACACTGTGCCATGCTTCACTCTGAAACATACAGTGCTATATTTATTAAATTGCATGGCAGCTTGTGTGATTTGATAATCCCACTAAGCCACATCATTTTATTTAGATTAGTCTAGCAGCCTTAGAAGAAAGTAAAATAGGTTTTAACCTGATAAATACTTAAGGAGCGATCATTTCTGTCTGTGCCAGAATGTGTTAGTATTCAGCTAACTGAACATGTTGACTAAACAGTTTGTAATTTTTTATTTTATTTTTTACGTAAAATTGCATTCTCTTAACCCAGTTAATTTATTATTATAGGTGTGTCATTCATAGCTTTGTCTCCTGTAAAGTGTAAACATTGAGCCTTCCAGGCACCTTTGAGGTATCTAAGATCTGTCAATCATTCTAGCTCAACCAATAGTGAGAGTTTGGGGCGTGGCTACTGTAGCAAGCTGAGCCAAAGCGTGTTGAGGCAGTGTGAGATCTTGGGATCATGATGCATTACATGAGGAAAAAATAATTTACAGAAGTGCAAGACAAAGACCTGCGGGGTAAATGGGGTAAAACAAAGGTAAACTTTGGCGTAACTTAATGGAATCTTTAGTTTTAACAAGATGCCAAACTTGAGGAGTTTCTTCTCGACAGGTAAGCCAGAGTTCAAGTTTTCTAAGCTGTCAAGACCCAGATAATAAAGTGGTACAATTTTCTAAGAATAAGAATAATCATACGGGCATGATGCATGTAAGGGACCTTTGCAAAGGTTGCTTAAATATACTTAATTTTTGTAATTGTAATTAACACTAGTAGCACAGAAGCTGAATACTTCACTGTTAAAGTAAGTAAATTACAGTAGTAGTTGGACAGAGACGTTCAAACTTCAAAGCAGGGCTTGCAAAGCCAAAGTTGCCCAGGTATATGACCTTTGATTTGGCCCACCATGTCACATTTATTTGTTTCAATATTTTTTTATTTTATTTTTGCATTTAAAGACAATATAACTGAATTTGATTTTAAAATGTAATTTTAAAGTAATATAGTTGGATATAACATATCTTTATTACAATCAAATAATTTCAGTGTAATATCTTGCATCCGGTTGTGATCCAACGCCCTCGTTATTACACTCAATATTTTAGCAACAAACCAAAATAGCCCCCAAAATTTACCCACAGCATCTGAGGTATTAGCCTGCACTTCTATATTTATAATGTTAATTTTCACCTCATGGCGGCCAGAGCCGTCTGCCTCATCTAAATTAGGATCACACCGTCTGCCAATGAGAAGACTGTCATGGTGAAACAGTCTGGAAAACGCAGTTAGTGCTGATGAGGAAAAAAATTACTTTTCATTTGCATACCTTTGCATTCGTTTAATATAAATGTAACATTTAAGGAGAACAACTTGTGCATCAACATTTAGAAAGCAACGCTGTCCAAAGTGTGACTGCATATGCATATCTACGAGAAAGATCTTAAAAAGCACATCAGCTAAAACACTTTACACAGCACGAGGAGTCGCACAAGCATCTACGAACATGAACAATGCATGATACAAGTCCAATATAGCTAATTTAGTTCATAATTTATATAAAAAGCTGGCTGAAATCTCTTATCTGTCCAGAACAGTGTAAGAAGCATTAAAATAAAACACTTTGTCTAAAACTCCCACATCTTCAGCTGAGTTTTGACTATGAATTTATCTGTATGATAATTTTAGAGGTGTTTCTTCATGCCGGTACAGCTTGAAATAATAAAATTAAATAAAATATAAAATAAAATACATCATGCACGACCATCACCAATAACTGCACATAATAATCTTCATAATCTTCAAGACTTCATAAATTTGTAAATACACAAAATGTCTGCCTCGTACGAAACACTCTGCAGGCTGCAATTTACCTGCATTAAAACACCTTCATTACATTAAATAATAGAGATCATTAGGTAATTATTTTAGTTTGAAAGGCTTGTAACTTTAATGTTTCATGTAGGTGAGACCGGGGGCTTGTTGTCACAACTGATATGTTTCAGTAAAACTGTAAACTATAAGGTTTTGTGTCAAAAATATCAATGCAAAAGTGTTTGTTTTTTCTAACAGTGATTTTATATGTTACAAATACACACTCTTAAATTAGACTAATATTTATAATACAATAAAGTATAATGATTCAACCAAAAGATTCAGCTGTGTTCCCAGTTTAGTGTCAGGCTGAGGAAAGTCACGTGTTTTAATGTTAATATTTACAATAATAAATAAATAAACTCTACATTTTATTATATTATTTGTTAGCCAAACCTATCTATTTAATTGTTTGTTTGTTTGTCTTTCTTTCTTTTACTTTTTCTTTTCTGTTTTCACTCATTGTCATTTCACTTATACAAAATATAATTCCAATCTAAAATATTCACCGGAATCAAAAGTGCGACGACTAATCCTCTGGATCTGCTATATTTGTAACTGAAAAAAACTTGACCTGCAGATCTGCTTTACATAATGTTTATGAAAGTGATTAGAAAGTGTCGGCAAAGTTCAACAGACTTTTAAAAGAGTTTCATGAGTGAGGTCTGCATACAGACAGGCTACATGAGTAAATATTTGATGATGATGTTGTATCCTAAGGCGTTGTCTACTGTAACACCCATATGCGCTGCACGAAACGCGACGCAACTCCAGCGCGTCCATTATAATAAGCGCGGCTGTCAACACCGCTAAACGCTCCAGTTTGTCGCGTGGATGGAGAGAGCGCAGCTGATTCTTATTAGAAAGGGTAAACTAGCAAAACGCCTAATAAGACATTAAAACAAATTCTTTGTCCAGCATATCACACTTTTAAAAACATGCAATAGAGAAAAGGCATTTCAGAGCTGTCAAACGCTCCATTCACTGACCTGTTTTTCAGCGGCTGACTCTTGAGCTCGTAATACGTTTTAGGCTCCTCGTGAAATTCCTCTCCGACTTCAAAGTCGGGCACGATCCCCGATTCCGACTGCATTTTCAAAGTTGTCAACTTTCGTCAGCTCCCAGGTGGAAAATAATACGTCAGTTCAGAGCTCTACTCTCAGACGCACGAAGTGCCAGCCACCGTGATGTCAAGCTGTCAGTTCTCCGTGCGCTCCAGTAGTCCGCTAGTTTCGTTTTGTAGTCCGTTAGGAAGGCTGTCGAACGCAGCCAAATGAAGCGCGGAACTACAAGTCCCAGGAATGACGACAGTCTTGTGTCAGCATCTTTTCATTGGCTGGCACTAAGAAAGGGGGCGTTACCCTAAAAACAGCAACGTTTTTGACTTTGGCTACAAATAACCGGCCGTTATCTAGCCTACATGCTATGGACAGTAACATTTGTTCAGTTGTCATGAAATGTATGTTTTTTAGAATTTGTATTATTCTCCGCGGATAATTGTTGTGTGTGTGTGTGTGTGTGTGTTTAATAAACGGAGTTGCGCTATTATTTTACTCATTAGCCTGTACAATTTTGTAAACAATACAATCAATGCCCACGCGGTGGCAGTATAATCAAATCAATTAAATAACATAGTCTTCCTTCAACGCTATGATGCTGTCTTTTTCCCAAATAAAAATTGCTGAGAATTATTGCTTAATGTTGACCACCTATTTGAACTAGTATCTAATATTACTAATATTAGAGGTATTTGTTATTCTTCTGTCAAAATAAGTAGAGTAGTAGATAGTAGATCAAAATTGCATAGTAGTTTAGTTTACAAACACTATTTCATTTGGTACAGAAGTTAATTTCAGACAAATCACTGAAGAGAAAGTGCATGATTACTGCACACCTTCTATATTTCTAAATATTTCTGGTCTTATATCAGTCTCATTATTCATCCTGATTCATTCACTCATTTTGCATATTAAATGTGTGCATAATTTGTACCACAATTAAAAGTAAAAGTGTTCTTAAAGTGGTAAAATATAATTTCATTTTATAAAAGGATTACAGTAAGGCTCTATTATTGGACCTCTATGTTGACACTTAGGGTGGAAATGAAGTAATCAAGAGGTTAGCCTCAACATTAAATTGTGACATTAGGCATTCAGCAGTGTAATGTGACAGGTAATAGTTATTACCAATTGCGATGAATCATATTTGTACGGAAATGACTCTTGCAGTGACCTTCATGACCTTAAAAAAAACTAATAATTCAGGAAACCTTTAAGATAGCTCTTCATCAACTCACATGTCCAGTACAATTAAAATAAATAATTTGTATCTTTTGTACTATATATTTTGGATTTTTAATTTTTGTTTTTTTTTAGTGCTGTCAAACCAATTAATCACGATTAATTGCATCCGAAATAAAGGTTTTTGTTTACATAATATATGTGAGTCTACTACTGTGTATATTTATTGTGTAAATACAATTAAATACACATACAGCATATATTTTGAAAATATTTAACTGATATTTTATATAAATATTTGTCATATATCAGTATAACATACTTTTCCTAAATACATGCATGTGTGTGTATTTTTATATACATAATATATATGCACAGTAGTATACGCATATATTATGTAAACAAAAACTTTTATTTTGGATGTGATCAATCACGATTCATCAGGATTAATTGTTTGACACCACTAGTTTTAAAATTGTATCTGTTTACCTACATGTCATGTGGCCATTAACCAACATAAGATAACTGCAAACATGCGAATGTGTTGTTTAATTATTGAAATGTTAAAATCTTAATACCTCAGGGGTACTGTAAGTACATTTTTAAACGGTTCAGCTGACAAAAAAACAAAAGTACTTTACTCCAGTAAAAAAGAAACTATAGTCTGATTATGTGCATTTTAAAAAATATCAACTGATTACAAAGTACTTAGATTTTGGAATCGTATTATGTAATCCAGATTATATATAATCAATTGGTAGCCAATGTTGAGAATCAATATTCTGAACAACTAAAACTTAGAATTTTTCAAATGTGAGTTCGTAAACTGTGTTTTCTGTATGATTACTCAACATCTTTTGACATGTGTCCTGAATTCAGTATATGATCACTTCACTTCCTTACATCAGAGTCTTCGCTTAGAGATCCTCACTAAAACAGCTTTGCAGGCCAACTTATTTTATGTTTTTGCTAATTGGTTGCTAATTTGTGTGAATTCATTTGATCTCATTTGTGCATTTTTGCAGAATCAGCAATTTTTCAGTTAAAGTCAGTTCATCGTTGATACAGAGATGTCATCATCCAGCTCACTTCAGCTCTCTTCCAATAAGGTCTGTGGAATCAAGTCGACAATATTGCCAGAAATTAAGTGTCCCCAACTAAGCAAGCCAAAGGCGTCAGTGGCAAGGAACCAAAACTCCATTAGTGACAGAAATGGAGAAAGAAACCTTGGAAGAAAGCAAGCCAGTTCTCCTCTGGCCAGACAAACCCAAATTTTTTTGTACAATTCACATAATCATAACGTTAATTTTAATTATGCAAGGGTTTCCCCAACTATGCTTGTCTGATTTTAGCTTCCAGTTGGAATGAGCATTGAGCTCCTCAATCATTGCAGATGGTGTTTGTGTGTTGTGGGTGGAGGGTGATGGGGAAGGGGGATCCCATGGGCATTTACACAGTGGGCACTGAGAAGATGCAAATAAACCAGGCCCTTTGTTCACATGTTTGGGATATTGTTGTCAAACCCAAAATCCTGAGCCTCTATCCATTTCAGTTTGGCTGTCCATGAACTAACCTTTATAAAACCTTTCAGCGGTTGTGTACGCTGCATAATCTATACATGAAGAGTAATGACTTTGAATTACAGTCGCTCAAAGAAGAGCCGAGACATCACATTTGGAGAGGAGGCGCCTTGACTACAGGCTCAATAATGCTAATGTATCTTCAAGTAGCGTGCAGCCTGAGTTTTATTTAATTATCGTGAAAAAGATTTTCTAATTTATCAGTCAAGATCACAACTTTTGTCAAGTTACTAATATGTTCAATCCAAATGTGATTTGAGACATTTTATAATTGCTACAATGGATTAGTGCTTCTTACACGTTTTATGCATAATTAATTACTAGCCTAATGATATGTATATACACACAGTACCAGGTTATTTAGTGTGCTTAGTTCAGTATTATTATTCAGGAGGCTTGCTTAGGTAATGTTAGCATGTGTAAAAGTGTTTGAATGATTATGCTAATTATTCAGTACGTATCTGAAGTTAAAAGAATGATTAATTAAACTATTAATTAAATCTGAATGACTAATTGACTTAATTAGCACATATCCACTTTTTTCTTACCATAAGAGTGGGCGCGGTCATTTGTAAAATTTCATGGGTCTGCTTTCCTATCTCATCCGCATCCAGCTATTTTTAGCTGTACAAAACAGCTTGTTTTGCTTATTGATATCGCAAATTGATGTGTCTTACCATGTTATTTAAATATATTATGAGCACACTGGTTTGTAGTGTAAACAGTTTTACTGTTTACTACACATTGTTATTTTTCTCATTATTTCCCTATAGCGAATAATGACCTGGAGGTCTCACCCATAACCAAAGGTGGATACTAAGACATTCATCCAAGCTAACAAAAATATGTTCTAAAAATGTTTTGCCAATGTTATTGTTAAGTTATGAAAATGTTATTTCTGAATGTTCTCTAAATGCTCAGAACACCAAGGTTTTTGTTTGTTTGTTTCTGTCTTTGTTTGCGGAATATTAAGGAAACATTCCATTTTATCATTTTGCAAACATTACGGGAATATTGCTTTTGAAAGTTCTGAAACAAGAAGTAATATTTTTTAAAAAATAGACAAACAACCAATTAAAATGTTTCTGTAAGTTCCATGAACAATATGCCAACGTTTTGAGAACAGTATTAATAACCAGATAATTTTGAATGAACGTTCTAAACGTTCTAAAAATATTAGTAGAAGAACATTTATTCTTAGTAAAGAACATTCTTTAACCAGAACGTTAGCCAAAGTTCTGAGAATTTCAAACCGTGTGGTCACATTAGCGATATTTCGAACAAAATATTGTGGTCAAAAAGATCCATTGTCCATCGTAGTGCAAGTTATTTAAAAAAAACAAGCAGATTTCTAATGGTCAGCGCAGCAAATTTCTGTGACCAGCTTAAACATGAGCGAAATTATTGTGGGGAACTTGATCGCCCTCACGCTAAACGCGCAAATTCTGACTGGATTTTGCCCGCGAAATTTCGCCGAGCAACAATAATTGTTACTGCACCTTTAGAGCACTAATCGAAAGAATCGGTGAATCGAGTAATTTAAGTTAAACGATTCATTGAATGAATTATTTAGTGTTTTATTATACTAAATATCGAGTAGCCTATTCGAAATCCACTCTATTTCCCGGCAGCATCAGTGAGATGGTCGGTAATAGTGAGCTGTATGTGTGTTGTCAGTGAGGGCGTGTGTAGGGGGGATCCACACGCACACACAATACTATGGGTATAGTATGAGCGACTGTGTGTGTGAGAGAGAGCGTGTCTGTGTGCAGATAACGGCATGGCCCCGGTCTGTGTCTTTGTAGCCGGTAAGGGGAAGGCGTGGTGAGCGTCTGATCACAGAACCAACTGATGAGGGAATGAAGCAGATGTGCGGCGATACATCCGACAGCGAGCGTGTGAACTGAACGGAAACGCCCTTATAGACAGAGGTAAGATTTATTCGCTAATACATTAATCAAATGACTCGCTTTTGTATTATTTGTCGTTTTTCGTCTGCTATTCGGCTTTGACAACAGGCTGCACCGGAGCACGTGAAACACGATGGATTAACGGGATGATGTTAATGGTTTTTATTTCTGAATGAAAACCGTTTGTGTAAGCTCATATACAATTATTCGCATTTGTTTAGAAAAAAATGACCATAGGCTATATGATATTTGTTACTTTTAGGGGTAACTGAAAGGTGGGATCTGTGTTTGACTATTCATCTCAGCATTGATAAGAAAACATTCGTTTATTAATTTCATATGATCGCTATGTCCTGTTGAACCATAGATAGCCTACATTAAAGGCAGTTCACTAAGGCTTACCAGCAGTGTGGCTAGTTCTCTGGTTATCTGTTTCTGAACATAGACAGTATTGTGTCACATCACAGATATCTAGCGGTTTGTGAAATGAATATTTCCTCTTTGATGAGGACACAGGAAATTACATGAGATGAGATGATGTCATGACATTTTTTCAAATGTAGAATTAGCACATATAGTAAGTACATTAAGTAAATATGTACTGCATATATAAGCATATTTGTATTGGTTGTGGTAGGCTAAAGTGTTCTGTTATATAAAATTACAGTCAAACTGGGATTTAGGATTTATGATTTTATTCATGAACACAAGAATGCTAAATGCAAACTTAGTAATTTATGATAGAATTTTTATTTTTGCAACCCAAATTATAAATGCATGACATTTGTGCAAAATGATATTACGTTGCTTCTTACACGTTTCGCGACACTTTTAAAGTAAAATGTCCATTAAGTGGCGCTAAAAGCGTGTTGAGTTTTAACAGATGAATGTGAATCTGACAACGTCTTATTGTGTTGGTTGTATGTATCGGAAAATATTAAAAGGTTAATGCTCTTTAGGAATTTAACATAACCAAAGGCTACTCTAACCTAAGCAATAATATTAACAAAAGGAAAGGTGAGATAAAAAGTAATTTGCTGAAGCAACCATGCTGTTTTATTATAACTCAAATTTTCCCGGACTCGTACTCAAGTGCATTGCTGTACCAGGTGTGCTACCAAGCAAGTTTACTATGTCCGAAAAGCCATACACATGGAACTGATGCTAACATCAAAACGTTTTAATTTACAAATTATGCACCATGGTAAAATGTTTTGAGGTTCAAGTGTTTTTATAAGCAGATATGTATTGGTTACTACTTGTGCTAGGCTACAGTGTTCTGTTATGTAAAATTACAATCAAACTGGGATTTAAACTAGTACAGTCTGTGCGTCTGTTTATGATTCTGTTCATGAACACAAGAATGCTAGACACTAGGTTAGTAATTTATGACAGAATTTTTATTTTTGCAACCCAAATTAGAAATGCATGACATTTGTGCAAAATGATATTACGTTGCTTCTTGCACGTTTCGCGACACTTTCAAGTAAAATGTCCAGTAAGTGGCACTAAAAGCGTGTTGAGTTTTAACAGATGAAAGCGAATCTGACAGCTTTTTATTATGTTGTTTTTTTTATGTACCAGAGTATGCTAAAAGGTCAATGCTCTTTACCAATTTAATATAACCAAACACTCTAAACCTAAGCAATAATGTTAACAAAAATAAACGTGAGATAAAGCAATCATGCTTTTGACTCATGTTTCCCCGGAATAGTACTCAAGTGTTTTGTATCTCAAGTGGAATACTTTACCGGGTACGCTACCAAGCAAGTTTACTATGTCAGAAAAGCCATACATATGGAGCTGACTGAACTGATGCAAACATCAAAACATTTTAATTAACAAATTATGCACTATGGTAAAGTGTTTTGAGGTTTTGCACTATTTTCTGTAAGGAACAGCCAAAAATATGGGTTTATTAATCAATAATATGCCTCGTAATCATAATTTGTTTGAACAATAATAAAACTTCTTGGTGTTCTACTGCCTCTAGTGTATGTATAGACACATTTCTGGAGTTTAGGCACATTTTTTTGTCAATGTGCCTGTGTTTTTATTTTTTGGATGAACTATTCCTTTTCAGAAGCTAATACAGTAAGTTTATTTGTAAGATCAGTCTACAGATGCTGTGTACAGTCCATATAGCTTCTTTACCTTTCTCTATTTAACTACCATTTTAGTTTATTAGCTTAGGATTTGGAGGTGATTTGGGGAGCAGACGGGGCGCTCATGTTTGCAGGACACTAGCTCATTCATATTCGAAGTCTTACCTGAAAGTAAAATAAGGCCATGCGGCTGGAGGAATATTTGCATCCCTGTATTTGCATGCCATGCTGCTGGTACTCCAAAAAGGGGCGATGCTTTCTAAAAGCATATGAAATCATGCTGTTATGACTTTAAAATATGGTAGAAATTCCCCAAATCATTGACTGGAAAATTAGCACATTTACAAAATTACATTGCACAAACCTAATAAGACATAACATTTAGACTGATACGTTTCATGGGAATCAAACCCATGACTTTGGTGCTGCGAGCACCATGGATTATTGTTTGAGCTGCAGGATGGTCTTAAAGACACCAAAGGGGGTTTCCTATAGAGAGAATACAATGATTTGTAAATGACTGCAAGTGCAACCTTTCATGCAACAAAATGGCTAGAAATTTAAAGCATTTAAAAAATAGCTTTTAGGAGTATACTAGCCTTTTGTTAAAATTGAACATAACAAAAGTTCAGTTCTGATTTAATAGGATCTATAAAAATTCTCATTCGTACATTACATCTGTATGCCCCGTCACCTGTTTTTATTGCTTTTTTGTTTTCCTCATATCCCTCAGGAAAAGACGCTTTGACGTACAGCTAGCTTGTAAACAGGAACTAGTAGTTAAAGAAGAGTCTTTGGATGTGGAAATGAGCTGCGAGCATCTTTTCTGTGAGAAGCGACTGCAGGAATTCATGTTCAGGAAGTCCTGTCACAAACAGACGGCAGCTAATTTTAAACACTAAATTAGAGAAGATAGTGCTTATTGTTTCTGCGTTGGGCTGCCCTCTAAAAACCTCAAGTCAGTGGAAGTGACAGTGTGTTTCCGTGACAGTGCATTATCACATCCTTTTCACTAGTAGCACATCTTCCTGTGAAGCGTTCAAGGTGCTTTTAAGTACAAATTTAGTTAAGAGTAGATGACCTAGTGTCTAAGCTTATTTTTAGTTCTGTATCGTTTCTCCTTTCCATCTTATGAAAGCTGTGCTTCTCTCAGCTCAACTGGCCGTTTGAAGCCTCTGAGTTTGAGAGCTGCAGGTACAGTATCTGCACAGACAGAGGCTCCTGACAATCCCTGAGAAAGGCAGATTCACCACACGGGGGAGGAGGGATTTTCACCAGACTGCTAAGAATATAAAAATCATATTTCACTCTAAAATCAAAAGAAAAAGTTATATTTTGCATAAGGGAAAAAAAGGACCATAAAAGGAATCGTTGACCTATAAATGAGAAGACTGCCATTGTTTACACATTTAAATATTTTAACAAATGCTTTTAAGTCATTCTGCTGATCCAGTTCAAAAATTTGATTTAATTTGATTTACATTTAATTTGTTTACAATTAGATTGTTTCAAGATTTGTACATGAACTACCAGTAAGCGTTTTTAATTTTTAATCTCTTGTCAAATCTTCATTAATTAATAAAAAATGTAAATGTTATTGCAATTTAAAAGAACCATTTTCTATTTGAAAATATTTTAAAATGTAATTTATTTCTGTAATCAAAGCTGAATTTTCAACATCATTACTCCAGTCTTCAGTGTCACATGATCCTTTAGAAAGCATTCTAATATGCTAATTAGATGTTCAAGAAACCTTTATTATTATCAGTTGAAAACAGCTGTGCTGATTAATATTTTTATTATCTGATAAATAGAAAGTTCAATACAACAGCATTTATTGGAAATAAAAATCTTTTGTAAAATTATAAAAACCTTTTTAATCAATTTAATGCATCCTTGTTGAATAAAAGTATTATTTTCTTAAAAAAAAAAAAAACACCTGAAAGTTTCAGTGGTAAAAACGAATAAATGATGGCATTGTGACACTATTTGTTTGACATGACAATTAATGATATTTTTGTTATTAATGTTGATTTTAATAAATAATAAAATGTTAAAATAGAATAAAAGCATAACATTTCATTGTTACAGTAATGACAATGATTTTTTTTTTTTGCATTAAAGTAATTATAATTTTGGAGGCAAATGTTCTATATTGTAATGCAAATAGTATTAAACAGCAAAAATAAACAATGTAACTAACTTCAAAGGTTCTAAAACATGCTTAATTTTCTTTATGCAAAATATTGTTTAGTAAAAGATTTCCCTCGTGTGATAATCTCTTTCATCAAAATGAAAGCATTTTGTTCCCAGTTCCCATGTGGATAATAAACTGACCAAGTTCTCACTCCCGTGGGAGACCTCCGAAGAAAAGGGTGGTGTTTTGGAGAAACATCCGACAATCAGATCAGGTTTTGGTTTTAATTCATTGTTGTAGTACCACTGACCTTCAGAATACTGTGTAAACTCTGTTTGTAGCAGCCTCTGTTTAGACTATGAACTGCAGGTGGATTTACTGACGTCCTTGAGGGTTGCAAACATACGTAATCTCTTGCTCAAGCAGCTGGCAGACAACCAGCTCTAATCAGCCATAGGATATGAATCGCCGATGGAACAGTGTGTGTGTGTAAGATGTGTGTGTAATCAGTCTAGAACTGGATCCTATGACGTGATATCGACCTCCATTGTTGAGAGAAACTAGAGTCAGTGGTCTGTCCTCCCGTATCTGTATGAGGAGCAGTACAGTGGAGCATCAGTGGATTTCACCTGCTGAAGACCTGAACTGGATCTCACCACTAGTGTCTGCTGAGTCTTATTAAGTCTCAATATGAAGCATTAAATGGGTTATCAGATGCAAAGTTCACTTTTACATGTTGTTTGAACATTAATGTGTGTTGGAAGTGTATGTACAAGTCTACCCTATAATGATAAAAATCCATGCAGTGGTTTTTAATTAATCTGTAAAAATAATATCTCCTTTTTCAAATCGAGCCATTCTCAGATGTCTGTCGTTGTGGCGTCACACCCACAGAGGCCGCTCCCACAATAGTTGATTGACATGAGCATCTTACCTCAGATCAGCTGTAACAGTCTGACCTCCATTGTTTCGATGCTGGAGCAGGGATGTAAGTTAGACAAGAATATCTCAGATTGAGCGATTGAGGTGTTGTGTTGCTGGATGTAATAATGAACATAGTGGTCGTTATTTACTCTCGACATCTGAGCTGCTGAAGATGCAGTGGATTACGTTTGTTTGTGAAGGGAATGCACCTCCCAATCTACATAAATGCGTCTATGTTTTCACGAATCATTCATGATCCAGCTTCACTTACAGCAGAAGCGAGTATAAGGGTTTTTTTATGAATCTTTGCGATCACCTTTCCTCATAACATGCTAGTTAGCAAGTTTAGCGGCTAAATGCGGTTAAAGTAAACAGGCTCGTCACTCCACAGAGAGAAGAGAGGGGCGGGGCGAGCAGAGCTCATTAACATTTAAAGCAACCTCAATCAGAACAGGATGATTTTTACAGAGCTGATTTTGACAAGGTAAAAGGGTGTTGTTTTACACTACCACTGAGAATTTTTAACCAAAGTATATTATAGACTTTTTATTAAGACCTTAAAGAATCATATCAACTTGTAGAAAATGGGCATCCGATGACCCCTTTAAAGGAGTAGTTCACTTCCCGTTGTCATCCAAGATGTTCATTATCTCCATATAGTGGACTTCTATGGTGCCTGCGAGTTTGAACATCCAAAATGCAGTTTTTATGCAGCTTCAAAGGGCTCTAAATGATCCCAGCCGATGAAGAAAGGTCTTATCTACTGAAATTATTGGTCTTTTTCCAAATAAAAAAAAACCTTTGTAACCTCAAGTGCACGTCTTGTCTACTTCTTTGATGCGCATGTGTACTCTATGTATTCCGGTTCATGACAGATAGGGTATGTCGAAAAACTCCCATCTCATTTTCTCCTCCAACTTTAAAATCATCCTACATTGCTGTTTTACCTTTTGTTGTAAAGGGTGTTTGATCTTCTTTGCATGTTCACTTTGTGAAGACTGGGTCGGTACTTCTGCAGTGATGTAGGACGATTTTAAAGTTGAAGGAAAAAATGAGATGGGAGTTTTTCGACATACCCTAACTGTATTGACCTGGATTACACAGAGTACGCATGCACAACGCAGAGCTAGACAAGACCTGCATTCAAGGTTAAAAAGTATATATATATATATATATATATTTTTTTTTTTAGAAAATGACAGATTTCATTCTGTTTCATTAAATAAGACCCTAAATAAGACCCTTCTTCCTCGGCTGGGATCGTTTTAAGCCCTTTAAAGCTGCATTTTGAATGTTTAAACTCATGGGCACCACAGAAGTCCACTATATGGAGATAATTCCTAAAATGTTTTCCTCAAAAAACATAATTTCTTTACGACTGAAGAAAAAAAGGCATGAACATTTTGGATGACAATGGGGTGAGTACATTATCTGTTCTTTAATGATTTTTCTAGAATATATCAGTGTTTTATGGGGATATATTTTTTTAATGTTAAATGAATCAAATTTTACAAGAGTGTAACCTAACACTCAACAGATGTGTTCAGAAAACTAGTGAGCAGCATGTCTTCTGCCTGAATCACTGAAAAAAATTAATAAATAGCAGAATTAATTTTCACTCAGAATTTGCTAGCAAATTTGACAAACAATTACAAAGAAATGTCAAGTAACACATTTAAACATGACATTTTTGTATTTCCTTGTAAAACGAAAAACTGAAATTGTATTTCCTTGTTAAAAATACCGTGTTTTATTCATAATTTTGAAAAAAAAAATTTTTACAATGTATTCGGCTTCTTAGGCAGCATCAGAATTGTTTTTGAACTTCATAAGTGACTCTACATAAGTAGCAACTCTTAAATAATCATAAACTTTTTTTTAAAGTAACATTTTTGTTTGTTTTTTTAATTATGGTTTTATGAGAATAACCCAGTAGCAAATCGTAGTTTATGGCTGTGATGTAAATGAAAGCCAAATGGCTATTTAAAAAAACAAGACAAAACTGTCCCTTCAGAATATCCCATCCAAACTTCCTGTTTCGGAAGGAAATACTGTATACCAAAACAGGAAGGAAAACAGTTCACCAAGCCATTCATGGTGTGTTTAACATTCACTCACACGCATCACACAAATACTGAATAATAAATATTAATTGTTTTTCAAAGCATGTTGCAAAGCTAACAGCGTGATCTCTAATGAGCTCCATTATTATTAGATTCTCTGCAGCACCTCATATAAAACACAGCATATGTAACCAACATTTTTCTTAATTCTTTAATGATTTATTTAATTGATTGCTTAATCTGTGAACACTCCACTATTGCCTGAGAATGTGCTTAAAATAGGCTATCTAGGTTTTAGACAACCTGATCTCACAAGTATTTGTTTTCATACAAAATCTGAAAGCACCAACTTAAATCTAACATTAGAGATTATATAAAAACATGTAAATGAGTTTGCAGCTGATTCGTCATAAAATATTTAAAATGTCATTAAACTGTGTAGGAACAAAGCTATTGTAAATTAAACCAGCATTTATGAAGGCTATAACATAAAAACAAGAGAAACAAACAACATAAATGTAAAATGTTGGTCACAGGTTTCATAGATGAAGCAGCAGTGCAGTTGGCACATTTCCAGTGGTGCTGCCTTAATTTCTGAACAATGGCACCATGGCCCATTGGAGTAATGAAATATTAACCATGTGAGTTCAAAGAGTCCTGCTGAAAAGTACATCTGCTGGGCCCTTGATTGAGACACTTAACCCCTAAACAGCCTCTCAGGGGACGTTATAACTCAGTGCCTGTAGCCACACCACAACACCAGCAGTGTCCAGTGTGCCAGAAAGAAAGCAGTGGCTCTGTCTCAATATATCATGAACTGATTTGATGCCTACCACCTGCATGGACAGACATTTATGTCTTGATATTTTAGTTTCTTATACACCTAGATTTGCTTGGTTGTACCAGAATTTTTGGGTGTTGTGTGTGGTTGCCACTGCATTGTTATGTGGTTGCTAGGGTGTTGTGGGTGGTTGCTAGGTGTTTGCTTACTGGCGTACCCCCGAGTCTATTCATATTTTAGTTTGTGTATGACTCAGGTCCCTCCCTAAATGTAACGTCTATGGGATTTTTTTCTTTCTTTTTTAACCATTGTATCATGCCAGCTTAAAAAAAAATTCTGGTGGCTTAGTAAAGTTGTCCTATCTTCAGTAAGCCACACTTTCTGAGGTACCATTCATGACGATTTTGAGATAGGCAGCAAGCATGATAATCTAATGGATGCAGTTATACAAAGCCTTTTCCTTGTAAAAAAAAAATATATATATATATATATATATATATGACCTTTGTTCATCTTCAAAACACAAATTAAGATATTTTGGATGAAATCCGAGAGCTTTCTGATCCTGTATAGACAGCAACGCAACTGACACGTTCAAGGTTCAAGGCCCAAAAAAGTAGTAAGGACATCATTAAAATAGAAATTTTATAAAGCTATGAATCTACTTTTTGTGCACAAAGAAATCAAAAATAATGACTTTATATAACAATTTCTTCTACCTTTCTGGGCCTTGAATGTGTCAGTTGCATTGCTGTCTATGCAGGGTCAGAATATCTTGATTTGTGTTCTGAAGATGAATGAATTATTATTATTACTTTAGTGTACTCAATTATTTTTTTCTCTGATTATCTTCAGACTGGATTTTTAATAGACCAGACAATTTTTGTAAAGAGCATCAACGAATTTAGCGAAGAAAGCTTCAAAATGGATGTTAGAATATAACTCACAACACTTTGCATATTGTGACAAAACTTAGTACCTGTGCTATCAAGCATGACCTGATGGCAACTGCACAGTTTCAGCACAGCGCCACCTACTGGTCAAGATGATGTGAAAAATTGACATTTTTGTTTAGAACTGTTTGGTGAAAAAGCATAAGATTGATCCCTTTAGATTCAGTGCAGAATACAGAGTTAAACAATACATAATTTACCCATGAATTTTGTGTAAAATGTTGTATTTTACAAACAAATTGGTGTATTATTATGAAACTTGATAGGTGTCTTCAGCACCAGTCCCTGATCCAACCTATGAAGTTTTCAGTCAGCACCACATAGTGGTCATAAGATACAAAAACATTTACAAATACAGTTTTTGTGGATTTTCCGGGTGTCCATGAATCTTACCTGTTCCCTCGGTCCTATACAATCCAATGGTATGTTTTTCGCAAGACGGCCATCCCTGTTGAAAAATTCAGTATATTCTGGTTAGGTATGTTTTGAATCATGGCTGCTGATTTGAGCAAGTTTAAGCTGGTCCTTAGGCAATCATGAGCTGGTTTTAGCTGGTCATGTGCTGGTCATGAGCTGGAGCTAGTTGCTTAGTACCAGCTTAGGACAAGCACACACTGTTAAAAATAAACAAACAAACAAAAAACACAATTTGTTGAGTCAACTTAAGATAATTTGTTACCCTGCAGACTTAAAATTTTATATTTGAGTTGACTAAACAAACAATTTGGTTTGTTGAACTTAAAAGCTGGGCTTGTTACCCAGCTGCCTTAAAATTTTAAGTTGAAAGAACCAGCTTAAACCAGCTCAAACCATGCTTCAAAACATACCTAACCAGCATATGCTGGATATTTCAACAGCGATATTATCTGTCAGCCATTTTGATGTAGGGCAAAAACTTACTTTTTCGAACTCATTTCTAACTGGCAAAAGGTAATTAAAAGTTTTATACAATCTCAAACCGTCAAAACCGTCAAGTCATCATCAAAAGGTGAGGGAGTGATGCCAAGCTGGATCTGAGGCTGTTTCTGAAACGGTTTGGTATATTAACACCAAACTTTATGTATGTCATTGTCACCCCACACTGACTACATCAGACCAATGTAGCAGCTCCACCTTTTGGTCAAAATTGATAAGCAATTATGTCACATTACAAGTGGGTTTTCATCTATTCTGCTTAAAGTTATCAACAACTACCTTTAATAACTGATTGAAAAATTATCTGATGCTTCCCATAGTTGCTTAACTACTCATTTTGCCCTGTTTGGGCTTGACCACTTAATTGCTGCTTACAGCTATATATATATATTTAGCTAATAATTCCTCAGTACACTTTAATCATTACAAAGACAATAGAAGTAATTCTGAAATTAAATTTAGATGTATTTAAGTACTACTTAAAGGAGTCACCGGATGCAAGATTCACTTTTACATATTGTTTGAACATAAATGTGTGTTGGCAGTGTGTGTACACGACCACCTTATAATAACAAAAATCCACCCAGTGGTATTTTTAATCTCTATAAATAATATCCTCTTTTTCAAATCAGGCCATTCTCTGATTCTTGTCTGTTTGATGTCACACAGACCAAGGCCACTCCCACGAGAGTTGATTGACATGGCCGTCTTAGCTGACTGAGCTGTGATCTGTCTGCCATTGTTTTGATGCTGGAGCAGGGACGTAGACAAGAATGGCTCCTGAGCGATTGAGGTTTTGTGTTGTTGGATGTAATAGTGAACATAGTAGTTGTCATTTACTCTCGACATCTGAGCTGCTGAAGATGCAGTGGATTACATTTGCTTTTGAAGGGAATGCACCTCCCGATCTACATAAATGCATCTATGTTCACGCGAATCATTCGTAATCCAGCTTCACCTACAGAAGAAGCAAGGATTTTTTCTGCATATTTGCAAATCGCCTTTCTTAATATTGTGCTAGTTAACAAGTTTACATTAGCATTAAATGCTCATTAGCATTTAAAGGGACATGCAACAAAACGTGTTGCTGTGTGCAAAGCTGATTTTGACAAGGTAAAAAGGATGTTGTTTTACACTACCAGAAATTTTAACCAAAGTATGTTATAGACTTTTCATTAAGGCCCTAAAGAATCATATCAACTTGTGGAAAATGGACATCTGATGACTCCATTAAGTGGCATTTAAGTCAAGCTACTTGCTTTTCATGTGAATTTAAACCATAATACACTATAATGCATTTTCATTTAATTGCAATTAACATGCAGTTTAATATCTGAAAACATTGCATTCAGTTTGAAACAGTATATTCTTAGAGCTTTCTAGGGCTCACTAGGTATGAGGCACATTATCTTTCTACCATAAAAGTCAGCTGAAAATAACAAAAGCCCCGAAAAGCTCAAGCTCTACAGGATGAACTGCAGAGCAGATAAATCTTGACGGACAACATGTCTAGGCTTTGTGTTGCAGCTGTAAAATGCTGCACATGTGCGCAGATACACTGTCAGCACAGGTTACAGATGCTCTGCTCGTGAATCGGTGACAAGCATGTCGTAGGTTCATTTACAGCTTGAGTGGTTTCTGTCTCTCTCCTCCCGCGGGCACTGCAGTCCGGCTCTGCTGCGTCCACTGCAGAACTAGTGCACTTCCTTTGTGAGATCTCTGCATGATGCTGCTGTGGAGCGGTTCCTCTCTGATACCAGACCAGCGTCAGATGCGTTTGAACAATGAGATCACAACTGAAAATAAACACAATTACTGGAACACCTTACTTACACTAATGCCTTAGCATACTAATTTTAGTCTGACCATTACCAGAAATTTCCATGGTAGATTTCACCAAAGTGTTTCAGTTTCTATGGCAAATAGATAGATAGATATATAGATTTTATAGCTTTCTATAGCTATATAGATTACCAAAATAAGAGGGATCATACAAAATGCATGTTCTTTTTTTATTTACTACTGACCTGAATAAGATCACATAAAATACATTTACAGAAAGTTCACAAGAAAAAAATAATAGTTGAATTTATAAAAATTCCATTCCATTCGAAAGTTTACATACGCTTGATTCTTCATACTGTGTTGTTACCTGAATGATCCCCACTGTACTTCAGAAAAATCCTTCAGGTCCCACAAATTCTTTGATTTTCAGCATTTCTGTGTATTTGAACCCTTTACAACAATGACTGTATGATTTTGAGATCCGTCTTTTCACACTGAGGACAACTGAGGGACTCATATGCAACTATTACAGAAGGTTCAAACACTCACTGATGCTTCAGAAGGAAACACATTAAGAGCCAGGGGGTGAAAACTTTTTGAATTTGAAGGGTAAATTTAACTTATTTTGTCTTGTGGGAAAAATGTAAGCATCTTCTGTAGCTTCTGAAGGGCAGTACTAAATGAAAAACATATAGGCAAAATAAGCCTAAACCCTTCATTCTGTTCAAAAGTTTACACTGTATAGTGTACACGACATAACATACACATGGCATAACATGAAAATAATTCTCCAAGAATTTTAATATTGATACATCCCAGTTTTGTTATTAAAAATAGCTTTCATTAACTGAAATAAAGCTAAAATAAAATGATATAATTTTATATATAATTATGTTATTTTGGTAGGTAACTGAAATAAATTTACTTTAAAGTACTAACATTGCTAAAAGAAAAACTGAAATAAAAATAAATCCATATAGGGGAAAAATTAAATAAAATTAAATAAAATTCCCTTGATATGCTGACGTGCTTGATACGCCCCACAACCACCCTACAATGATAAAAATCAACCCACTCTAGTGTAGGGGATCTACAGAAGTCAATTTAGCTCAAAGGGAATCATTTAAGATTGAACAGAATCTCCGTTTTACAGCCGATCAATGAATCGGCCAGTGATTCATTGAGCGAGCCGTATAACATCAACTCTGTAATGGATACTAAAATATAGTATCCATTACAGTGAAATCCAAAATATAGTGAAAACTATTTATTAGCACGGTAACAAGGTCGGCAGTTTAAGACATTAATTTATAAGCACAAAACACAAGATACTTCTCTTTTCAATATGAATAAGAATTTATTGGATAAACCTAAGACATATAAACTAATCTAACACATAGATGCGCATTCACACATTCATACAAGTTGCAGAAAGAGAGAGAGATGAGGAAAGAATGAGTTCAGAAGAGTGAAAATATGAATCCCAAGTTTATAGCATAAGTATATGCAATTGCTTAGACCTGAACAACCATCAATCATTTAATTAACCCTCGCGTTGAATTTCTCAATGAGGTTATTAAACTTTATATTAAATGCACCAGTTCAGAATCTGGAGGTTTGTACTTGCATTGCCTTTGTGTTAAGGGGTTTCCTTTGATGACGTCGTTGCAGAAAGGGGTTCCCCAAGGTTGCTGATTGGTTGGAAGTTCGTGGTCGTTGGAAGTGATGTCTTGGGCGTTGGCTGGAGGATGGAGTCGTGTACGCTGGTTGAAGTTTTGAGGCGGGCACGAAGTCTGAGACACGGCTTAGCGGCAAAACTTAACTTAGAACACGAAACTCTCAATGGAAAGAAAAGATTAAAGTAAAAGAAAGAAATGTGACGATCTCCTCATGTTTCCGTTTTAGAGGAGTGGCTGGCGTGCGAGCCAGGAAGCGTTCAAAGAACGCAAAAAACAGCGGCAAAAATGATGGCTAAGATCATGGCTAAAAGAGATGGCACGAAGCACAAACTAAAAGCATGACTAGAAGCGATGGTTAAAACCAATAGCTAAAAGCAAAATTTTATGGTGTCCTGTGGTTTTAAACTCAGTTTTGGACACATCCCAAAATGGTGTCTTGACCAATTAGATGTTGTCTTAACTCGGGATATTGCTATGTTTCTCCTCCCAAAACATAAATCAGCATGTTATCTTATCAGTCACATGGTCAGAATTTTCCCGCTCTTGCAGAGCATAATTTGGCCATGATTTCTATAACATGAATACAATGCATTTGACAAAGAATTGATCGGTAGAAACGTTCAAAGCATGAATTTTCAAACTCATACATACCAAACACGAATATAAACCCTTAAGCTATTCAATAGTTATTAAAAGGACATACACAATGAGTGATTAGAACATAACAGACAAATGTGTGGGTAACATACATAGTAGGGAGTTATGCAGTAGTCTGATGTTCATTCATAAGTCCTTTTAAGCATAATTTTGGTGCATATTTAGGTAAAGGGGACAGTCTCTCTGTCATTCTGTGAACTAGGGGCATGTTCCGAGGAACAAAGGAATGTAGAAGGAACTCGGTCTGGTTCTTGTCTTGGGTGGGGGAGCGCCACCCAACAAAGTTTCCTCATGTGATGGTCCTGATGTTCTGTATCTTTGACCATTAATTTTGGGTTTTTCGCCCCAATATTGACAATCTCCTTCCTGAGTTGGGATTATCAGTAATTGTGTTCTTTTGTTTTAATGTTGTTCAAAGCTGTGAAAGTTGGTTGGTTAGGCTTACTTCAGGCTGGCTGGTGCCAGGGTATCATGGACAGATTTATGACGTGGTCCTGGGCCTCTTTGTGGAATCTGGCTCTTTAGTTTCAACCAAATGTTCTGATCGAATCTTTCATTTGTCTGATTCGCTCTGATACCCTACACTAGGGATGGCCGATATCTTATCGTTTGCGATATACCGGTAACATTTTCTCCACGATAAGAATTAGTCTTCCCGCGATAATAACGATAAAGTCTAGTTGTTGACATATTTCTATGTGTGACAGTGTGGAGTGACATGCTAAAGCCGAACATGAAACTAGTATATTGCTAAATGATGTGCTCCAATCTGGAACTGGTTTGGTCAAAACTGTGCAGTGCGACAAAAATCGATCTGAGCCTCAAATAATATTAACTGTACTAGTAGCAAGTGTGCGATGCAGTTTTGCATGTGTTTGAGCCTGTTTTTGCAGGGCGCCCTCCAGCTTCCGAATCAGAAAGAGCTTTATTGGCCAAGTGTGTTTTACACCCAAGGAATTTGTTTTGGTGTTAGGAGCTTCCAGTACATTAAGCATGAACAATTTAATTTGCATTCCAGTGAATTAAACAGTCATTACATTTCTTGTGTACTCAGTAATGCTCACAACACCCTATTTTGGGTAAAAATAGGAAAGATAATACTTTTCTCTAAAGAAACAGGATTTCCTTGAATTATCGTCATTGATATCATAATCGCAATAAATACTAGAAATTATCGTGATTTTCAAGCCCATATCGCCCATCCCTAACCCACTCCTTATTTTTTAATCTCCATTAAACCAAATAAGTCTCATTAGACCTGCCGTTTTGATTCTCAAAGCAGTGTGATGTCACATTGTTTAGGCCCCGCCCACGGCCGCTGACTGACAGTCCTGCATTGCCATAGTTTCCACCCTCAGCAATTTGTGTTTGGTTGTACACTGTCTTCCATTTTCACAGTGCTTGAGTAGCTGTACCACTGAATTACTATCATACTTTGAATTAGGATTGTGTGTTTACACAGAGGTTTTTGGTGTGGTGTTAGGGTGTTGTGTGACTTACAGGCATACACACTTCAACACTCAGATTGAAACTGAATTAAGATCCAGAGGAGCTCTTCACACTTTATATTCTGTGATCATCACAGGTGTCCAACTCAGAGTCCTGAAGTGTATCCAGCACTGAATGGAGGGTCAGAGGTCGTGACCGAGCACTTGAGGAAACCAATGGAGTGTTAATATCAACCGATAGAGAAAGAGAGTAGAGAGAGAGAGAGGCAGAAGTGAAGAGAAAGAAGTGTGACACACACACACACATACACTGAACCATAAGAATTCAACACAACGGCAGCTCTGTTAGAGAGATTCTCTTCAGAATTGGTTTTGCGGTAAACATGAGGTGCAGTAACTGTGTATGACAAGCACTTGATTGTTTGAGAGAGAGTGTCCTGTGTGAATGAGAATGTTTACAGGGATGTAGACTGACAGGAAGACATTGTTTTGGCCAGAAGGAAAGTGTTCCTTTGTTTAAAAGCAGAGACTTGATAACCCTTGCAACGGGCCGTCATCACGTGTATCTGTCCCATGAGTTCATGACCTGGAAAAGAGGAACGGAGGGTTAGGTATATTTTTAAAATGAAGGAACCAAATGCATTTTTTTTTTTAAATTACACTCACTTCCAATAGTGATTCAATCAGAATGAGTGTTATTTTAGTTTACACTGAGATGCTAGTACAGTTTTACAGTTATTAATATTTTAAATTAGTTTGTATGTATATAGTTTGTTTGTATTTTTTATTAAAATGTTACAATTTTTTGTTGTCATTTTGTAATTTTTTTAATTTTATTTATTTTTTAAAATATGCAAATATAGTTTTAATTATTTATTCTTTTTTTTTCTTTCAGTTTTAGTTTTAGTAATTTTAATACATTAAACTAAATGTATTTTGTCTTGGCTAGCTGAAATAAAATAAGTTAAAAGTTATATAAAATTATATAAAATTTTCCAAGTAATATTCATGACATGATGTTTAACAAATATACAAAAATAGAAATATTATTTGTTTATTATTCATTTGTTCAAATGGTATTTTAAGTAATAGCCAAAGTAAAATGACAATGTAATAAAAATCAAATAATAAATAATTAAATAAAAACAAACAAACAAAACAATATCATTTTTGGTAACATTTTAACAAAAGTATTTTAGATTAGAATATAGTTTACACAAATGTGACCCTGGACCACAAAACCTTAAGTACGGGTATATTTGTAGCAATAGCCAACAATACATTGTCAAAACTGTCGATACAATGGGCCAAAATTATCGATTTTTCTTTTTTATAATTAGGATATTAAGTAAAGATCATTTTGCATGAAGATATTTTCTAAATTTCTTACCGTAAATATATAAAAACTTAATTTTTGATTAGTAATATGCATTGCTAAGAACTTCATTTGAACAACTTTAAAGACAATTTTCTCGTTTTTGTTTTTTAAACTTTCAGGTTCCAGATTTTCAAATAGTTGTATTTCAGCAAAATATTGTCCTATCCTAATAAACCATACACCAGTGGAAAGCTTATTTAATCTCAATTTTTGAAAATTGACCCTGATCCAGGGTCACAAGTGTGTTGAAAGAATAATTAATAGATTTATTAAAGAGCTGTAATAATTAATCAGAATCAAAAATTAAATGTTGGTTCTTATTTATTTATTTAGTAGTTTTTTTTATGTTTCTTGAAACAAAAACAAAAAAAAAATCTTGAATTCTACTGCATGTAGAATTCACTTTTGTTTTTGCCCCAATTTTTCATGAGCTGAACTCAAAGATCTAAGACTTTTTCTATGTACACAAAGGCCTATTTCTCAGGTTGTTGATTGTGGCCTGTGGAATGTTGCTCCACTCCTCTTCAATGGCTGTGCGAAGTTGCTGAATATTGGAACACGCTGTGGTATACGCCGATCCAGAGCATCCCAAACATGCTCAATGGGTGACATGGGATGTTTTGAGCTTCCAGGAATTGTGTACAGATCCTTGCAACATGGGTCCATGTATTATCATGCTGCAACATGAAGTGATGGTCGTGGATGAATGGCACAACAATGGGCCTGTGTTTGTTGTCCATAACATACACCTGCCCATACCATAACCCCACCACCACCATGGGCCACTCGATCCACAACGTTGACATCAACAAACCGCTCACCCACACAATGCCATACACACTGTCTGCCATCTGCCCTGTACAGTAAAAAAAACAGGATTCATCCTTTAAGAGAACACTTCTCCAAATGTTCTCCGAATGTGAGCATTTGCCCACTTAAGTCGGTTACGACGACGAACTTCAGTCAGGTCGAGACCCCGATGAGGATGACGAGCATGCAGATGAGCTTCCCTGAGACGGTTTCTGACAGTTTGTGCAGAAATTCTTTGGTTATGCAAACCGATTGTTGCAGCAGCTGTCCGGGTGGCTGGGCTCAGACGATCTTGGAGGTGAAGATGCTGGATGTGGAGGTCCTGGGCTGGTGTGGTTACACGTAGTGTGCGGTTGTGTGGCCGGTTGGATGTACTGCCAAATCCTCTGAAATGCCTTTGGAGACGGCTTATGTTAGAGAAATGAACATTCAATTCATGGGCAACAGCTCTGGTGGACATTCCTGCAGTCAGCATGCCAATTGCACGCTCCCTCAAAACTTGTAACATCTGTGGCTTTGTGCTGTGTGATAAAACTGCACGTTTTAGAGTGGCCTTTTATTGTGGCCAGCCTAAGGCACACCTGTGCAATAATCATGCTGTCTAATCAGCATCTTGATATGCCACACCTGTGAGGTGGATGGATTATCTCGGCAAAGGAGAAGTGCTCACTAACACAGATTTAGACAGTTTTGTGAACAATATTTGAGAGAAATAGGCTTTTTGTGTACATAGAAAAAGTATGTATATATATATATATATATATATATATTTTGTAAAATGGAACTGAATATCATTATTATTATTATTATTATTTCCTTTATTTAGCCAGGAGAGACTCACTGAGATAATTAAAATCTCTTCTTTCAGAGAGATCTGGTCAAGACTAGTCAAGATTTTAGATATGCGGTTGCACATTTAGCCTTGATCTCTAGCCTGATTTGGACTGAAGAAGAGTGCGTTCAGAGCATAAGAAGAGCATGTTCAGAGTGTGACAGAATGCTGCGTCTCTGCTCGTATCCGGATAGACTGTGACACAAGTGCTGTTCAATTATTCATCACATGGAGTAAACAGAGATAAGCTGAACACAGACTGGGACGGGGTTTGATAACGACTCCCGCTTGAGTTCACTCAGACACGATGCCCAGCGCAAATCAAACACTGAACCCACGCTAGGCCTGCAGAGAGCTCTGTCCTGGCAGATTCCTGGAAACGCTCTGAATGCAATGGAGTCTTGTGGTGCGGAGATTAATTTTCTGGGTGTTTTAACTGTTTTGTCGTGGTAAGGCATAACAGCGTAATTCAAGCCATTACGAATGTGGAAGCACATTCAGTGTGGCTTCTCATGCAAACATGGGCGTGCCATAGTCATTTCATACTGTTTGCCAAGCGTTCCTGAAGTGGCCATATAGACGGGCAGTATTCTAGAGACTGATGTTGATGTGGCCATAATAGTGACCAAAGTCCTCATTTACTGAAGCATTTTGTTTGTAAAATCCTGTTTTGTTTTACAGAGATGTCATAGTTGCATTTTTAGTATCATTTGCTCTATTCATATCTTGTCATTGAAGGATTTATGCAAATGTTTAAAGTGAGGTACTCTGATATCTCACACCATAAACTAATTGTACTCAGTGTGCACTTGTAGTGTACTTTAATCTTAAAAAAAAAACTGTACTTGAAGATAATATAATATTAATGAAATGAAAGGCCACTTATGTGAATTTAAGAAAGATACTTTCATTGCCCTATGTTAACATGCTTATATACACTTTGTAATGATGTTTTTAAAAAGAGTACTTATTATAGAAATAAAACAGATTTATTGTAAGTGTGAACTTAATGTAATGTTTTCAGGCACTTAACGCAATTGTAATTAAATGAAAATGTGTTTAAGATTGAATTTGTACTAAATGCAAATAGCTGGACTTTAAAGTGTTTTTGACTAACTTAAAGGGATAGTTTACACAAAAATGAAAATTAATCAATGATTTACTTACCCTCAAACCATCCTAGATGTATATATTTTTTTTTCCTTCAGACAAATGCAAACTGAGTTATATTAAAAACTGTTGTGGCACTTCCAAGCTTTATACACTGCAAAAATGCTTTTCTTACTAAGATTTTTTGTCTTGTTTCAAACCAAAATATCTAAAAATTCTTAAATCGAGACAGATTTTCCAGATAAGTGAACATTATTGTCTTGTTTAAGAAAAAAAGTAAAAATTAAGTGAGTTTTTGCTTGAAACAAGCAAAATAATCTGCCAGTGGGGTAAGCAAAATAATCTTGTTTTCTGCTTGAAATAAGATTATGTTGCTTACCCCATTGGCAGATTATTTTGCTTGTAATTTGGAAGTAATTTAGCACATTTATGTACAATAAATGTAATACCAAATAACACACTACAGTTCAAATTATAATCAAGTTCTTTACATGTGCTTTAGTATGTTAGCCAACATTAAAGTGTAGCTCTTTAAAGCATGACAACAGATTATTAAAACACGATAATGTAAAATGTAAAATGTAACTTTTAATTTGACATTACAAAGTGCACTTTTTAAAAGTGTACTTAAGTGTGTGAAGAAACTGTCTTTAAGTACACTTAAGTGGCCTTTTACTTCATTAATATTACATTATATCCAAGTACACCCTAGTAAAAAGGTAATAGATTTAAAATGCATTAATTTTATATTGAGTATAGTTCAAGTCTATCAGCATATTTAGTGACATATCGCTCAAGACTTACTGATATAAAAATTGTTTAATGAATTATAAAAAAATAGAATTAAACGTAATTACAAGTACTACTTGTGCAAAATGCACATTTCTTAATGTTAAGCTTAAAATATGTTTTAATATAACTATTGATGAGGATATTTAAATAATATCGGTCTTTAAGTGCAAAATATTTAAGGTGTACCTAAAGTTTACTTTAGCAAAATCAAATATACTTAAGTATATCTTTAGTTGGACTTCAGAACTACTTCTGGACAATTAAAGTGCATTAAGTACAAAATTAGTTCCAATTTATGAGACTTTAAGTGTACCAGTTTAGTATACTAAAAGTACAGTTGCAGGGTATTCTTATTAAGTGCATAATTTGTACATTTATGTAGTATACTTTTAAATACATTTTATTTTTCACTAGGGCAGTTTTTTTAAATATACTTTCAAGACTTTAAGTACACTATAATTGCACATTCAATGCAATTAAACACTCTAGCAAGAGAAACCAAGTATTTAAGTTAAAATATCCAAATGCCTTTTTAAATGCACAATTGAACCAGCTTGAAATATAACATTTTGAGCATTTTAAAGCTGCGTTTACGATAGAGCTGTTGTCAGATTTAATTGCTGTTGCAACCTGTTATGAAAACAATTCTGACAGGACATTTTGCTCTTTTCCTATTCAAGTAGATGGAGCTGCACTAGACTGTCTATCACTGTGGCAGTTAAAGAAGTAGTCTGTACATATTAGATGTTGTAGAGTTGTACAGTGGTGTTTTTGATAGTGGGGCCTCAGCTGCAGGCTGTTTATTTGATAACTTCAGTGAATCTAAGTGCACAGGTGGCTATTAGATGAACAATTCCATCAGCAGTGCCTTACACCCTTCCTCTCTAAAAGAAGGGCTTTAATCCATGCCATCATTGCTCAGGTAATTAAACAGTTTAATATCATCATCCGTCAAAGCTCAGTCTCAAACAATTTACAGTTTTTTTTCTTTAGATTGTGTATGTGACAGACTGAAAGATGTACTTTTAGAACCTTCATCCTTCAGGACAGTTGCTTCACTTATTGGTCCCATCAGTGACTTGTCTTTTCAGTCTATAAATGGTTTTAGATGTTTCTCCACTGGGAAACCTGTAAGTTAACTCAACTAAATTAGGTTTCTTTTGTTAATAAGCAGGAGAGCTCTGCTCAGTGTGGCATATTAAAGGACAAAAGGGTTTTGTTAGAGGCTTTACGTGGATTTACTGGAGTCTGGGGGTCGTCTGCCCTACTCAGGACAGACAGTTTAAATGTGGCTTTTTAACTTTACACAGCCCGAGGGTCTTGTCTTGTGTGCCCTCCCCTGTGGCACACACACACACATATGCTGTGTGACAGTGGATTGTAGAGACATGGGGTTTTTCCAGGCAATGCATGACTCATTCATCACATTTTGTTTTACTTTATCCCTCACAATATCTGACGTTTATGCTTTAAAATAAATTAATATAATCAGCCAGTGGAACAACAAATACTCAAGATACATTCCTGCAGTTATACTACTGCATGCGTTATTAAATGTTTTAATGTTGTGATTCATACTGGTGCTGGTTGCTTTGGTTAATGGCTTATTAATCTTTTTTCGAGATGCTTATTAAGAAAATGAAAAAAATACTTTAAAAACAAAGCTGCTGAAAATGTGGGTGTAACTGTTGTGCTTTATTGAGTTAAAGGATAAAAATCCATGTTTCATTTCCAAAATTAAATCTACATTTATTGGCGTCTCACATTAGCATGTCACTAATGTGATTGTATTGAGCTTTTAGTCACCAACCACATGCTGAGAAAGAGACTGTCAGTCCTCTCTTTATTACAGCCTACTGAGGAGAAAACCCAAAGAAATTACTTAGTTTTTTTTAAATTTCAGTTTTATTTACTTATTATTCACTGTGTGGTGTCTTGAATTCAGTCATCACAGATGAGAATTATTATATACAGTTTCCTCAATTGCTAACAGACTATAAATGATGCATTTGGCCCAGTTTCCCAAACTATTCATTTTGTTCTCAAAACAAAAACACATTTCTCAAAGCACATTTCACCTGTTTTCACACATTCCAATTTCCTCAATGTTTTCTCCCAAACTCGACACAAAAATGCCCTCATTTTATGCAGGGTTAAAGGCACAATACGTAAGTGTTTTTTTTTTTTTGTTTGTTTGTTTGTTTGTTTTAATTAAGTATCGGAAAAACCACTAGAACAGTATTATATATATTGCAGACTTGTGTACTTACATTATCCCAAATGTTTCAAAGAATGTTTAAATCCAGAGAAATAAGCAATTTTAACTAGTGTAATGGACCGTATCCTTGCGTCGCCTGCCAGTGATGTCACACACCCTCAATTTTTTCAATTTTATTTTGTAGAAAGCAAAACCCCAAAGACACTTTAATATGTTATGCATTTTATTAGACAGGTTACAAAAATACAGAGTAGCATTATAACAGAACTTTCAACACACTCAGATGTATCTTGTATGATAAAACAGCACTGTTTTACCTCACATACGCATGACAGGAAGAAGCGGAAGCCCTCGACTGTGGCATAATAAAAGCTCTGCCGCGTTCGAGCTGTGTATCGCACTCGTCCTCCATTAGCAATCGCTCCAACATCCACGTTTCACTTCCACGACTTTTAGCCCCACCCTGCTTCATACTACAGTGACTTTAATAAGTCTTTAATACATCAGCTCATCCGTGGACATGATTTCTGCCCGAGTCCCATTGGATTGCAATGGCTGTGAGGATGAAGACAACAACTCCCATGATTGCACACTCAATCACAGCATCATCAAACTACGCTTTTGGTTCTTATTTATTTTGAATATACGCCATCTAGTGGCAAAAACTTACATTGTGCAATTAACCAAGTTCTCATTCAGACAACACAAGTATACAATATAAGTACCTTATAGGGTGAAGAATGAAATTCTGTCATTAATTACTCATCCACATGTCGTTCTAAACCTGCAAACCCATCATTCATCTTCAGGACACAAATTAAAGGAGATCACCACTTCCAGAACAACAATTCACAAATAATTTACTCACCCCCTTGTCATCCAAGATGTTCATGTCTTTCTGTCTTCAGTCGTGAAGAAATTATGGTTTTTGAGGAAAGCCAAAAGTCCATTCTCCATATAATGGACTTCATTGGTGCCCCGATTTTGAACTTCCAAAATGTAGTTTAAATGCAGCTTCAAAGGACTCTAAACGATCCCAGCCGAGGAAGAAGGGCCTTGTCTAGCTAAGCGATCGGTCATTTTTTTTTTGGAAAATACAATTTTTTATATTTTTTAAGCACAAAAGCTTGTGTAGCACAGACTCTGGGATGCGCATTCACTATGCTACATACTATTGAATCACGTCGAAAGGTCACACAGAACGTAGGCGGAACTACAGACCCAGTGTTTACGAAGCGAACGCGCAAAGACTGAGAAAGTGCAAGTAAGTTTGTAAACACTGTTTACAAACAAAAGGGTACAACAATGTTCTCCTCTCAATTTGTAGGAGAAAATAAGATTAAGTTTTTCGGCATATTCAGTACACAGAAGATGAACTTAGACATGATTCGTAGTAGTGATGGGAAGTTCGGATCATTTTACCGACTCAGACCTTTGAGTCTCGTTCAGAAAAATGAACAAATCTTTTTTGAGTCATTTCATTCATTTTAGTAAAATATAATTAAAATGTTACGTGTTACTTCCCTAACACATCTACTGCTTACACAAACTTTGATCACACTACAAACAAGACAAAACTATAACGCTATAAGAAACAGAAAAGATTCATTCATTGTTCACCTGGGTCTTTAGTCTATCATTAGCTCACCTCACTTCTTATCTGACAAGTTTTTGGGTTTAAGTCATTTGTTCATCACGTCACAGCCCCATAAGATGAATGAACAACTCGAAAAAACGAAGACTCGAAACAGGTGAACTAATTCCAGTACAGAACCTAATAGGATGTTGCACACGCGCGACTGAACGAATCACTCCCCGAGTTACATTAAAGATTCGTTCAAAATAAAAGAATCGTTCAAGAACGACCCATTACTAATTCGTAGCATTGTGGACGCGCATCCCAAAGCCTGTGCTACACAAGCTTTTGTGCTTAAAAAGTATACAAATTTTTATTTTTCAAAAAAAAAAAAAAAATGACAGATTGTTTCACTAGATAAGACTCTTCTTCCTCAGCTGGGATCATTTAGAGCCCTTTGAAGCTGCATTTAAACTACATTTTGGAAGTTCAAAATAGGGGCACCAATGAAGTCCATTACAAGATATTTTTGATGAAATCTGAGACAACAACACCTCTGACACGTTCAAGGCCCAGAAACGTAGTAAAAACTAGGGATGCACGATAAATCTAAATGAAATCGTAAGTCGATTAGGCAGAAGCTTCGATTGTCATGCGTATATTTCAGTAAAGCATGGTTCTCTGATCAGCAGTAAACCTTTATCCAAAGGCCAGAGGGCGCTCTTGTGTGAAAACTCCGACTACGCCCAAAAAAGAAACCAGGAAATGCCTATCACTGCAGCTGAATAAACGGAAGATTTAACTGCTTTCACTGATTCAACATGACTAATAAACACACGACTATGACAATATATGGTTTATCTGAGTTATTATTAAAATTTTCATTATAATAAAATATATTTATAATGCAATGCCTTTAACATTGCTTAGAATGCTATGAAATATGTTGTGTGCCTTATTGTTTAAAAGCCACACCACCACAGGCGGATTTATTTCAAACACTCGACTGATGTTATGGAGTGAGTTTGCAGTAAAACGTTATTAAATGTGGTATTTTCACATGCTTTCAGATGTACTACCTACACAGAGCAGTAGTTCACTGAGAAGCTACACAAACAGCTGTCATTATCGCAAACGATTTCTTCGATTTCATAACTGCGCAATAATATCGTCTGCAATTTTTTTCCGTAACCTATCAGTGAACTACGGTTCTGTGTAATTGCTGCTCCATCTGAAAGCAGGTGATGGAGATTTACTGCTGATTACAGAACCGGCTTTACTGACAAAATTTGCATGGAAATCGCATTCGCAGCCCTAGTAAGAACATGGTTAAAATAGTCCATGTGACATCAGTGGTTCAACTGTAATGTTATGAAGCTACGAGAATACCTTTTGCGCACAAAGAAAACTAAAATTATGACTAATGTTGTTAGTCTTGAACGTGTCAGTTGTGATGCTGTTTATGCAGAGTCAGAAAGTTCTAGGATTTCATTAAAAATATCTTAATTTGTGATGAACAAAGGTCTTACGGGTTTGGAACGACATGAGGGTGAGTAATTAATGACAGGATTTTCATTTTTGGGTAAATCTCTTTAAGCATCACAGTATGAGCTCACAAACATTATGTAGCAAAACTTATGTCAGACAGGTTAGAATCTCAGAATAATATAAACAACAGCATGGATGATTATGTGCTTTGGAAAATGAATCCTAGTGGTCCTAGGCTCTATCCTACTTCAGAATAGAGACTTTCACTATTTGGTGTACAGTAAACACTGTAGCACATGTTTACGCTTGCAAACTCATAACAGTTGAACTGATTTGAAGCCAAGTGCTTCATATATGTACTGCATTTTTGCAGAACTGATAGACGACTGTCTAGGGGAGATAAAGAAGATCTTCTGTCAGAAGACTACTGTAAGAAAGGCTCCATATGGCAAATAAGGTAATTGTCAATACTGTAATGCAATTTGACAGAAGATGCTTATTATGATTAATTATTTATTTACTTAGACTGTAAATGTCAGTACACTGCATTGTGGTGCATATACATAGTTCATATTTGATTCTTTGGTTTGATCTTTTCTAGTGCTTTTCATCTACTGCAAGATTTTTTTTTTTACAGATGTAATGAAAACAATCTATTTTTAAAGCTTATTTCTGAATTTCACTGTATCTGCACCCCTCTGTTTATGTTGTATACTGTAATCGACTTTGACTTGCATTGATTCCTGATTCCCAAAATGAAGTTTTTGTAAGAGTGTTTTAAAATAACCTCATTAGTGTTCTCTAGGCAGCGAAGAAGTGTGTGAATTTGTAAGGTTTGTGTGTCATCTGAGGCCAAATGTTAGATTTGGACAAATGAGAATGTGTTTTTGACTAAAAGATTTGATTTGACTTGAAAGTTTGAGGTTTGTTGGTGTTTAGTTTTGAAATTGTAATTATAGTTGTTAGAAAACGGTGAATTGTTTCATGAATTGTGTGTTCACAATTGAGAAAAAACTGTAAGAAAAAATAACCCTATAATATAATATAATATAATATAATAATCAGTGTTGGGGAAAGTTATTTTTAAAATTAATGCATTATAATTTTGTTTTACTCCCTACGAAAGTAACTAATTACACTACTTAGTTACTTTTTACGGAATGTATTGTGTTATGTTAGTTTTGTGTTGCTTTTTAAATCTGGGCAGGGCTTGCTTGTTTGTTTTAATATAAAAAGTTATATTTTTGGCAAATGTAAAAGCCCGTTCACACCAAAAGCCTCAGGCTGAAGGAAAAGTAAATTCACATCTGTACAGCAGAATGCAGAAGACGAAAGTTAAACACTCTTCAGCAATAAAAAACGAATGACAAATGTTAGTTTATCTTGAGTCATTTTTGCATATTAATATGATTGAATTGCATCATTGAAGGTCAGCAGCAAAGACGCTGGTTAACAAATTGGAATTAAATACATAAAGGATATTTGTATTATTTAACATTTAATTATTGTAGGTTTATGTCATATTCTGAGTTGCATTGATCTGTTTTTATTCATTTTGAGTAAACCTGAATCTGTTTTTTTGTTGTTTGGGGTTTTTTTTGTGAGTGAGATTAAATAATGCATGTTCACATTTATTCTAGAACTAAAATAAAATCTTACTCCCGATTTCTCTCAATATCAATCAATAAATGGTGGAAAAAAGTAACTGGTGTTACTTATTTGAAAAAGTATTTTCTTGTAAATTAAAAAGTAATGTTTTACTTTACTAGTTGCTTGAAAAAAGCAATATTATTACATAACTCGCGTTACTTGTAATGCATTACCCCCAACACTGAATATAATATAATATAATATAATATGTGACCCTGGACCACAAAACCAGTCATAAGTAGCACAGGTTTATTTGTAGCAATAGCCAACAAAACATTGTATGGGTCAAAATTATCGATATTTATTTTATGCCAAAAATCATTAGAAAATAAAGTAAAGATTATGTTCCATGAAGATATTTTGTAAATTTCCTACTGTAAATATATCAAAACTTAATTTTTGATTAGTAATATGCATTGATAAGAACTTCATTTGGACAAATTTAAAGGCGATTTTGTCAATTTCTCAATTTTCTCAATATTCTTCAGATTCCAGATTTTCAAATAGTTGTATCTCGGCCAAATATTATCCTATCTCAATAAAAAAATTACCCTTATGACTGGTTTTGTGGTGGTGGATCGAATAATATAATATAATATAATATTATGTGGCCTATTTTTTTCTTTACATACAAAAGTTGATATATTTATTTTAAATTATTTTACACTTTTATTAAGGATGCATGAAATTGATCAAAAGTAACAATAAAGACCTTTGCAAAGTAAAATAAATAAATAAATTGTTAATTTACAAGTGTTACAAAAGATTAATTTCAAATAAATGTTGTTCATTTCAACTTCCTAGTCATCAAAGAATCCTAAAAAAAAATATTTTCAGTTTTCCACAAACATATGAAGCAGCACAGCTGTTTTCAACATTGATAATAATCAGAAATGCTTCTTGAACAACAAATGAGCATATTATTATTTCTGAAGGATCAAGTGACGCTGAAGACTGCAGTAAAGATGCTGAAAATTCAGCTTTGATCACAAGAATAAATTACATTTCAAAACATATTACAATAGAAAAGTGTTATTTTAAATTGTAATAATATCCTACCGTTTTGACTGTATTTTTGCAATACATGAGTCACACGCAACAGATGTTACAGCGTCGCTGGCAGATGACAGGACAGGGTTGACATGCTGAGTAAATTGAATGTGAAATGCTCTGCCATCTGCTGGCAGCAACAGTAATTACAACATGCCAAGATGCCTGACAGGATATGAGCTCTGAACCGCTTATAAATAGCAGATTGCAATGCCATAGATAAACATCTAATATCTGTCATGGCAAATATCATCCGCGCTTTTAAAAACCCTTGCAGGTTTATCTTCACAAGCAGTGGTTTTTATTTGAACGGGCTCACTGCGTTGAGTGGTTTCAAGCTGTCGTGAGTCATATTTTTATGCTGCCGAAAACCAATAAAGATGCAATAGCTGAAGTAGAGAGATGAAAGTTATTACTAAAATAGATTTTCTACTTTTTCTACAGTTGCTTCAAAGAATATATAATTGACCAGGACCATTTTCTCTCAAACGAACCCAAATAATGAAGATTGCTTTAGGATGTTGGGGAGCAGATCTTGATGGCTAGATTATAAAGCTGTTGAATGGCTGTTGATTGGGGTGTTAATTGTTGCGGAGGCGTAATGCTGGTCACGTGATTATAGCGGGAGGGTTAAAGAGGATGTGTATTAAACACAGGCCTATGGGTTTGATAACTCCACTCTGAAACTGATCTCTTAGATCTACTTGTCAGACTGACACACTCTAAATATCTGAATTTTTGCCTGGTAGATGATGAAATGAGTGAAAAAATCTCATTCATTAACACTGAAGGAGGGACCATATCTGTGATACAGTGACAACATCACAGAAACTGAAACTGTCCCTTTAGACCAGTGCTTCTCAGCCCTGCTGTTATCCAAAATAATAGTCAAAGGCTCCCTCATAGGCAAGATCAGGTATTGCCAAAATGTTGAGAAAAAATATTTTATATTATTTAGTATTATAATAAACAGAAATCAAACAAACAAACAAACAAACAAAACATTTAATTCCAAAACCACAGATCATTTATTTTTCACTGATTATCAAAGGCAATTAAGTAAACAGATACCTTATTTATTTATTTTACTTATTTGTTTATCTGACAAGGTTTTGGCGTAAGAGGACCAAATAAGGACAAATGTTAAGAGAAAAAAACTAGTATTATAATAAACAGAAAGAAAAACATTTAATTCCATAATCACAGATACATTTTTTCACTCATTATCAAAGGTAATTTATTAAACACAAACTTTATCTATTTATTTATTTGACAAGGTTTTGATACAGTAAGAAAATAAGGGCAAAATGTTAAGAAAAAATATTTTCTATTATTTAGTATTATAATAAACAGGAAACAAACAAACAAAACATTTAATTCCATAACCACAGATCATTTATTTTTCACTGATTATCGAGGGTAATTAAGTAAACAAATACTTTTATTTATTTATTTATTTGTTTGTTTGTTTGTTTGTTTGTTTGTTTGTTTGTTCGTTCGTTTGTTTGACAAGGTTTTGGCATAAGAGGACAAAATAAGGACAAATGTTAAGAGAGAAAAAAAAAGTCAACAAACACATTTTTATTTATTTATTTATTTATTTGACAAAATTTTGTGATTTTTGTGATTAAAAACAACAGTTATTGAGAGAGGAGAGAAAACATATTTATATTATTTAATTAGTTTATTAGTTTGTGATTTATATTATATTAAACTATTATTTATATATATATATATATATATATATATATATATGTGTGTGTGTATACATATATATACACATATACATATTGTAATGAGCAGGACTCGTAGGAAGCGTGTAAGATCCAATTGCGAGCTTTTATTAACAGATCGTAGTCAAGACAGGCAGGCTCGATAACCAAACAAACAGTAATATCCAGGGCAAGGCGAGAGCGTAAATCCAATAAACAGGCAGAGTCCAAAACCAGAGAGAGCAGGCCGAAAAGTAACAAATAAACAAGGAAATGAAACCAGACAGAACTATGGCAATGAATGAGGCAAAACTGTGGCAAAAACAAAGACAAAACTATGATAAGAAACCAAACCGTGATAATCAAAAAACAGGGCAATGAAAACAGGAAAACACTTGGTAGAGTCCACTGTAGCAAAACAATACTTCGCAGCTTTCTGTTTGAAAATGGCCCCCTTTTATTGCCACCAAACAGGAAGTTACCAATGAAGCAGCAGAGGGAGCAGCAACAGTCAGTCAGTGGGTGAGGGCTCCCTCTGCTGGCGTGGCGTTACACATATACATATATAACATCACATAAAATATATATATATATATATATATATATATATAATTTTCAATTTAACTCTTGATGTGATGTTTTTTTGATTTACATTTAAAAATTAAAAAAAAAAAAATACAAAAAATATTTTGACTATTTCTTCTGTATATATTTTGGAGAACATTAGCAATAAAATAACATTGGAGTCCTTTGACTTCCATTATATGGACTAAATAAATAAATAAATCTTCTTTTATGTTCCACAGGCGAAAGAAACAATATGAGTAATAACTTAAACAGCCACCTAGCAACCATCCTGCGAGCAATTATAAAATTATGTCATGAAACAATTGCATTTTGTTTGAAATTGTTCATGATGATTCTGATGATTTTTGTCTGAAACAGGTTGTTTTTAAAGCACAAGTGCGTCATTCACTGGCTGTGATATCCCACAGTCCTGTGTGCGCGGTTTGGCAGTTTGTTGAAGGAATACAAATGGTGTCTAGAGCAGATGTGAGAAATGTTTTTATGATTCAATTTCTGTAAGAAATAGCCATCGTCGTCATTTCTCACTTGTCTAAAGGTTATCAGATGTGACACTTAAGTGCTTCAAACGTTAGAGGTGCCTTCATACAAAAGCCTTAATTACTAAAGAGCATATTGCATACAGATTTCTAACTCCAACCTTCAATTGTTTTGTTTTTGAAATGGTTGTTTTTATGAGTAATTAGAGGTGAAGACATGATCAGTGTTGTAGTGTTTCCAGATGAGAGTCCAAGACTGGAGCTGGCGGTTTCTGTCTAATAACAGCACAGCGCTGTGATCCGCTCAAGACGACGATGGCCTGTAATTTCAACATGCTGCACTTTTCCACACACTCCCGTCACAACGATAAATCCCTCTGTTTCCAAAAACCCTGCTAATAAAATGCACTGGAATAGGTGTAGTTGATCCACGCATGACCTAATACTCAGAAACATAACATTTGTTATTTATTTTCCATGGCTGATGAAGTAAAGATGAGTCACGAGGCTGGGTTCACCTCTCCTGTCCTTTTTTCACACAGACGCTGTGTCGTAACACGTCTAGTCAGTCTAGCAGAGGAATTTGCTTTGAAAAAAAAAACTGATTTGAGCATGTCCTCCCTTGCTAGAATCATCTGCATCCAAAAATATTCCTGAACATCAAGACAGATGTATTGCGTTACTCGAGCCCTATGATTTCCGTTATGTGGAAAACGAGGACGGAATCCAGTCATAAAAACGGAATTTACTGAAAAGCGCGGAATGTCATGGAATTTGTCAAAGTTTGAATGAATTAATCAAAAGTAGGTCATTACACTTAAATCAAACCGCAATATGGACTAGTATCTGTAAATATTACGTCACAAAAATACCATTTAAATGTGAATCCTGCATGTTCTGCGTGTCTCTGTTTTAATGAATGGAGCAGACGAGCGGTTTTGTTTACTACACGTGATTTCAATGTCTGTTGTCTCACTAAATGTGGACATAAATACATGAACAATATCTGCTGAGAGTCACTTAATGAGCATTTGACCATTCCATTTTAGGAAAACTAGCATTATATCACACAGAAATGTAACGGTAGACACAGCAACCCGTCAAAATAAAAGTCGGTTTAACTTGAAGACATTGTGCCAGATATATTACTACTATTACTACTACTATTAAAATGAAACATTATTTTTAGGGTATAATCACACAACATTTCTTCCATGTTTTAATTTTAATAGTAAATTCCCCTTTGTTTGCCAAAAAAAAGTTAATTAAAAAATTTTCAATAATTAAAAGATGAAATTAATTTTTTATTATTTTATTATTATTTATTTTATTAAAAATAAATGTGTATAAATTAACTATGTATTCAAATAATTAGACATGCTAAAACACAGAATTTAATAACAATAAAACATATGGTGAGAAAAAATAAAACATTTCATAAAGCCCTAAACATGTCATTTTTGTTAAACCTTTATTAAATTGATGTGAAATTGTATAAGTTTCATGATTTTAATTAATTACACATGCTCTTTGATTAATAAAATTTAATTGAACCATTAAAAAGGAGTTGAGAAAAATGAAAATGGGAAAAAACAGAATCCAGAAAAATTGAAACGGAAAAAACGGAATTTGAGAAAAATTACTTTTTAATTTTTTCTTCAGTATCACTGACATTTCTTTACGCTACAAAATATTACAATAAATTTAGAAACATGTCAATCATACAGTATTAGAGGTGTATTCAAGTCATTAAATGAATTGCTTTTTTAATACATTTTAATGGCATAACATGAAAATCTGACTTTTGACATGATTCCATGTTATAATTGGGTCCCCGGTGCATCTACTAACCCAGAAAATGTGAAAAAGGACAACCCAGTAACTTTGTTTAGGTAAGCCTTTTTCTGCAAGCATGTGAAAAATCGAGTGTGTCAGATTTCTCACCCCTGTGACACAGAAAGGGGATCTTATAATATTACCGCCCCTTCATCTGCTTGTTTTCACCCACGGTGCAGTCATTTTGTTTTCGCAAGCGACAACGATGTACCAGTTCTAACACCATGGCAAAAGTTTGAGTTGAGAGCCTCAGAGTTGCAGCCTCAGAGGAGACAAAAGAGCAGTGGATTTTTTGATTTATTTACCGTATATTATGCTGCTGCCACACAGATCTAATATAAACATGCTATTTCTTTCCCAGCTGTTTACTTTCACAAACTTAACTGACTGTTTTTGTAACTCATGTGTGTTTTTAACATAAACTTGTGTATTTGACAAGTTAAGCGCAATATGACATGAAAGAGAACTTCGTTTAGTACTCACATGCTGTGCGACAGCTGCTTTCTGTGTGCGCTCAGAAAACCCTATATCAGAAGTTTAAACTGATATGGCTTTAAAACGCATGATTTCAGCACGATACATGATAATCAAAACAAGACAGATGTTTTTTAGCAGAGTACCTGAGGTATGAGCTGTAAAGACAGAGCCCTATTCTGGAAAAGGGGGCGGGGAGCTCTTTTGCCTTTTTAAGAAAACTTTTTATTAATTCTTTTTGCAGCGTAATTTCCGCACAAAGGATGTACGGACCTCATCAAGTGATCTAGCACCACCGACGGAAATGGTCGAGCGCACAAACACAATATTCTCCATTCATTTTAACCAATTAATACTCAATACTGCTTTCAGACATGATTTTCGTCTTATTTTAATAGTTCGTTTGAGGTGGTCCATAGCACATTATTGTTATGCAAGGGCGCATCAAAATGCACAAGCACAAATGATGTGACAATGGATGTAAATCAGTATTTACATAGCGTAATAGTAGTAAATGTATCTGTCTCACACATGTCCCGCATTGTCCCACAAAATTACATCTATTGTCCTGCAACAGATCTATTGCCAGGTGGCCACCCTATCTGTGGGGTATTTTGAGCTGAAACGTCACAGACACATTCTAGAGACACCTGAGATTATATTACGTCTTGTAAAAAGGGGCATAATAGGTCTCCTTTAAAGGCAGATTTTTGCTTCTAAGTGAAAGCTGTAGAAACCAGATATTAGTTAACTGTGGTTTAAAACTACTTATTATGGTCAGAACATGACAAACACTCCACGTTTTTAAATTCCTTACACTTTTCCAGTCATTTTTCTTTACCAAAATAAGTATTAATAGAACAAAAAATCTTAGTTCTGCATGTTCTAATGAGTGATATTGTTTCAAATCTTGAAACAGGTTTGTGTTGCCTGACATATTTGGAATGGAATATTAATAATATTTCTTTTTTTGTCTCTTAGAAGTGCACTTTTGACAGTAGCTTGAGTTGACAGTAGTACTAGCTTAACTTAAGATGAAGATGTGAATTTATGTTCATTATCAAAAACAGAAACATCTGTAAAATCTTTTAACGACCTCATTTTTATATAGTGAAATTTAATCATTCTGACTCTTTGAGTTTTATTAAAGGGGTCCTATTATGCTCTTTTACAAAGTCTTGATTTTGTTTTAGGGGTGTACTAGAACATGCTCTCATGCTTGGTGGTTCGAAAAATGCATTATTTTTCACATAATTTACATTATTACAGTACCTTTCTCCCAGCCTGGCACAAATGGCTCGATTAGTTCCGGGTTTGATGAAGGCCCGCCTTCCGAAAAATGAAATGTGTTGTGATTGGTTGTTCCAGTACTGCCACGCCCCTTACCAAAGCAGTTCCTTGTACAACTGTTAGTGCAAGCTGGATTAAAGTAATTCTTACATTTTAAATATGGATATTTTTCTTACCAAAATGTATCAGTTCGCCTCAGGAGGCCTTTATTGACCCCTCCAAAGCCTATGAGGCACTTTTTTAATTGATGGATGCACTCTTGTTTTGGACTGATGAAGAGAAACAGTCGTCTATGCTGTTCTAAAGCTTGGGAGTGCCAGGATCATTTTTAATATAACTCTGATTGCATTCATCTGAAAGAAGGAAGTCATATACACCTAGGATGCATGGAGGGTGAGTAAATAATATGCTACAGTAATGTTGGGTCCTATCATCAGCCTGCGAGATCGCGATGCATGATATTATTGTGTTAATTTATTTAATTATTTTCATTGCCCGAAACCAGCTCCAGCATAAGGCTAAAAGCAGTGTAATGTTTTTAATATGACTTAATTTGTATTTAACATGACAACAATTGAATAAAACATAATAATGCTTGAATAAACATATAATGCTTACATTTCCTTAGTTATTCAAAAAGCAGCTACAGAAAACGAGCAAAGAACATCACTGATTAGCCTAGTCTAGTGCAAGTTTATGTGTTTTTTAAAAAAAAAAACTCTCGCGTTATAAGTGAAGCTGTCTACACTGTATGATGAATAAATCTCTTACCACACACTGCACACGTCTACGGCGTGGGTCCGACACGGCCACCGGAGCAGTTCACAGGCACTCAATGCTTGTGTTTATACCCGCCGCCCCACAGCTCGGTGAAGCATCCCAGAAGCAGCTCTCCGAGCTGCATCGCTAAAGTTAGGCTAATCCCCCACCTCGTCCTTACCCACCCCCCAACCATTCAAATTTCTGTAGGCGGGATTTATTTTAATGATATTCTAATGGACCGCGTAGTGACATCATAACAAGGAAGCGGAAAACAAACGTTGTAGTCCAAAGGAGCCGTTCGTTGTAGTTCTTGAAAAGAGATTTTTTAAAAACAAAATATCTCCTTTTGGAGTGGACTTTGAGATTTGTAACTTTGTAGATCTTTTTTATGCCCAAATATACACACCACACACTGATTAGAATTCAAAAAGTGAAAAAACATAATAGCACCCCTTTAAAATTAACCATTTGTCTTCTGTAGTAGCATGCTTTTAGATCAGGATAACCACAGTTAAATCCACACATATAGCACCTCCTTATACCATGGTAAATACCATGGTAAAAATGTAATTATAAAACAGATAGTTCTGATTCTGATTGGTTGAGCTTGTAAATTCACTGTAAACCACGGCTTCTTGGGGCTTATTGCTTTACTGTATGGTTTCAAGGTATTTGTATGAAAAACAATGCTATAGCTTAATCACAAAAATACTATTATATATTATATTATATTATATTATATTATATTATGTTATATTATAGTACTCCTTTAATACATTTAATACATGTCTACATTAACAATATAATAAAAATGTATATGAATATCCAACATTTTTGCCACAATACCATGGTGTAGTTAGTGTTACTACAGTAAATCCATGGTAAATGATAGCGATTTATAGATAGGTCAAAAACGCTCAAATTTTAAAAGGCATTGTTTGTGTTTTGTTTACTCATAGAATACGTTGTTTACATGTTGTCTATGTGTTGTTTGCATGTCAATTACGCATCAGTTACAGTAATAGATTACATTTAAAATGTTACTTTTAAAATGCGTAATTTGAAAGTGGTAATTAAACACTTTGGTCAATCAGTGTATCTGCAAGTTAAAAAGGTCTTTAAAAGTCATTTAAAAGCCCTCCAAAACTATAGTGTTGGGATCTCTAGAAACTCTAGAGGAGACAGTTTTATGTGTGAAACAGGAGATTTACTGTAGGCAAACGTCTTCATTTACTTTGCATTTAATCCCAGTGCTGTTTGGAGAAAGATGTAGAGAGCTTTGACTTATGGTGTTTCTTTCCTGCAGCCGGTTAAACCCAATAAACATCTCACTGTAGAATCCCACAGGCATTTTTGTGGAGCTATAGGATTGTTATGTATATTTTAATCTGCGTTGTAAATCCTCTCACTTCACGTCAAGCAGTAAAGGAGGGACGGGAGCAGCGTTTGGGACACGTGGACAGGCCGCAGAAAGCGATGTGGCAGAGCACGGTTCACTTTTGGAATCAAAATGGCAGGACTGTGTGTGTGTATGTGTGTGTGAACAAATCTGTGCTTTAAGATTCATGTGTGCTCGAAAAAGTGCAGTAAAATGGTGAGCTAAAATCGTGGCTGGCAGCGCAGTCCCACAAACCTCAGCTCTTTCCTTCACTGCCTGGCTGTCCTCCCAGAGTCTCCGGCTCTAACCTCAGCGCGCAGACGGCGAAAAGAAATTCCCCTGCTCTGCTGTCCAGGCGCACAGAGGAGTCTCCACGCGCATGGGGAATGTAGTTGAAACGCATGTCACCTACTTGTCGATCTTGCGTGAGGGAGCAAAGATTAGGAGCTGGTGAAAGGACGCTCTGTCTAGAGTTCGACCCAGACTAGGTTTGGTTACGTAAGGCGGGGGCGACCCGGGTACCAGCCGGTGGCGGTGCAGCCATGGCTTGGGGTTTAGTATGTGGGGTGGAAGCTCTGCTGCTGCGAAGTGGCAGTTTCATATGGCAGATCGTCGTGTGGATGATCCGGAGGTGTTACCTGCAGAGGATGAGATCATGCCAGCAGTGCCTACAAACTTGCTTCTATTTGGGCGAAGTCTATCAGGTACCGACTCTTTCGTATCGGCTTGAGGTTGGTTTGAGATGATTTCAGTCGGTTTGAGAGCTCTGCATGTCACTTGTGACAGTCTGTTTTTGATTCTTTCAATGTTTTACAGAAGAGTAAAGTTTGAAATGCATTTCATTTCAGATTTGTCAAAGCTATCCAAAGATTTGCTATCCAAAGTCTGATTTTAATATGAATGCATAATGAACTCAGTATGACATTTCCATCAAGTTTTTCAAGGATGAATAATCTTACAGCTCTATACTCTGACAAAAAAAGTCTGGTTTTGTCTATTTTTATTTGTTTTAGAAAATTTTAGGAGAAACATCTGAGACAATGTTGATGCTTTTCTGCTTTCTTTAAGTTTCCTGAGATTTTTTTAATAAAAATACATTTTTCTCTGGGTTGCCGTGATTCACTTGTTGCCTTCATGGTGAAACTGAAGGAGTGGAAATATGTTTTTAAAATATATACTCACATATTTACAGTGTAGTTCAAAAGTCTAAGAGCATGTTAAAAAAACTGTCTCATTAAAGCCTGAAAATAATCAGAAAGCTTTTGGATTTAAACACAGAAAAGTTGTGTTGTTGAAGAAGAACTGTTACTATTAGAACTGTTGTTTGGTCACTAATTAAATGTTACATTACACATAAACTGACAGTATAATTTGTAATGGGAAAAAAAAGATGTAATTAAACAAAAGCCAAATAAAAGATTTTTCACTTAGTGGTCTCTGATCTTTGTATCCTATTGTACATTGTTCATTGTAATGCTGCTGCACTGTTATACACAATGAAAAGTTAATTTTCTCCAAAAACAGCTCTTATAGAAATTACACACTTGGAAAAGGGCTTTTGAAACTTTCCCACAATATCAGTCATAATGCAATAATCCTGCACATAAGATTAGCCCTCATGAGTGCTGAGCAGATGAAAGATTTGTGCTAGTGAACACATTTCCATACCAATAATCTGCCTTGAAAATAAGTCTACTGATAAAACTTAAAGTATTATTTTCCACATTTATCCTGACCAAAGATTGTAACATATTTTGAATCATTTGGACTGGGTTTGGATTTTTACAAGAACACCTCAGGAGTTGCATGAAATTATACGTCATCTCCACCACAGTATATTGTAAACAGACATTTTTGGTATTGGTCGGTTTATAGCACGGAGTCTTTGAGTCAAGCTGAAAAACAAAGCAATTTTGTGCTGTTTTTGTGGTTACATAAGATTCTGCTGGTTTGTTAACAGATGTTTTATCTATTTAAAAATGCACCAACTTTGTTTCTTCGTCCAACATCCTGTTGTTATTTTCAGTGACAGAAAAACAGCTAGTTTCTGGTTTGTTCTGCACACCAAATGTGTGCTTTTCCATAATAATCCATGTGCATGGCTTCTAGTGGCACAAGTCCATAAAGAATCTCTACAGTCCTTTTGGGAAAAAAAAAAAACGGTTTAAATGCATCTTATTTTAAAAATTCTTAAGAGTTTTATTGAATGTGCCATCAAATTCCCCTGCATAACGATACCGAATACCAAAAACTAAATATTTACATAATACATTAAGACATTTTGTGAGCCGACTTTCAACTCTGTAACTCAACCCTTGGGTGGTTTGTTTATTTGTTAGTTTGTTTAGTTGGTTGTTTATATGGTTGATTGGCTGGTTGTATGTTTGGTTGTTTATATGGTTGGTTAGTTGCCTGGTTGTTTGTTTGTTTAGTTGGTTTGTTGGTTGTTTAACTGGCTGATTGGCTGGCTGTTTGGCTGGTTCAGTGGTTGTTTGTTTGGTTGGATGTGTATATTGTTGGTTGGCTGGTTGTTTGTTTGTTTGTTTGTTTGTTTGTTTATATGTGGTTGCTTGGCTGGTCGTTGGTTTATTTGTTGTTTGTTTGAATGGTTGATGGTCTGGTTGTTCCATTGACTAGTTATTTGTTTGGTTGTTTATGTGGTTGGTTGACTGCTTGTTTGTTTGTTTGTTTGTTTGGTTGGTTGTTTAAATGGTTGATTAGCTGGTTGTTTGGTTGACTGTTTGGTTGGTCGTTTATATGACTGTTTGGCTGTTGTTTGTTTATTTGTTTGGTTGTTTGAATGGTTGATTAACTGGTTGTTTGGTTGGTTTGTTTATATGGTTTGTTAGTTTGTTAGTTTTTTATATAGTTGTTTGGTTGTTTGAATGGTTGATTATTTATTGTTTTGTTTGGTTGTTGGCTGGTTGTTTGTTTATTTGGTGGGTTGTTTAAATGGTTGATTGGCTGGTTGTTTGGTTAATTTGTTAATTGACTGGTTCGTTGGCTGGTTGTTTTTGTTTTTTTAATTTTGTTGGTTGGCTGTTTACATTGTTGATTGGCTAATTGATTGTTTGTTTGTTTGGTTGGTTGTTCATAAGGTTGATTGACTGGTTGCTTGTTTGTTTGTTTGTTGGTTGGTTAGTTGTTTATATGGTTGATTGGCTAGTTAGTTGTTCATTTGTTTGGTTGGTTATTTATACGGTTGATTGACTGGTTGTTTGTTTCACATATAATATATGGCACAGTTCAGATTTTAAGTGCATAGACCAATTCACTTTACTGCCAGATGCAGACCAACGTTGATGGTCACCAGGGGTGTGTTCAAGCTCAAACCGGTGCCCAACATTTTGCTACGGTTTCCGGGTTGAACGACATGTTTCCTGGAAATGGTGTGCAACAGGGTTTGAGATACGTTTTCTCTTGTTTGGTGGGTGTGTCAAAAATGTCAGCTCAATCAGCTGCAACATGTATACAAACCACATGGTATTAAAGTGAGACAGCTTGCCCAATGCATGCATTTATAATAGAATTTTCGACATCTCCTATGATGCTGTAAATAAGCTGACACAAATCTTGCTATGGCTTTTGTTTACACACTGACGCACATACTGCTATATACAGTGGGAATTTGTAAGTAAATGTAATTAACATCAAAATAAATTCACAAGAGCAAGTATATTGTTTGCACATGTTTATTTACATTAAAAAAAAAAAAACTAAAATAAAATAAGAGCACAAATATAGATCTGGAACTTCTTTAAGTCTGTCTAATATGTAGTAATTGCAATGTCTTCTGGTCCATATCCTTTCCTTAGGAAAGTGTGCTAAACACTGATTAATGTAACATAAAACATACTATACATATTTACATATTTTGCTATTGTACTGCAGAGTGACACTTTCATTAACTTTTCTGTACTCCTCTATTTGGGCTATACAATAGTAAATATTACAGTATCATAGCACAACAGCAATAATGATCAGCCTAACGCTCACAATAAAAATAATAAGGTTATATAGATCGTAATACAGGCCCAGAGAAAATAAGTGTATTATCCTTCACCTGAAATGTTTGTCTTTTCATCCTGAAATGCCAGTCAAATGTTGGATCACAATAATTAGGAACCACAGTTTCCACAAAACCCTTCTCTCGACTGAGATGTTCTCTTTTATTCTGGACGGCAAGGGCGGTGACTATAACAATGAGCGTAATTCGCAGTATTAAACACTTATTTAGACCAATTTCATCAGGCTCTGAAAATTCTTCAAAAAGAACACAAAGAATGGCCTTCTCAGCTGCCATAGTTGCAACTCTTGCATCATCAGAACAGGGTGTTCAACACACCACCGTTTCAGTTTAAAAAACATTTTGCATCGTTTTGTCGGGGCTGAACGCAGCCCTGATTACAGTACATCACTTCTGAGACATTTTAAGGCCTGACAAACACTGATTTAACATGTTCAGTCAGTGAGAACAAGCGGCAATCAATGGCAACAGATGCAGACAGAGGTAACACACTGATCTGACAAAACCCGAAGAATGTGTCCATTGTTGTTTGTCTGCACCTGTCGGTTCAGTGTGAATTGGCCTAAATTCCCAACTTATTATTATTGTATGTTCATTTATTTAAATTTGAAAATAAAAATAACAATGTCTAGCATATACACGGAAATTAAATTTATTTTCCGGCATCTGAGAATGAATCTGCCATCTGCAGAACTTTGTCAATATACTGCCATAACAGATCCTGTCTGGATTGTTTCAGTTGTTGCTGAGAAATGCCATGTGACTCGTAGCTCTGCTATAGATGACAGTTATTATATACTGTGGTAGTGAAATATTTCTGTCTGTTTACTTTCCCGTGTGTACCAACTGAAAGAAGACATTGTACAAGTTGATTTATTAACATAATATGTTAAGTTATTAAATAAGGAGGTGGTGATAGTACACTGTCAATCATCTGATGTCATCACTGTGTCCACAGATGACCGAGGGACGACTCTGCCAGGTGCAGCTCCTGGACGACAGGAAGCTGGAGCTGTTGGTTCAGGTATAATGTCTCACAGCACTGATCCCAGTTCTACTCTATTACACCTCCCACTCAAGGGTAATGGACCTCTATAAACCTCACTGTCTCACATTATATTGATCAATGGATTTTCTCTCGCAGCCAAAGCTGTTGTCTCGTGAACTCCTGGATTTGGTCTCATCGCATTTTAACCTGAAAGAGAAGGAATACTTTGGATTCACCTATGTGGATGACACGTGAGTACCTCTTTTAATGATGTTGTCTATAGAGGTTCCTTGTTTTACAAAAATCTAGCTTTTGAAAACGTAAGGGATGAAAGAACATGGCAAACCTGAATTTAAAGGGATAGTTCACCTAAACATAAAAATTAATATATCACTGCTCGATTCAGACGGTGTTTCAAAGATGAAAGAAAGGTCTGGAATGACATGAGAGTGAGCAAATGGTGACACAATTTTCATTTTTTGGTAAACTGTATCCTTAAGGCAAATGCATCAGAATGGTGTAGACAGTTGAGATGAGTTATTTGAATGAACCAGTTCTGAAAATTGATTCATTGTTTCACTAAAGCTATTCACTGATTCATTGAAGTGTTTTTCAAAGTCCCTGAACAACACTTAAAATTATAGAAGACCGTTTCTGCCACTGAATGAAAGAAATAAAAAATGTAATTGCAACTTTTTATATAACACATTTGATATTTTTTGAGTCCAATTCAGAGAAAAAAACATATATATTTTATGTAACTTTTATTAAAAGAAAATGTGACATTGTGACTTACACATAATTCTTAGCTCTTATACATAACTCCAAGAATTGTGAGATAGAAATTTGAAATTGCCTTTTTTATTCAGTGGTGGAAGCAAGCTTCCATAATAAATACACTGACCAAAATTATAAACGCAACACTTTTGTTTTTGCCCCCATTTTTCATGAGCTAAAATCAAAGATGTAAGACCTTATGTACATAAAAGGCCTATTCCTCTCAAATATTGTTCACAAATCTGTCTAAATCTGTGTTAATGAGCACTTCTCCTTTGCCGAGATAATCCATCCACCTCACAGGTGTGGCATATCAAGATGCTGATTAGACAGCATGATTATTGTAGAGGTGTGCCCTAGGCTGGCCACAATAAAAGTCCACTCTAAAATGTGCAGTTTTACTGTATTGGGGGGGTCCGGGGAGGTCCGGGGGGGTCCAAAAACCAGTCAGTATCTCCTTCACATAGAGTTGATCAGGTTGTTGATTGTGGCCTGTGGAATGTTGGTCCACTCCTCTTCAATGGCTGTGCGAAGGTGCTAGATATTGGCAGGAACTGGAACATGCTGTTGTATACGCCGATCCAGAGCATCCCAAACATGCTCAATGGGTGACATGTCCTGTGAGTATGCTGGCCATGCAAGAACTGGCATGTTTTCAGCTTCCAGGAATTGTGTACAGATCCTTGCAACATGGGGCCGTGCATTATCATGCCGCAACATGAGGTGATGGTCGTGGATGAACGGCACAACAATGGGCTTCAGGATCTCATTACGGTATGGCATCAATAAAATGCACCTGTGTTCGTTGTCCATAACATGCACCTGCTCATACCATAACCCCACCGCCACCATGGGCCACTCGATCCACAATGTTGACATCAGCAAACCGCTCACCCACACAACGCCATACACGCTGTCTGCCATCTGCCCTGTACAGTGAAAACCAGGATTCATCCGTGAAGAGAACACTTCTCCAAAATGCCAGATACCATCGAATAGGCCTTTTGTGTACATAGAAAAAATCTTAGATCTTTGAGTTCAGCTCATGAAAAATGGGGGCAAAAACAAAAGTGTTGGGTTTATAATTTTGGTCAGTGTACATACATTTTTCAATGTTAAAAATACATTTTTATTAAAAACTGCTGTTTATCACAGTGTTTTTAATGATGTAATGTAGACTGCATATGTATAGTTTTCCTTACAAAAAAATAATGTGGTGCTGCCATAATATAGTATTGTTTTAAAAGGTTTTTCTTAAATATATGGTACTTCAAAGAATACCACAATACTGCCATTGTACATATGTTAAACATATGTTAAAATAAAAAAAAATAAAAACAAACAAACAAACAAAAAAATACTATATATATATATATATATATATATATATATATGTATAATTTATTTATTTATTTATTTTTTAAAATAATAATACGGCACTTTTTAAAAAAATATATAGTGCCCTATGAAAATATGTTTTGTTCCCATTTGTTTGTTTCTTTTTTTTTTTTTTCCAAAGGAAATACAAGTAATAATAATTTTTCATTTATTAATTTAATTAAGTTAATTCAAATAAGTAATTTAATTCGTTTTTCTGGATTTGTTTTTTTTTCTGTTTTAATTTTTTTAGACTCTGTTTTAATGTTAAACTTGAAAAATATCAAAAAACATGTCTACATAATTGAAATCATTTAACATTTTTAAGGCCCTTTATTTTTTTTTCTAAAATTCAGTTATATTTTTACCAAATTCTGTGTTTCCAATTAATTTTCTGGATTCCATTTAATGGTTTTATTAAATTTTAATAATCAAATGCATTCCATGTTATACAGTAAATTCCATTTTTATGACTGGATTCCATGATTCCGTCTTTCCGCATCACTGAAATCATAGGGCCCTGTATATACTAATGTTATTATTCCAGTGCAGCTCTTCCAAACTAATGCTGTAATGTTGTACAAATTCTTCACAAATTTGTGGAGTGAACCATTTAAAAGAAACTGTTTAAAAATATGTAACTATTTATATATAAGCGATTCAGGCATCACTATAAGGCAAAATCTCTTGTATTTCTGCCCAGTTTCAGTTCAGTTCTGCTGAAGTCATTTCTGCGCAGATGATTTTCATCTATTAGTGTTAAATTGCAGAGCGTTTACTGGGTTGAATAAGAATCTGGGCTTGCACATTTAACTCAAATGACCTTTTCTCTTCTAGCGGTCAGTGCAAATGGCTGCAGCTGGACCGCAGAGTGCTGGAACACGACTTCTCCAAGAAATCTGGGCCTATTGCGCTTCAGTTCCTGGTGAGGTATGTGATCTGTACCTCATGATGTCTTAAGTCACATGACCACAGCGACCACAGAATGCAGCACATTCCTGGACTGAATCACTGTGGTGCTGCTGCTGCTCCAAAGAAGCACCTTGTTTTAGGTTTTAACTGAGGCTTTGTCTTTCGGCTACGACTCACCCCTTAACACTACAAAATTGTAATTTGTCATTTGCAGGTTTTACATAGAGAGTATTTCGCTTCTAAAGGAGCACACAACTGTGGAGTTATTCTTTCTGAATGCCAAGTCCGCCATCTATAATGTAAGTACATTTGTGTCTGTTTACTCGCCGAAGTGATTCACAGTCTCATTTCTCGCCTCTATAAACAATTAGAAAGCCACAGACCTCAGATAGTTCATACGAGTTATTACATCCCAAGGCCATAGGAAGGCAATGTGTCACTGACTGGCCTGTGAATCAAGAAAAGAGAAATTCTTGCAAGATTCTTCATAACCATAAAGACCACCGCAAGCATTATTTTGGGTGTCTTTTTTTCACTGTTCATTATGAGCAGGGTTTTCCCCACTGTTTTATGAGCTTGCGGCAGAATTGTATCTAAAACAGAGGCAAAATTTAATTTGTGTTTACTCCGAAAGCAATTATTTTTAATTTGGTTGTTGAGATTGTTGTCAGTGGTGGAAAGCAACAACAGGTATATGTTTTCTCCTATAATTTTAGGATTTGCACTGCCAGTCAAAGGTTTTTGAACAGGAAGATTTTTAATGTTTTTTAAAGAAGTCAGTTCTGCTCACAAAGCCTGCATTTATTTGATCCAAAATACAGTAAAAATAGTAAAATTGTGAAATATTTTTACTATTTAAAATAACTGTTTTCTATTTAAATATATTTTAATATTTAATTTATTCCTGTGATTTCAAAGCTGAATTTTTAGAATCATTACTCCAGTCACATGATACATCAGAAATCATTCTAATATTCTAATTTGCTGCTCAAAAAAACATTTATTATTATTATTATGTTGGAAACAGCTGAGTAGAATTTTTCAGATTTCTTTATTAAAAAGAAAAGTTCAAAAAAATAGATTTATCTGAAATAGAAAAATATTTTGTAACATTATACATGTCTTTAGCATCACTTCTTTTAAAGCATCCTTGCTAAATAAAAGTATTAATTTCTATAATTTATTTCCCAAATGTATTAATATTAATACTTTTATTTAGCAAGGATGCTTTAAAGTGATCAAAAGTGATGATAAGTGATGATTGAAAACATGGTTTAAATATAATCATATATATATAATATAAATGATGATCTTTGGATTGTTCAGTTTATCAGAGAATTATGAAAAAAAATATACACAACTGTTTTAAATATTGATAATTATAATAAAAAAATGTTTCTTGAACAGCAAATGCTAAATTAGCTAGTTTAATTTGATCACAGAAATAAATTACATTTGAAAATATATTAAAATAGAAAGCGGTTATTTTAAATAGTAAAAATATTTCAGAATTGTACTGTTTTTGTTGTACTTTGGATCAAATAAATGCAGGCTTGGCGAGCAGACTTCTTTAAAAAAAAACATTACAAATCTTTATATATTTATGAAAATATGATAATTTAAACAGAATCAAATAAATGCAAATAGTTATTTTATGTATGGCAGGAAAATATGCATTACATTAAGTTTATTAGTTAGATATTATGTACAGTCATGGCCAAAAATATGGGCACCTTTGCAATTCTGTCAGAAAATGCAACACTTTTCTCAGAAAATTTTTCCAGTTGCAAATATTTTGTTACTTACATGCTTATTGTTTTTTGTTTGCACTGCAACGACACAGAAAACAGAGAAGAAATTCAAACTTGATCAAATTTCACACAGAACTCAAAAATAAACTAGACAAAATTATTGGCACTATGTCAAAATTGTAAGAAATAATTGCTTTTCAAGCATGTGATGCTCCTGTAGTTTGTATTTAGACACACCTGTGGCAAGTAACAGGTGTGGGCAATATAGTATTAGAGAAATGGAGAACATTTGACTCAGCCTTTGTGTTGTGAGCATGGAGAAAAGAAAGAAGTGTAAAGAGTTGTCTGTGGATTTGAGAGAAAAACTGTGGAAAAACATGGACAATCTCAAGGCTACAAGTCCATCTCCAGAGATCTGTGTCCAGTTCCTGTGTCCACTGTGTGCAATATCATCAAGAGGTTTACAGCCCATGGCAGTGTAGCTAACCTCCCTGGACGTGGAAGAGAAAAATTAAAACAAAGGATTGTTTGAATGGTGAATAAAGAACCCCAATTAACCAAACAAATTCAAGCTGATCTGCAGACACAGGGTACAACAGTGTCAGCTCGCACTATCCGTCAAAAAGGGACGCTATGGTAGGAGACCCAGGAGGACACCACTGCTGACACAAAGGCATAAAAAGCAAGACTGGAGTTTGCCAAATCTTATGTAACAAAACCACAATCCTTCTGGGAGAACGTACTGTGGACAGATGAGACAAAAAGAGAGCTTTTTGATAAAGGGCATCATGGCAATGTTTACAGAAAAAGAAATGAGGCCTTCAAAGAAAAGAACACAGTCCCTAGAGTCAAACATGGTGGAGGTTCAAAGATGTTTTGGGGTTGCTTTGCTGCTTCTGGCATTGGATGCCTTGATCATGAAATCTGATGATTACCAAAGAATTTTGGGGAGCAATGTAGTGGCCAGTGTCAGGAGCTGTGTCTCCACCAGAGGTCATGGGTCTTCCAGTAGGACAATGACCCGAAACACACTTCAAAAAGCACTCAGAAATGGTTACAAACAAAGCGCTAGAGAGATCTGAAATGGCCAGCAATGATTTCAGATCTGAATCCCATAGCACACCTGTGGAGAGATCTCAAAACAGCAGTTGTGAGAAGACATCCTTCAAATCTGAATGACCTGGAGCAGTTTGCAAAAGAAGAGTGGTCTAAAATTCCAGTAGAGAGGTGTAAGAAACTCATTCATGGTTACAGGAAGCGATTGATTTCAGTTATTTTTTTCCAAAGGGGGTGTTACGAAATATTAAGTTAAGGGTGCCAATAATTTTGGGCAGTGCATTTTTTGGGTTCTGAGTGGAATTGTATCAGATTTGACTTTTCTTCTCTGTTTTTTTGTGTTGTTCCAATGCAAACAAACAAAAAAAAAAAATAATAAAATATACATGCAAGTACCAAAACATTTGCAACTGCAACAATTTTCTAAGAGAAGGGTTTCATTTTCTGACAGAATTGCAATGGGTGCCGATATTTTTGGCCATGACTTTTTGATCTATCAGACACACCCTCACATCTGTTATGCTTTTCTGCAGCTTTCAGTCTGTTCCAATTTAATACATCATATAAATATGTGTCTCCAATGTAAAGTGGCAATTTTCCTTTATTGTAATGAATGGTTATATTAGGACGGTTGGTTGGCTGAATATTTTATATACATGACAGACTATTTATTGATGAAAACAGTGAAAGATCAATTTAAATTATTTGTGAATAACCTAATTATTATTCATGAGCAAAGCCATTTCACTAAAACAAATTGATGCCCATGGCGGGAATATCACATATCACATTTTCTCATGAGGTTAATAAATAGACATGATGAGTGTGATTTCAAAGTGCCGTTATTCAGAGAACGTTATATGATTCAGAATGAGTTCTTGAGGTGAAGGTTTGCTTGTTTGTGCACAGGGTGACATTGAGGTGGAGAGTGAGCTGGTTTTTAAATTAGCTGCTCATGCATTGCAGGTAAGACTGTCAGAGATTTAAAACATGAGTTGTTTCTATTTTTTAGTCAGTGTTATGTATTAAATGCACATACTTAAACTGTCTTGTTTTACAGGAATCTAAAGGAGACTATACAAGGTTTGTGCTTATTTTTACCACACTTATTTACCTCAGAGTTTTTGATCTTGACTTTAATGTCACTTTGACCTGTCAAGTGTTGAGATGAAGCAAATTGACTGCTTGTGTAGAGTAAAATCACTCTGTCTGCCAGACAGCACAGTGACTCAGTGAATCTAAGATATGAGAAAAAGACTTAATGGTTGTTAATTGAGAAACAAGGTCAGGATGAGATTAGAGTCATGGAATGATGAAAGTCCATTTTTTATAATAGGATCAGAAAAGTTTGACAACCTCTGTATTAAAGGAATAGTTAATCCAAAAAAAATATTCTTAGTCATCATTTACTCAGAATCTCATCTTTCCAAACGTATAGGCCTTTCTTTTCTCCGTCAAACATAGGAGTTATTTAGTGGCATGTTCAAGCTGCTGTTTTACAAACAGAGAACTTTCAGTCTGTATAAAGAACTTAAGTTGTCAATGTGATTTGTGTCAAGTCATATAATAACTTTTAATTTAAGATTTTTTTCACTTAGCTACAGCTGTTTGTTTGTCTAAGTAATCATTTTGTGAAAAATAATGAAAGTTGTTACATCTCTGTACCCTGACACTTATCCAATTATGATTCAGAATGTTACAGTACATCATGTTATAATGCGGTTATGTAACATGAATCATTGTGCTACTGTAAAAACGTCAGTCGTTAAAACTCGCTGCATGTTGATGAGTATTTGTGTTGATTTTAGTGATGAAAACACCATAGCAGATCTGAAGAAGCTTCCAGCATTGCCCACTAAAGTCCTGAAGGAGCATCCGTCTCTAGCATACTGGTAAAACATGATTTCATACAGTTATTTGAATAGAAAACGCCTGTGTAAAATAATAAGATTCAGATAAACATCATCGAATTTAGTTCGTTTTATGTAAAATCCCAATAATTTTTGTAAAATAAATAAATAAATAAATAAATAAATACAAAATGCAAAATCTAAATTGTGTAAAAAGAAAAGTCAGTGGGAATTAAAAAAAAAAATATATATATTATAATTATTTTACTTTTATATCATTTTTTTTATCATTATTATATACATTTTTATTCAGCAAAGATGTATTAAATTGATCAGACATGACAGTAAAGAAATGCTTTGTATTCATCCAAGGAGCCTAAAAATTAAAATGTATCAGTTAATGTACAATAATTTTGTTGTTTTGTCAATTTATTTGTTTTATAGTTTTTTTTTTAGTTGTTTAGTATTTGGTTATTAAACGTCAAGTTAAACTAAATGAAAATGAGAAATGTTGTCTTGGTAACTAGCTGAATTATTTTTTAAATTATGTTTATTTTATTTTTTTTTTAATTATTTTATTTTCAGATTACACTATTAAAATAAATAATCATAAGTCTACAACAGTGTTATTTTAGTATCATTGAGATACTATTATAGTTTTTGTTACTATTTTGAATTTTTTTTTTTTTATATTTTCTGCTTTCATGTAAGTTTTAGTAGTTTTGTTTTTGTCAATTTTATTTTATTTTTTTTTTTTTCCTTAAGTTTTAGTTATTTAGTATTTAGTTATTGTACATTAAGTTAAACTAAATGAAAATGAGAAATGTGGTCTTGGTAACTAGCTGAAAAATAAACTGTTTTACATATATTTTTTATTTTTTATTTATTTTATTTTCTATTTTTATGTCATTTTTTAATTAATAAAAATTATTTTTATTTAGTTTTTTTTGTTAGAATTTGCTTTATTTCAAGTATCATTTATTTAGTTAGTTAAATGTAAAATGTATCAGTTTCTACAAAAAAATATGTATATAAAAATAAAATTATGTATTAAAAGTATGCATTAAATTGATCAAAAGTTACAGTAAAGACTTTTACTCTATAAAGATTTCTATTAAAAATGTTTATTTAAATTTCTTTTAAATAAAACAATAAAAAAATATTAAAAAACAAATTACAGTTTCTAGAAAAAATATAAAGCAGCACAACTGTTTTCATCAATGATAATAATCAAAAATGTCTATTGAGCAGCAAATCAGCATATTACAATGACTTCTGAAGGATCATGTGACACTGAAGACTGCAGTAATTATACTGAAAATTCAGCTTTAAATCACAAAAATAAATTACATTTTACAATATATTTAAATAGAAAACAGGTATTTCAAATTCTAATAATATTTCAGAATTTTATGGTTTTTTTTGTTTTTTTTTTTACTGTATTTGTGATTAAATAAATGCAGCCTTGAACATGAGAACTATTTAAAAAGCATAACAATTTTGTACCGCAGTCTTACCCTACATATTTGAACAGTAACGTATATTTTCTTAATATCTTATATGTTTTACTTCTCATTAAAAAGTGTCTTGTTTTTAGGATTTTTAAATATATTAACTGTACAACTAGACAAAATACGGATTAAAATATGATTACTGTGAATATATATGTATATTATAGCTTACTAAAAAAATGATTAAAATGCCTCATGTGTTGTTCTCACGGTCTAAAGCTGTTTAATTACTGCCAGCGCTGATGTGTCATTTAAGGCAGCGGCACGGACAGCCGTGAGATTTACATCGAGAGCCGATGAGTCAGTGATGCTGAAGCTGCATTTATAGCCCTTTATGAGAGCTTTATGGCTGATGATCCGTGCTCTGCTGTCTTTATGCCGACGCGCTGAGGTTTGAGGGAGGCTTGGGAAATATGTCCTCTGTGGAGCGGGTTTCATCATTCTTCTCTTTTGCAGCGAGGAGCGTGTGATTGAGCACTACAAGCTGTTGAAAGGACTCTCCAGAGGACAGGCCATTGTGCAGTGAGTATTGGAAAAACAATGATTAGCCTCGAGGGGGCGGCCCATCAGGGGAGAACTGATTTATGATTGGCTGCTTAAATCATTCACGCCCACACCTCAGGCCTGATGTGTGCTGATAGATACTTAAGATGCTGTTAAAGATCAACCTTAAGCAAATATGTAAGTGATCATTATGTCTGTTTCAGGTATTTGACCCTGGTGGAGTCACTGCCCACATACGGAGTGCATTATTATGAAGTGAAGGTAAAAAAAAAAAAACATAATATAATATAATATAATATACACTATGTAAGAATTACTTGCTTACATTTGTTTCAGTTGATTGAAACAATTATTTCAAGAATACACTAAAATACAGTTATATCATTCATGTATTTATATAATTTATGTAATTTTATATATTGTTACTACTGTTCCTGTAGATAGAGATCAAGTGATGTTGAATTTTTAAGCCTAGTACCAATGTTTTATGTAGGTGTCTAATAAATAACAAGCAGAACCATTTTCAATTATTATTTTATTTTCAGATTACACAATTAAAATAAATAATCATAAAACTACAAATAGTGTTATTTTAGTATCATTGAGATACTATTATAGTTTTTGTTACTAGTTTGAATTAGTTCATTTTTATCTTTTCTGCTTTCATGTTAATTTTAGTTCAAGTTTTAGTGATTTTGTTGCCAATTTTATTTGTTTTTGTTGTTTTTATAGGGTTTTTTTTAAGTTTTAGTTATTTAGTATTTAGTTATTGTACATTCATTTAAACTGAATGAAAATGAGAAATGTTGTCTTTGTAACTACCTGAAATGAAATGTTTTTTTTTTTTTTGTTATTTTTGTTTTTGTTTTTTTTTGTTTTTTGTTTTTTCTATTTTTTTTTTTTTTATTTTAATTATATTTTTAGTTATTTAGTATTTAGTTATTAAACATCAAGTTAAACTTGATGATGAAAATGAGAAATGTTGTCTTGGTAACTAGCTGAATTAAAATATGTTTTTTTTTTATTATTTTTATTATTTTATTTTCAGATTGCACAATTAAAATAAATGGTCATAAGTCTACAGCTAGTCTTATTTTAGTTTATTTTTAGATTTTTTGCTTTCATGCTAACTTTAAAGTTGTAGTAATTTTGTTGTTTTTGTCAATTTTATTTATTTATTTATTTTATTTTTTTTTGTTGTTTGTTGTTGTTGTTTTATATATATTTTTTTTAATTTAATTTTTAGTTATTTAATATTGTCACCATACATTAAACTAAATGAAAATGAGACATGTTGTCTTGGTGAATAGCTGAAATGATAATATTTTATTTCCTATTTTTATTTATTTTTTATTTTATTTTATTTTTTTGTTATTTGTTTTATTTCAAGTATTATTTATTTAGTTAGTTAGTTAGTTAGTTAGGGTTAGTTAAAATTAAAATGTATCAGTTTCTACAAAAATATGAATATACAAACAAAGTGTAATGTATTAAAAGTGATCTAAAGTGACAGTAAAAGACTTCTATCTATCTATCTATCTATCTATCTATCTATCTATCTATCTATCTATCTATCTATCTATCTGTCTGTCTGTCTATCTGTCTGTTTGTTAAATCAAATTCACTGCATGAGAATTTTTGCTCCCTCTTTGTGTCATTTTGGGGATTGTTGGATCTTGGTTCTTTATGTTACTTTTAGTGGCATTTTGACCCAAGTCCTTAATTTCTGTTCAAGGATCATGCATAATTTTTGTGCTTTAACTAAATCCATACAGTTTCAGTTTTTAAATATTTCAAGTTACATTTTATCTTGAGGTGACGTTGTTTCAATGTAATTACATAAATAAGTGCTGATTAATATTAATTAACATATTTATGTGGAATTAGGTTTAGGGTTTGGTTTAAGGTTTGTTGCTAGTAATTATGCATACTTTACTGGGATTGCATTGTGTGTAACTACGTCACTGTAAATAATGTAAATATTTGTTGATAAAAGATGGTATCAGTCTTTCAGGCTGTTGATGTGTAACTAATGAAAAGGTCTTTCTTGTCTGGCAGGATAAACAAGGTATTCCATGGTGGCTGGGCATCAGCTATAAAGGCATTGGACAGTATGATCACCAAGATAAAGTAAAACCTCGAAAGGTACGTTGTGTTTCCTGTCTCTGGGCACTGGAGTACATATCTCTTATGTAAACAGATTCATGAGTCATTGTACGCAGCTCAGTGTATCCTTTTAAATGAGGCTTAGATTTCCCCAGACGAGACTCACAGCATGTCAGCACTTGCTGTCATAGTTTATTTGCACTTGAGGCTATGATGATATAGAAATGAAGTGTAACATTCAACACGTATAGTCTGCATTACGTAAAACAGTGTGCTGATGATACACATGGAAAAGAAAAACAACTGTTGTACCGGTGTGCATTGTGAATATATATATATGGATATATATGGACTCAGTTTTAATGGTTAATTTACATTTTATTAATCATATAAAAGTGTAATTAATATCATTTTTAGGACCCAACGAAATATGTGACCCTGGACCACAAAACCAGTCATAAGGGTACATTTTTGAAATTGAGATTTATACATCATATGAAATATGAATAAATAAGCTTTAGGATAGGACAATATTTGGCCAAGATACAACTATTTGAAAATCTGATATCTGAGGGTGCAAAAAAATCTAAATATTAAGAAAATCACCTTTAAATTTGTCCAAATGAAGTTCTTAGCAATGCATATTACTAATCAGAAATTAAGCTTTGATATATTTACGGTAGGAAATGTACAAAATATTTTCATGCAACATGATAATTTTGACCCATAATGTTGGTTATTGCTACAAATATACCTGTGCTACACGTCAAACTTGTTTTTTTGTTTTACCAAATGTATTTTTTTTATTTTTACTTGCAAACAGAAAACAAAATGTGATTATTCCATAAAAAAAATAAAGAGTCATTAATTATTGTATTGTTATTAGTGTTAGTATTACATTGAGAAGTACTTTCTGTGATATAGTAATATATTTTTGTTACAATTTCTTCAAGTTAAACCAAGCTTTTAATTTGACGGGATGCTGTGAAGCATTGTTGCCAAGCCTGTGGATTTCACATAGAATTGGGCTACTTTTATAAACTTTATGCATCAGAGAAACAAGTGCGCAGCTGTTAAGTAATGAAAGTTATCATTTGTATTGTAATGTTTGAAGCAGATGTGATAAATGTCAGTAGACCGGTACAATTTTAAAACAATTGGTTCATTCATAAATTCATACAACCTTACGTTCACGCTGTGGAAATGCAAACAGGAAGTCAGAAGACAACGAGCGCATGTGCTAAAAAGGGGTGGAGCTTCATAAGCTCTACATTGTTGCTATGGGTTGTTTTTTAGTCCACAGGTTAAAGCGTTGTTTTGATATAGGGGACAACTATGAAAAAAACGTAATAAGGCTAGTTTTGGGACGGTTTTGATTAGCAGTCAAACTTTTTCTTTTTTTTTTTTTGTTTTTTTACGCAGACCTGGCAACCCTGACTTGTAGAACTTTGAGTTAAGCCCAAAGTGTATTTTGTTTTCGCATGTGTACGCTAGCATTCGGTCGACATATGCGCTCTAGAACGTGTCATGCATGTCCAGTGTCTGCTCTATTTTCTCTAATAAGTTATTACCGATAACAAATATATTTGAACTCTTTTAAACCAAAGCTGCGGTATCTAATACCCTCTTGCTCACAAGTGTCAGAAATGTTGCATATGTTGCCACTATTTTGTTGTTGTTGTTCCGTCTCTTTAGTTTCATTTTATACTGTTAAACAATGGCCCTGGACAGTGTTGCCACCTTGTGGAACAATTGATTACTGCAAAACAAATTCAGGGCACTTGTGCGGTTACAAAAATCAGGTGATGTGCGTACAGTACGCATGTACTATTCTGATGACGAAATTTGCATCATATGTACTGTGCACTAACCCTGGCATACGCGTAAAAAGTGAATACTTTGGGCTTTAAAGGAGAAGTTCACTGCTAGAACAAAAATTTACAGATAATTTACTCACTCCCTTGTCATCCAAGATGTTCATTTCTATGGTGCCCAAGTTTGAACTTCCAAAATGCAGCTTCAAATGGCTCTAAATGGTCCAAACCAAGGAATAAAAAATATTTACAGTTTATAGACTTTTTAACCTCAAATGCTCATCTTGTCTAGCACTGCGTGATCTCTGTGTATTCCGGTTCATGACAGTTAAGGTATATCTAAAAACTTCTATCTGATTTTCTCCTCCAACTTCAAAATTGTCCTACATCGCTGTTTTACCTTTTTTGTGAAAGGTGTTTAATCTTTGCACATTCACTTTGTAAACACTGGCTCTGTAGTTCTGCAGCGATGTAGGACGATTTTGAAGTTAAAGGAGAAAATGAGACAGGAGTTTTTAGACATACCCTAACTGTCTTGAGGCAGAATACACAGAGTTCATGCAGAGCTAGACAAGATGAGCATTTGAGGTTAAAAAGTACATAAACTGTAAATATTTTTTAAAAAATGACTGATTGTTTCGCTAGATAAGACCCTTCTTCCTCGACTAGGATCTTGAAGAGCTCTTTGATGCTGCATTTAAACTGCATTTTGGACTTTCAAACTCGCAAGCACCATAGAAGTCCACTATATGGAGAGAAATCCTGAAATGTTTCCCTCAAAAAACATAATTTCCTTACAGCTGAAGAAAGAAAGACATGAACATCTTGGATGACAAGGGGCTGAGTAAATTATCTGTAAATTTTTGTTCTGGAAGTGAACTTTTTTAATGTGCATATCTGTCTGTAGTTTTCCTCGAATTAAACTGTAAAATGCTCATGAATTGACTCTCGGAGTAGCTCTGGGTATGAAGTTTGTGTGGGCATGGTTTATGTCCTTATATAGTGGGACTGCAGAGGCTGAAAACAGTAAACTCCATTTGACTGGATTCTGCAGTTCCATGCATGTTTTCTGTGTCGCAAAACTCATAGGGCCCTAAAACCATCATAGAGAGATTGTGGCACTGATAATACACAGAATTATATAATACAAATTGTACACAAATGAAATTATGAATTGAGCAACTGGTTTAGGATTCTCTGTCTGAGCTAGAACAGGTGGAGCATTGACCTAGCCTGAGAGAGAGAACGACCCACCCTGGTCTTTAGTTGAGTTTCACAGCAGGGAGGAGAGCCTGATGCGCGAGTCCTCACTGCTCTGGTATCTGACTGATGTCATGAGCAGCAAGAGGCTGGGCCAAGACTGCGTGCCTGAGCTCCTGTAGGAAACCTGATGAGACAAGTCAGGAACCGCGAGTAAAGACGGCTTCAGCAGAGTAGACGATAACATAATGAAGAAGCTCAGTATTTGATTAACATCATTTAACCTTCTGAACCACCGGTAAGAGGCTCTAAAAGCTGGATAATTCGATTTCGCACGTGAAGCCTTGAGAGAGTTGTTCTTGTCGGTAACCTGCAGACGCCTCTGCTGAAATATTGTGATGGTGTAAAATCGTGAGAGAGAGTAAGTGTTTATATTATATTTTAGAATGTTTATAAGTATTGGTGGAAATAGTCTTTTTTCCCTTCAGGAACCTTACATCGACATTTAATGGAAGAATATCCATAAAAATGTAAGGTTACTGTCAAATGTCTAAATTAAAGTGATTTTCAAAGGTTTGGGGTCAGGGATTAAAAAAAAGAGAAAGAAATTACATCTTTTTATGCAGCAAAGATACATTACATTGATCAAAAGTGACAATAAAGACTTTTATCCTAAAGATTTCTATTAATAAAAAGGTTAGTGTTTTTTCAGCTTTCTGTTCATCAAAGTGTCCTGGAAAAAAAGGATTTCCACAAAACATTTTCCACAAAAATATGAAGATATGAAGCAGCACAACTGTTTTCAACATTAATAATAATAAATATTTCTTGAGCAGTAAATCATCATATTAGAATGATTTCTGAAGGATCGTGTGACACTGAAGACTGAAGTAATGATGTTGAAAATTCAGCTTTGACCACAGAAATAAATTACAATTTACAATATGTTCACATAGAAAAGAGTTATTTTAAATGCTAATAATATTTCATAATTTTATACCTTTAACTTAAGAGACCTATGTCAAAAACATTAAAAATCCTACCAACCCCAAACCTTTGAATGACAGTGAATGCATACTAAATAAACTTGAATATGGATGTATCCTAAACTGAACCTTCATGTCATTCCTATTTGCTATTGTTTTTTTTTTTTAATCAAAGCAAATGTACTAAAATCATAAGTGAATATAATTTGCAAATTGTTGTGGTTACATGCCGTACTGCAGCAGTTGCCTGGTTGATGCGTAGTGAGTCATTTTGCATTGAGGTGTAGTCGGTGAAGCACCTGAACTCACTGTGAGCTCTAGAGATCAGCCCATCTGCTGGAAGCCAGTAAAACTCTCTCTCACATCTTGTTTTTCTTGCATTAGCTCTTCCAGTGGAAGCAGTTGGAGAACTTGTACTTCAGAGAGAAGAAGTTTGCTGTGGAGGTGAATGATCCTCACAGGTAAGGAGAAACTTTTTCGTTTTTGGATTTGTGTGTGTGTGTGTGTGTGTGTGTGTGAACAAGAGATCATATCAGAGCTGGTTTTTACCATAAATACAGTACCAATACACAAACACAAACCAAGAGTTTGTGGTCAGGAAGATTTTTTTTAATGTTGTTGAAAGTAGTCTGTTCTGCTCACCAAGCTGCATTTATTTGATCAAAAAATACAGTAGTGAAATATTATTATACTTTTTATTAATAACTTTTTTCTCTGTGAATAAATTTTAAAATGTAATTTATTTTTTAAAGGTTTTAAAGATGAATTTTTAGCATCATTACTTTAGTCTTCGGTATGACATGATCCATCATAAATCATTCTAATATGCTGATTTGCTGCTAAAGAGTGTTGTTTTTTTTTTTAAAGAGTTGTGCTGCTTCATATTTTTGTGAAAAAAAGAATATTTTTTTGTGTTTTTTATTCTTTAATGAATGCAAAGTTTCAAATTTACATTTATTTCAAGTAGAAATCTTCTGAAACTATCCACTTTTTTCCTGAGTAAGCAATGAGCGGTGCCATGATGGATTCTAACTTCCATCTGGGTGCTTTCAAAAGAAAAAAAAAACTTGTTATATATATATAACAACATATTAATCATTAATCATGATTAACTGCATACAAAATAAAAGTTTGTGTTTACATTATATATGTGTGTGTGTACTGTGCATATTTATTTATGATTTATAGTATACATAAATATATATTACATATATTTCTTAATTATACACATATTTGTTTGTGTATTTATATAAACATATAAATATGCACAGTACACAAACATATATTATGTAAATACAAAATTTTATTTTAGATGTGATTAATCATGATTAATTGTTTTGACAAATTAGTAACTGTTAAAATATGTGTGTTATTATGCAATGTATTAGTCGTTATTTCCTACAGAGTGTGAATGTGAGTGTTTTTCAGTTTCCTCTGTGAATGTGTCCCAGTGATCATGCTGTGTGTGCATGTGTGTGTCTGCATGCAGGCGAACGGTGACTAAACGCACGTTTGGCCAGACGGGTCTGGTGATCCACACTTGGTATGCCAGTCACTCATTGATCAAAACCATCTGGGTCATGGCCATCAGCCAACACCAGTTCTACCTGAACAGAAAACAGTGCAAAGTAAGTCACTGCAGTTTACACACATGGCTGATAAGCTTTAATCAAGCCGATTGCTCATATATACATATATCTATATAAGTACAGTAGATTCATATGAATTGATGAGATTCAAAACCAAAAAGGTACATCGGGTGTTACACAATTCCAGAGTTATGAAACATTTCCTGTTCTTAATAATAGTCACTCTACGCCCACTGTCTTCTGGCAGCACAGAGGTGTGTGAGTTTCATAAATATTCATTCTTTCAGGTTGTATCCTTTTTCATATAGAACAAAAATTAGGAATTGTAAAAAAACAAACACATCTGTAACCCACAGAAAAGAAAGATCACAAATGAATTTTTAACCTTGTAAAGCCTGTCATATGAAATAATAACCAGGAAAAAACAACTGAAATAGAACAATATATTGAACTTTCAGACAAAATATATTTTTAAAAATCAAGAAAAAAAATGTTGAGAAACATCAGGCTTTTATGGTTCATATACACTGACCAAAATTATAAACGCAACACTTTTGTTTTTGCCCCCATTTTTCATAAACTGAACTCAAAGATCCAAGACTTTTTCTATGTATACAAAATCCAAAAACCAGTCAGTATCTGGTGTGACCACCATTTGCCTCACGCAGTGCAACACACCTCCTTCACATAGAGTTGATCAGGTTGTTGATTGTGGCCTGTGGAATGTTGGTTCACTCCTCTTCAATGGCTGTGCGAAGGTGCTGGATATTGGCAGGAACTGGAACATGCTGTTGTATACGCGTTGTATACGTTGTATCCAGAGCATCCCAAACATGCTCAGTGGGTGACATGTCCGGTGAGTATGCTGGTCATGCAAGAACTGGGATGTTTTCAGCTTCCAGGAATTGTGTACAGATCCTTGCTACATGGGGCCGTGCATTATCATGCTGCAACATGAGGTGATGGTCGTGAATGAATGGCACAACAATGGGCCTCAGGATCTCGTCGCGGTATCTCTGTGCATTCGAAATGCCATCAATAAAATGCACCTGTGCTAGTCGTCCATAAAATATGCCTACCCATACCATAACCCCACCGCCACCATGGGCCACTCGATCCACAACGTTGACATCAGCAAACCGCTCACCCACACAATGCCATACACACTGTCTGCCATCTGCCCTGTACAGTGAAAACCAGGATTCATCCGTGAAGAGAACACCTTTCCAAAGTGGCAGACGCCATCGAATGTGAGCATTTTCCCACTTAAGTCGGCTACGACGACGAACTGCAGTCAGGTTGAGACCCCGAAGAGGACGACAAGCATGCAGATGAGCTTCCCTGAGACGGTTTCTGACAGTTTGTGCAGAAATTCTTTGGATATGATCACTAACAGAGATTTAGACAGATTTGTGAACAATATTTGAGAGAAATAGGCCTTTTGTGTACCAAAAAAAAAATCTTAGATCTTTAAGTTCAGCTCATTAAAAATGGGGGCAAAAACAAAAGTGTTGCATTTATAATTTTGGTCAGTGTAGTATAATATAGTGAAAATATGGACTTTAAACTCGAGAAGGAAGAAAACTCCCACAAATATGCAGTTTGGTACAGATGCTGCTATTTATATTGCCAAAAAGTAAGATGAAATTCTGATAGATCTCTATAACTCTATAACAGACTAATTGCATAAAATAAATATAAATTTTCACTCTAAATCTCCTGATAATATGTCTAAGTCTGTAGTAGATTGTGTATACCAGGTCTTTCAACAAGTTTTGATGATGTTGATCATTTAGAGGCCTACATAGTAGACTACAGGCTTAAAGGGGTCCTATTATGTTCTTTTACAAAATCTTGATTTTGTTTTGGGGGTGTACTAGAACATGCTCTAATGCTTTGTGGTTCGAAAAAGCATTTTTCACATAATTTACATTATTGCAATACCTTTTTCCCAGCCTGGCACAAATGGCTCGATTAGTTCTGGGTTTGATGAAGGCCCGCCTTTTAAAAAACGAAATGTGTTGTGATTGGTTAGCTCTCCCACTGCGTTGTGATTGGCAAATAGCTTAGACAAGTGGCTGTTTCTCAATTCCAAGAACGCAAGAAACATACTTGTGTTCTCATGGAGACCGGTCTTGCCAGGCTTCTTTGGAAGAACGAACTCGGAAAAACGAACTCGGAAGGACGCGAGAACACAGAAAACGTCTTTGTGAGAATTGAGATGCGCTGTGTTCTTGCTGCTCAACTGACAGTCCCAGTAGATTATAAGGAGTGAGACAGAAGCACGCAATGTACAATAACATCACAAACAAATGCCATAATGCCTTAAAAACATTTATTTAATTTTATTATAGACAACATTTTCCTATTATTTTATAGCTTTTTACCGCATGTATTTGTGAAAATGATTAGACAATGTTACATATTCTTTTTAATATGCCAGTATGTGACAGGGTTTCTCACATCCCACAGATGTTTACTTTCACGAGCCATCACTTATTTGCGCACTTGCAGCGGGAATGTCTTAAGCGAGAATGAGAAGTTTAAAGCTTACAGGCTTCCGTACGTCATCCACCCGCAGCATCTTCTGGGATTTCTAACGATTCTCTCAAGTCTGCATTCGATGCATCCTCGATTTCAAGAACACATCTGGGCACTTTCATGTGTCCTCTGTACTTGCGTTCTTGAGTATTGAAATTGAACTTCGACGGTTAATGATGACATAGAGCGAGAACACGAGGACGCAAGATTGCATAAGAACACATATTGAGAAACGGCCAGTGTTTCAGTAATTACTGCCACGCCGTCTTATAGTTAAAGATAAATTCACTGTTGCCAAATCCCGAATTGGGCTACTTTAACACCCAAATGTTGAAGTGACCCCAATAGCATCATATTTAGCCCCTGAAATGAAAATTTACCAGGGGAACCCCGACAAAAAAACGTGTATTTTATCCCTCGGAATGCAATTTTTAACGGGGGACCCCCCCCTCGAAATGCGATTGGGCTAGTTTTGAGTAGCAATTGGGACTGGTTTTGTTGTGAAAACCTGGCAACCCTGGATATATTAAGGTATAGTTGACGATACAGTAGTGTTGGGTCCTATCGTCAACCTGTGCTAATTTATTTAATTATTTACATACTTAGTTTCATTGCCCGAAACCAGCTCCAGCATAAGGCTAAAAGCAGTCTAATGTTTTTAATGTGACTTAATTTGTAATTAACATGACAACAACTGAATAAAAACATTGTAAGCAACTAATTAAAATGCTTTTATTTCCTTAGTTATTCAGAAAGCAGCTACAAAAAAAGAGCAAAGAACATGATCACTGATTAGCCTAGCCTAGTCTAGTGCAAGTTTATGCATTTAAAAAAAAAAAAAAAAACACTCATAAAAAACATGTTATAAGTGAAGCTGTCTACACTGTATGATAAATAAATCTCTTACCACACACTGCACACGTCTACGGCGCATTACGGCTCCAACACAGCCACCGGAGCTGATGGCGGCCACTCTAGTAATCAATGCTTGTGTTTTTACCAGCCATGCCTCGGCATGTGTTTTCACTCCCTATACTGCACAAGTCTGCGGCACGTTACAGCGCGTTATGGCTCTGCGGCTTGTTGAAGTGTCCCAGAAACGGCTCTCCACGTTGCATCGCTAAAGTTAGGCAAATCCTCCACCTCGTCCTTACCCACCCCCCAACCATTCGAATTTCCGTAGGCGGGATTTATTTTAATGATATTCTAATGGTCTTAGTGACATCACAACACCCAATGCTGTATTCCAAATGAGCCGTTGTAGTTCTTCAAAAGGGATTTTTAAAAACAAAATATCTCCCTTTGGAGTTGACTTTGAGATTTGTAACTTTATAGATTTTTTTTATGCCCAGACATACACACCACACACTGAATAAAATTCAGAAAGTGAAAAAGCATAATAGGACCCCTTTAATATAATATCCTATATCTTATTTTTATCAAATAACAGGCAAAAATCACCACAGCCAGAAGTTTAGGAGACATTGCGGCTGACCTGACAGAGAACGGCGCATCAAAGATGAATAAACTGAGTGCAGGAGTGAAAAATCAGCTCATCATGGCCAGTAATGGGAGTCTGGTTTCAACAGGTACAGTACATGAGCTCTGATCCTCAGAATAGTTCAGCAGTATTTAATAGTTTAGTCAGCCTCTGTTAATTCACGTGTCAACACACATCCACAGATATCCGTTCACATATTTACCGTTAATGAGCTGCTCAGATGGCTTCTTTTCCTTTTATTTGTGTTGCTTCCTCTCAAGCCTTTCCTTTAGACTCATTGTAGACTTAGCGAAATGTCATTGAAGTTCATTGTACTTTAAATAGTCTTGATGTGATCTTTTTTTCTTTTATTGCCTCTCATAATGAATGCATGCATTATTTTATGCATTATTTCACAGGTTCGGCTGACTCTGAAATGAACGACGACCAGAAAAAAGAAAAACTTGCCGAGTTGAGAAAGAAAGAGAGAGAGATCCAGGATGTACTCAGTCAAAAACTAACAGAGCTGAAGGAAATATGCCTGCGAGAGGCTGTAAGAGCAAACAACTGCATTTTTATCCTTTTTGATTGATTACATTACACAGCAAGTCTAATAACATAGAATTGGCAATATACTATGCATTATAATTGTTATATTAAGAACAAACTTATATTTTTAGACAAATTTTGTTTGTTTGTCACTTTAAAAACAAAAAAAATTGTATTCAATGCATTAAATTGGTCAAAAGTAACAGTAAAAACATGTACAATGTTAAATGATTTCTATTTCAATGCATTTTCATTTTCTATTTTCTTATTATTTTTTATTTCTATTATTTTAAATTGTAATAATGTTGCAGAATATTACTGTTTTTACCACATTAAAACCATTTTAACCATTTACCCCAAGCATTTACAATGTCATTTTCATCTCACATTCTCATTATGCGTATTATATCTCAGATTTTTTGCCATTGCATTAATGAGAATCGAATTATATTGGCCCTAATTGGTTTCATTTTCTTTATGCAAGATATTTATTATTTTTGTTTTCTAATTTTGAAGTGAAATATGATCCACACATTCTTTGTGTCTTCCACCCATTTACAGCATGTTTTATCTGTTTTCAGGAACTCACTGGCAAGCTCCCAAAAGAGTATCCTCTCATCAAAGGCGAAACCCCTCCTCATGTTCGGAGGAGAGTCGGGACGGCCTTCAAATTGGATGACCTTTTCCCATATAATGAGGTTAGTGTGAAACACTGCCACACAACAATGCTGCCAAGTAGAGGACTGAATAAAATATTAGACACTGGGGGTTTGGCTCTATTGCTATGAGGCTGTCCTGAGCTGGTCAAATGCCAACATGCCATTTTTAGCCCATGTGTGTCAGGATATGAAATGACTGATCTTCCTGTAGCGTTTGTCCATTATCACCTGTAAGATTTTAGCTGCCAAATAACCTGGTCTTGTATTGGAAATCAGTCTTGGAAAACAGCCATTGTTTTGTACAAAGAATTCTGCTCATCGATTGGTGGTTTCAACCACAGTTTTTGATCGAGAACAAACCTAGGATATGTTTGTTTGAGGACACCATGAGATCATGATGGTTTATCATTTTATAGGTTATAATTCATCTGTATTCGCTTTGAGGCAATCTACAGTAAAAACAATTTACTTGACCAAATATGCATCTTTTTGCATTTTGGAAAACAAGACTATAGATATTGACGATTCTTCTCACTCATACCGGCAGGCATATTTACATTCTTGGACAGATTTATGAATAGAATACAAAATAGTCAACATTGTTTTGAATGACAATTTTTCTTCCTAGGATCCATACCTTAGAAATTTGGAGAGCCGCTTTGCTTTGCAGCAGAAAATCGTGGAGGCAGCCAAGAAGCTTGCTGCTGAGACTGACATCTCTAAATTAGTAAGGAAAAAAAGGAGGAGGAATTGTCTGGATGCCATGCAAAAGCTGCAGGAGATCGAAGATGAAATGAACCAATACAGACTGAAGAAAGGACAGAAACCCACACAGAGAGCTTCTGTGATCATAGCCGGTATGTCAGACAGATGTTTGCTGAAGTGGCTCATTGCAGTTCAAGGACAGCCTGTCAATCATACAAACAACTAGTTTTATTTAGTGAATATACATGTACATATGTTAGATATATATTTATTAGGCCATCAATTTAATGTGTTGATTCAGTGTGATTAATTATAAAAATATGGCATAATCAATCAAATTACAATATATGCAATTGATTAATTTGATGAATCATTAATCATAAATGAATTCATGTAATGTTTCATTAACATAATATCATTTCTCTTTCCTCCATAGATGAACTGGCTCAGTCCGAGTGCAGCTCCCTGTGTGATAGTCTTCCTCTAGATGACGGTAATGACATCAATTATGAAACCACTATCAGCTCTCTGCTTATGTAATTAAGATTTATTACAACTCACTACCTCACTTCCAGTGCTTCTCCCCACAACATTGCTCCCTAATGTAGGCACTGAGTCATGCACATTAACACTCTCATAATAGATCATTTATCATGCAGAACCAACAATGAATTTATATGGTGTTATTTGAACTGGATTCAATCAAATGTAGTGGAGCAGAAAACACAGCAGTCAAAAACCATATTTGTATTTTCAGAAGATGATAACCAGAGGCCACGTTCCCGCTCCATCCAGTGTTCCCCATGTCTCAGTCCTCCTCTGTCAGTGTCCGGCCTGGAATATGACACTGAGAGACGATCCTCATCCAGCGAAACACACCACGATAGAGCTCTTAACAGGTGTGAATTAATTTTTGTCTTTTGTCTTTTACACAGACATGTTCTTGACAGGTTCTATAAGATTCAACATCTGAGCTTTCGGTTTAGCCATCACTAGACATTTCTCTTTCAATAAAAGTATTCTTTTGTCTGTTTGAATTCAGATTAGATCATGAGGTCCAAGGGCCGGGACATTATTACACCCCCCGAGAGGTGTTCTCTGCCCAAAGCAGTCCGTGTAAAACTTTACCTAGAATGCCAAAGGACCCTCGCAGCTTACCGCAAACCCCCGTCATGCCCCGTAATGCCTACAGCAGCAGCCAACTCAGGTAAGTTGACTTGGTCCAGTAGCAACCACTCTGACAACCACCTATAACACCCTAGAATTGTGATGGTAACACAATTCAAACACAGCTCACAATTTCTTGAAAAAAATGTAAAAGTCTTGATGGCTTTGTGGCTTTTATGTTTCTAATTCAAGTAGTTTATTTTATTCAGTGCATGATTTATTGTGTTCTGTAGGTCGGAAGGTCACATCCGTGCTTTTCGGCACCGCAGTGGCAGTTTGGAGTCTCAGTCGCAACTTCATTCTCACTGCGCAAACAAGTCGGCCTTCCCTCTGTCTCCCTCCCGTCGTAGCAACAGCACTGAGGTTTTGGACGACTGCTCATCCTATAACAGCATGTCCAGCATGGACTACTGCCTCCCCTGCTCAGCCACTCCTCCCTACTCGCAATCCCACGACTACCGACTCCATCGCAAAGTGGAGATCTATGGCAATACAGGAAGCATGCCCAACTTGGTCCCTCAAAACTCCAGCTGTTACGGCTACCAGCAGAATCACTACGGCCCGACCGCATACTACGTGACTGGTTATCCCGGCTACGAATATGAGCCGTGTTCTAACGGAGCTTACGTTTATGAAAGTGAACTTGAGGGTCACTATAACATCAACCCCACTTACCCAGCACACGGTTACCAGGGTCGTAGTCGGAACAGGCATTATGGAATAGAGGGGTCGGATAATTTGTCACAGAATCCATATGCCACTGTGAGGCCCCCTAGGGGAAGACAGGGACCCTTGAATGAGGTGTTGACGAAGAACATGTACAAGGCTTTAGTGGCAGAGCATTTGAAGGGCTGGTACAATCGCAGTGCTGGGCACAAGGACCCAGGTACATATCAGCTGGTGTACACTTACAAATATGACCGAGGTTCTCAGCACAGCCTGGGGTACCAGACGCTGCCTGCACCCTTCAGCCACTCCAGCCGAACCAATTCGTTCTCCTCAGGTGAGTACAGTTCCTCATACATAACACACTGTAGACTATGTATAAAATCAATCATATGGGTGACAGAATGCCAGGTTCTGGTGCAGGGCTGCAGTAAGCAATTGTTGGGACCAGTATAAACCATTATTAATGGGCCTGTTGTCTGGATCCTTCTTGATGCAGTCCAGGCCACCCTCAAGCCAAATGGTCCAATTGTTCCCCCCCTTTTTGGTGGCCCTGTTCTAGTATGACCGAAATGATTACTTCCAAACTCAGCTGACAGAATTCCAGGTTCTGGTGCTGGGCTGCAATAAGCAATTATTGTGCATGGTACAAACATTTATCATTGGCTTCTTGGCTGAAATAGTGTTCCCAAGCGATCTGGATCCTTTTTGATCCAGTCAGGACCATCCTCAAGCCAAAAGGTCCAAGTCACCCCCCCTAAACCCCCTCACCCCCTTTGGTGGCGCTGTTCTAATATGACTAAAACCATTACTTCCAAACTCAAAAACTCAACTGACAAAATAGCAGGTTCTGGTGCAAGGCCACAGTAAGCAATTGTAAACCATTCATCATGGGCTCCTTGGCGAAAATCTTGTTCCCAAGTTTTACGGCTACCAGTGATCAGGATCCTTCTTGATTAAGTCAGGACCACTCTCAAGTTCCAATATTTTCCCGCTTTTTGGTTGCCCTGTTCTAGTATGACCGAAACAATCACTTCCAAACTCAACAACCCAACTGACAAAATGCCAGGTTCAGGTGCAGGGCCACAGTAAGCATTTGTTGGACATGGTCAAATCATTCATCATGGGCTCCTTGACTGAAATAGTGTTCTCAAGTAATCTGGATCCTTCTAAATCCAGTCAGGGCCACCTTCAAGCCAAAAGGTCCAGTTGTCCCCCTTTTTTGGTGGCCCTGTTCTAGTACGACCGAGCCAATTACTTCCAACCTCAACAACTCAAGTGATAAAATGGCAGGTTTTAGTGCAGGGCCACAGTAAGCACTTGTTGAGCCTGGTATAAACCATTCATCATGGGCTCCTTGGCTAAAATGGTGTTTCCTGGTGATCTGGATCCTTGATCCGGTCAGGACCACTCTTAAGCCAAAAGGTCTAGTTGTCCCCCCTTTTTGGTGGCCCTGTTCTAGTATGACCAAACTATTACTTCTAAACTTAAGAACTCAACTGACAAAATGCCAGATTCTGGTACAGGTCTGTAGTAAGCAAGTGTTGGGCATGGCACAAACCTATCATCATGGGCCCCCTGAATTAACGTTCTAGAATGGTCCAGGCCACCCTCAAGCCAAAAGGTCAACTTGTCCCCCTTTTTTGGTGTCTTTGCTCTGGTATGACCAAAATGATGACCAGCTCAGTAGTCAACAAATTATAAGAAGGACTACAAGAATTTTTTTTTTTTTTTTAAATGCACAGTGGAAATGGGCCAACAAGAAGTAAGATATTGATTTTTGTTGACAAGATATTGATGACTTTTGTTGAAATGTGGCACAAAGGAAAGTGTGCTAGTACTATGATTGAAGATTTTCATCCGGTAGGCAATAAAAAGAGCAGGAAATCTTGGAAATATGCATTGAAGGAAAGAATCAAGTTATATCTGGAGACTGTAATACTGTAGAGTCTAGGTCTTAAACCTTGCTTCTGGAGACCCACCATCCTGGAAAGTTTATTTCTAACCTGCTTCAGCCTGTGGTTTTATTTTTTCCCTTGATTAGCTGGTTTAAGTGTGTTTGATTAGGGACAATGGTCTTCCAGGAGTAGGGCTAAAGACTTTTAGAGCAGGGATGCCAAATCCTGTTCCTGGAGGTCTACCTTCCGGCAAATTTTAGCTCCAACTCTGATGAAACACAACTAATTAAGATCTTCAGGAGCATGGGATAATTACAGACAGGTGTGTTGGAGCACTGAACTCTGCAGGTAGGTGCATCTCCGGGAACAGTATTGGGCACCCTAACTGTAGAGACTTGTGGTGGACATTTTGACTTGGGCCAGTAAGCGACCACCCAAAACTCCCTAGCATAGCATAGCATAACAAAGCCCTAGCAACCACACACGGCACCCTAGCATAGTATTGTGGAGCTTTGCTTAGGTTTCTACCCCTAATATTTTCTTTGGAAACACTTGATAGTCCACTTTAGACTTTCTGCTGACTGTAAGTAACTATGTCAACTACCAGTCATTAGATTATTAGTAGACTCTCAGCTTAATAGCTGCTTACAGTGAATTTTTATAGTCCCCAATTGGCATTTTACTGACTCTAAGGTAACTTTGAAAGCACATCAACTTATTTTACTAACCCTAACCTAATCCTATTTCTTACCATATCACATCTTTCTTCCTCACTAGTGTCGTCTACTGCCAGTGGAGGGGGAAACTGGCAGAACCATTTAGCCGTGGGTTTGACTGATGGTGAACTGCCAGACGGTCCCTTGAGCGCTGGAGCCTACAGTCCTTCATACAGTCGCAGTCCTACACACAGCAGGTGAGACAGACAAGCAGTTCTTTTGAAGACAAACCTTTGTGAGGTTACTTTGGACAAGACCCACAAATGTATACATATATGTTTATGGATGCTGGAATGTAAAGCTGTATTTTAGTAACAGCTCTCAATTTAGGCTCTCCACATCAAATTCAGTCTCTAACTAGTGAAGGTGTGTCTAGTCCTGCTTCTAAAGGACCACCTTTTTATAGATTTTAGCTTTAACCTGCTAAGACGCACCTGCCTTAATTAGGGTTGAAGCTAAGCTCTACATGATAGTGGTCTTCCAGGACCAGGAAAGACCAGAACAATCATTCTGTGACTTTTGACTGGCGTTCTGTAGCAGGTGACTTCACTGTGGACTTCAAATTTAATCTGACACAAATTAAAATGAGATTTTTAGATTGTTATGTCATAATGGCTTAAGGCAGGAATGTCCAGTCCTGCTCCTGGAAGGTGTTCAGCTTCAACACACCCACCTGGAAGTTTCAAGTGATTCTGAAGACCTTGATGAACTGGTTCAGGTGTGTTTAATTAGCGCTGGAGCTAAACTTGGCAGGATAGTGGCCCTCCAGGAGCAGGATTTGACACCCTGGCTTAAGGCCCTAGGAAACAGCTAATGTTTACAACATGTTGTGTTTTGACCTCCAGACATTTATGGAAAGGCTTCTACCTTAACTAATCTCTGTTGTATCAGTATTAGGTCATAGCGAAGTAATTTTGTGTGTAAGGACAATAACCTAATACAGTTTAGTTGCAGCCCCTTTTGGGCATCTTGACAACATTTAGCAACCACACAGCAATCATAAAACATTTCCAGTTGTTGCACTTGGGTTGCAATTAGGATAGACAGTACAATGTTTAAAAAACATGCTAGTACCACACTTAAGATAAAACAAACAATGTAACCAAAAACAAATTATTAAAAAAAGAAAACTCAAACAAATAGTGCAAACTAAACAAATAATAAGACTAAAAGATCAAACAAATAATTAAAAAAAGAGATCAGACAAACAAAATAAAAACAAAAATTCATCAAAAAAATAAAACAAATAAAACAGAAAGAGATCAAACAAATAATGCAAACAAAATGAAAAATAAAAACTAAAATGTATCAAACAAAATAAAACAAATAATACAACAGAAAGGTATCAAACAAATAATGCAAACAAAATGAAAAATAAAAACTAAAATTTATCAAACAAAATAAAACAGATCAAACAAATAATGCAAACAAAATGACAGATAAAAAGCAAAAATTTATTAAAAAAACAGACCAAACAAAAAATGCAAACAAAATGGAAAATAAAAAACAATAAATAAATAAATAAATAAAAACAGAAAGAGATCAAAAATTGATTAAACAAAATAAAACAGAGATCAAACAATGCAAACAACATAAAAAACCATCCAACAAAAAACAAATAATAAAACAGAAAGAGATCAAACAAATAATGCAAACAAATTTACAAATAAACAGCAAAAACTATTTAAAAATAAAACCAAAATAAAACAGATCAAACAAAATGAAAAATAAAAACTGTTCAAACAAAATGAAAAATAAAAACAAAAAAATTGATCAAACAAATTAAAACAAATAAAACAAAGAGATCAAACAAATAATGCAAATGAAATGGAAAAATAAAAACAAAAAAAACCAAACGAATAATAAAAACAAAGATCAAACAAAACAAAACAAATAAAAGCAAAAAGAGATCAAACAAAACAAATAATACAAACAAAAACATATCAAACAATGTAATGTAAAAAAAATGTAATGAAATGACTTGATATGCATTGTACATATCTGGATTACCAAAACAGTCTGACCAATTTTGTTGCTGGGTTTTGTACAAAATAAATGTAGTGGTAGTTTAAAACTTTGTAAAAAAAAAAAAAAAAAAAAAATCATATTCTATCATTGTTGTAGATTTTTAGGATAAGAAAATCTGACCGAACTGCAGTGTGCAGGTGTCTACCTGCATTATTACAACAACCTCAACTTCAAATTCAAACTGTTGACATGATTTAATGTTTTGCATTTTCCTGTCGCTTACAGCAGGTTCCCTTCAGAAAGTGCCGCCTCTCACACATCAGACCCGGGAGAGGTGTTCGGTGCCATGGCCAGCTGTTCTGACGCAGACCATTAAAGAGCACACGAGGACAGGTCATCTTTCACTGATATGATTTTATGTTGCACACGTCAGAGACTGACACTGACAGTACTGATTTAAAGCTCTTGTTACGCTCTCTTTAAACTTCGAGCTTTATAGACCAGTGAGACAACGAAAGAGATTTATGATTTTTACAAGATGACTTCAAAGTCTAGGATGGGAATGAAATGTTTTTTTGGAATTCACTTACTGGAATAGCCGATTCCGCACGCCAGTCCCGTCACAGAGCACACGCTGATACCGCAGCAACACGACTGCTGTATTCACCAACTTCTGGAGGACCAAAAGACAAACCGGCACAACAGAAAGTAGAAAGGAAACAGAAGCACCTTACGGACAGATGTGGACAACATGGACCTAATTCTCTCTTGTGCCTCAGAATGGGATGGGTTTCAGAGAACCGCTGTGGACGTCTAGCTGAACAAAATGCCCAGAACTGTATATTTACGCTCAGTACTGTGGGGAGAGAAACAAACCAACCAAATGAGATGTGCATACTTATAGTGAATGTCATTTCATAGAGGAGTTTCTGAGAGAGTGAAGAAACTAGCCATATCACATGATGTTTTGGACCTTTTTTTACGTTGTCTTATGCAGAACAGTAAAAGATTTAAACTTCATCTGAAAACACTGCAAGAACAAAGTAATGTAAATATTATGACTGACTGGCTGTTGTTTTGCATTTTATTTTTAATTTATTAAGCTGTCCGTGCTTGTAGAAGTTTGATTGTGTACCATTACATGACAAGTGAGTGGTTTTCTTGCTTGATACTGTACATATTTTGTCCTGCACAAATTCTGTTAGAACAGCACTTGATTAAAGCTTGGCAAGACCCTGGAAAATCCAGGCTTTAAGAAAAAAACAAAACAAAAAAAAAACGTCAGCCTGACAATTTGAGCTTAAAGAATACTGTAAGAATGTTGTCAGTGTTCTTAAAGGAATGTTCCGGTTCAACACAGGTTGAGCTGTAGGACGGCATCTGAAGAATGTTGTTGGTTAGTACATCATTTGCTCGTTCTTCAGTTTGTGTCAGTTCTCTGCGTGTCCGAACACACTTGTGTACACAACTGCACTTACAATGGAAGTCTAGGATGTTACAAGTTGTACTTTTGTGCCCCTATTATGCCATTTTTTAAGGTTCCTAATATTGTATCGTGAATCTAAGGTTTACATGCATGCAGTGTCAAAAAAACTATTTAGTTTTCACAAAATACACATTTATTCACCTCATTTTCCAGCGATTCTCAATCAATTTGTTCTAAGCAGTTCAAAGATTAATTTCTCTAAGCTCCTCCTTTCTGTGAGCCTACTCTGCTCTGATTGGTCAGATGGTCCAGTCTGTTGTGATTGGTCTACCGCATACAGCTAGTGTCAAAAACGATACGCCCATTGTCATAGTTCAGTATTTTGAATGTTTAATAGTCAAAACATCTATTATTTATAGGGAACCTGTCCCGCTTTGCATTGTACCGCACAGCATTTTCACCCCTTGTCCTGCACGTCGCATATTGAGAAAATGTCCCGCATTTTCATCAGTCTGTTGGTTTTTCTCGTTTGCATGTTTGCGCTCAGAAACACAGATCAGCGCATGTGACAACGGATGTAATCAGTATTTAAATAGCATAACAGTAGAAAATGTATCAGTCACATACTACACGCTGCATAAAAGGCAATATTCAAAATGGCATAATAGAAGCACTTTAAAGCACATATTAATTCTCCAAAATATGCTTGAGCTTTAAAGTTGTAAAATAAAACAAATATTAGATGACAAATAAATGAAAATGTGAAATGTTTGTCTAAATATGTTGAAACATCTAAAATAAGTCCAAGTTAAAGCAATAAAATTAGAAAAAAAGACAGAAAACTGAAATAAATTAAACCTAAATAGTAATAATAATTCTTACAAAAATATGAGCTTTAAAGTAGTGAAATAAATATTTCACATTTTTATTTATTTGTTATCTAATGTTTGTTTTATTTCACTGCTTTTAATTTCTTTTATTTTTCGGAAACAATTTTTTTTTCTAATTTTAGTGCTTTAACTTGAACTTATTTTAGACATTTCAACATTTTTTAGACAGTTACATAACATAAATATTAAATGACAAATAAATTAAAATTTGAAATGTTTAAGTGTCTAAAAATGTTTAAATGTGTAAAATAAGTCTAAGTTAAAGCACTAAAATTAGAAAAAAATAACTTGTTTCAGAAAACTTAAATATATTAAAAGTAGTGGAATAAAACAAAACAAACCTAAATAATATTATTATTTTTTTATTGTTGTACTTAAACTTAAACAGAAATATAAAAAAGCTTACAAAAAGGACAAAGCACATGACAACATTAAATAAAATAAATAAATAATTAAATTAAATAAAAAAACAGCACATTTATTAAATATATAAATATATAAAACTATACAAAAATAAAAGCTAATTCAAAATATAAGAATTATATAATTGTATATAAATAATACTAAATAACACTGGTTAAGAGCTAAATATAACTTTTTTCATGGATAAAAAGTTATATCTGTTTATATTGTTTAATGGACCTGAGCTTAAATGAACTAATATTGAACAATAACCTGATATTATGTATTATGTGATGTATTGCTCATTGTTAATGTTACTTAATGCATTACATAACACTAACTAATTATTGTGAAGTGTTACTGCACATTTTTATCCCACTAGTCTTGTGTTGATGTCTTATTTTTGTAAGTTTTGTGGCTATACTTTAAAAATTTTGGATTTATTTATTTATTTATTTATTTATTTTTGTGTAATAATTTTAGGAATAATTTTATCCCAGTGTAGCATCCTGATCCATATACTCCTTTTCAAAAGTTAAGGATCCGTTAAGATTTTGAATGTTTTTTATAGAAGTTGCTCATCAAGGCTGCATTTATTTGATCAAAAATTCAGAAAAAAATGTAATATTGTGAAATATTATTACAATGTAAAATAACGATTTTCTATTAAAATATACATTAAAATCTAATTTATTTCTGTGATCAAATCTGAATTTTCAGCATCATTACTCCAGTCTTGATCCTTCAGAAATCATTCTAATATGCTGATTTATTATCACTGTTGGCAAAATTGTATTTATTTATTTATTATTTATATATATTGGAATGAATGCTGTTCTTTTTAACTTTTTATTCATCAAATAATCCTGAAAAAAGTATCACATGTTCAAAGAAAATATTTGGCAGCCAACATGGATAATTCCAATCATAAATCAGCATATTAGAATGATTTCTGAATGATCATGTGACACTGAAGACTGGAGTAATGAAGCTGAAAATTCTGATTTGCATCACAGAAATAAGTTACATTTAAAATATATATAAAAAATAGAAACAAATATTTTATACTGCAAAAACATTTTGCAATATTAATGTTTTTATTCTGTATTTTTAATCAAATAAATGCAGCCTTGATGAGCATAAGAGACTTCTTTAAAAACGTCTTACTGATTCTAAACTTTTGAACCACAGTGTAAATCCACTGTAAGTGCATTAATATTATTATTTTAAATATATGACAATGAGACATTTTTTTTTCGGATCGAAAAAAACTCGAACTGTTTTGAGCCTGAAACATTCCTGTAAGCCTCATGAATGAAATGCCCATGTGCCATGTAGGAACACCCAGATCTCCTGCTTTGAATGTGTCAATCTGATGTACAGATTGTATTTCCTGTATTGTCTGTATTTGTGGTTAGAAGCATGTGATGTAAAAGCACACGTTTTAGAAAGTCGTTTGGTGTTTTTTAAAGTGTACGGTTTGAATGTGGACATCGACCCAGCACACCTTTCAGTGGAAACCATAATAAGTAGTCTTTCGTTTTCCAGCGGGATGTGAATAAAAACGAGGTGTGTATTCAGTTGTAACGTCTTTTTACATTACATTGTCTCATATTTGATCTTCTCAGAGGCAAAACTGACACAGCCAATCGATTCATAAAAAGAAGAGCTGACAGGAAGTGTTCGGACAAGTCTGTGCGGCTGTTTGAGTTGCACACGTAATGCTCCCTCCAGGACAGGGAGGAAAAGTGAATCAGAGAGTATGAAAGGCATTTCCTACCCGCCGTTGCTTATATTGGACATTATCTAAGATGCTGTTCCAAGGACGCTTAATCCGGCGACCTTTTTATTATTCATTCTGGTTTGACAGCCAACAAGCTTTCACTTGTTAATAGTTTATGCTGCCATACCAACCGTGGCATTGTTTGTAAGACTGGTAATGTGATTATCTCAACAGTCTTTTTGCTATAGGAGTCTTGCCCTAACAAGAATCTTTGCCATGTTAGCTCTTGAACACTCAGCCTGTGTTGTGGTACAAGGCTCAGCTCATGTGGTGAACGCATGACTTCCTGTGCAGCGCAGCCATTTATTGAGTAATAAAACTAATCATCAGCCTTTACCACAAAAATCTAAGACATGCAGACTGAGACGCACTGGGATACCAAGAAAGAGTTTTTTTTTACTGAAGTCTCTTTTCAGTACTCAGGATCATTACTTTAGTCTTCAGTGTCATGTGGTCCTTCAGAAATCATTCTAATATGCTGATTTGGTGCTCAGTTATTTTTGGTGCTCATTTAATGATAATGGCTATTATTATCAATGTTAAAGAAGTCCACAATTTACATATAATGTACTCACTCCCTTGTCATCCAAGATGTTGATGTCTTTCTTTCTTCAGTCGTAAAGAAATTATGTTTTTTGAGGGAAACATTTCAGGATTTTTCTCCATATAATGGACTGATATGGTGACCAGATTTTGAACTTCCAAAATGCAGTTTAAATGCAGCTTCAAACGATCCTAAATGCGGTTGTAAATGATTCCAGCTGAGGAAGAAGGGTCTTATCTAACGAAACGATTGGTTATTTTCATATAAAAATGCAATTCAAATACTTTTTAGTCTCAAACGCTCATCTTGTCTTTCTCTCCCTGAACTCTGTATATTCTGACTCAAGACAGTTAGTGTATGTTGAAAAACTCCAATAGTATTTTCTCCCTCAACTTCAAAAATCATTTCAAAATCATCCTACATCACTGCAGAAGTACTGACACAGTCTTTGCAAAGTGAACATGCAAAGAAGATCAAACACCCTTAACAAAAAAGGTAAAACAGCGATATACACTCTTAAAAATAATGGTGCTTTAAAAGGTTTTTCAAGCAATGCCATAGAAGAACCATTTTTGGTTCCACAAAGAACCATTCAGTCAAAGGTTCTTTGAAGAACCATCTCTTTCTTACCTTTTTAGAATCTGAAGAACCTTCTTTCACCACAAAGAACCTTTTGTGAAACAGAAAGGTTCTTCAGATGTTAAGGGTTCTTTTTGGAACCATTTAAACTAAAAAGGTTCTTCTATGGCATCATGAAGCACCTTTATTTTTAAGAGTGTAGGATGATTTTGAAGTTGAGGGAGAACATGAGATGGGAGTTTTTCAACATACCCTGTCATGAACTGGAAAAAAACCAAAAAATATTTAAATTGTATTATTTTTATGAAAATAACCAATTGTTTCGCTAGATAAGACCCTTCTTCCTCGGCTGGGGTCGTTTACAACCGCATTTGAACCCACATTTAAACTGCATTTTGGAAGTTCAAAATCGGGGCACCATATCAGTCCATTATATGGAGAAAAATGCTGAAATGTTCAGCATTTCAGCATTTTCCATCAAAAAAAAAAAAAAAATGACTGAAGAAAGAAAGACATGGACATCTTGGATGACAAGGGGTGAGTACATTATCTGTCAACTCTTGTTCAGGAAGTGAACTTCTCCTTTAAAAACTCCTATAATTTTTTTTCTGGTGGGTCATTCTGTGTCAACTCAACCAGAGGTCCCCGGCTCAACTTTTTGATTTTGCTAATATTTTTTTCTGAAGAAAGATACACATGTATAGTGATAAAGCCAAAATATTAAATGTCATGGATGAATATTTACTGAGGAAGGTCAAAACGGCAATTTTCATCTTAGATTCAGAGTTACAGGGGGGTAAAAATGACTTCAGAAAGATGGCAGCACCATAATGTTATTTTTACACAGAGATTGGTAGGTCTGTTAGTAAAATCTGTTGACTTTAGCAATGCTTGTCGCATAATTTGCCAATGTTGACCATTCAAAAGGGCGCAACAGCACTTTTCAAGTTTTTCTCCAAAGTTTTAATGCCTGTAACTCAAGAAGACATCTTAATGTCCTTTTAGATATTGGGACTTAACAAACTTTCCATTTGACATCTTTATTTTTAATGCCCTATGAGATTTGTTTCCAGGCATATTGAAATTTCAAAATGGCTCCAGCAGTAAATCATTCAAATGTACACATTTTCAGTGGTCAAAAACCAAATGTGGTCAGTTTGCAAAAATACGATACTTCTTTTTTTTTTTTTTTAAAGAGGAATGTCTGAAGAACAAATAACATTAAAACTAGAGATATATCTCATTTCTTTCTGTCAAGACAACCGCATTGAACATACAAGTCTGAGTGCCATAAATATTCTCTTTCCAAAGTTCCCATGCCTATAACTCAAGAAGTATTAAAGATATCAGAATATGATTTCAGATTTGAATTGTTAATAAACTTTTCTTTTGAAATTTTGTTGAAATTAGAATTGTATCTTGTTTCCCTCTATCAAAACATACCTGTTTGAGTCATATGAGCCATATTGAAATACCATTATCTCTGGAACCGAATCTCGTAGGGCCTTAAAAATATAGACGCCAAAAGAGAAGTTGGTAAGACCCAATATCTAAAAGGGTATTAAGATATCTTTAATACTTCTTGAATTACAGGCTTGCAAACTTGAAAAGTGCTGTTTCCCCATTTTTGAATGGTCACCATTGGCACATAATGCAACAAAGATTGCTAAAGTCAACAGATTTTACTAACAGACCTAACAATCTGTGTAAAAATTACATTATGATGCTGCCATCTTTCTGAAGTCATTTTTACCCCCCTGTAACTTGACTTGACTTGACGTGTATCTTTCTTCAGAAAAAATATTAGCAAAATCAAAAATTTGAGCAGGGGAAATTTTTAAAATTGGTTTGATTTGACACAGAATGACCCCGGTTAATATTTTGTGGAAACATTGTTTCAGGTTTCTTTGATGAACAGAAAGTTCAAAAGAACAGCATTTATCATCTTTTGTAACATTATAAATGTTTTTAGTGTCACTTTTGATCAATTTAATGCATAATAATGAAGACAAGTATTAATTTCTATTGTGGAGTAATGATGCTGAAACTCGGCTTTGATCACAGAAATAAATAATATTTTTTAAAAATGTCACAATAAAAAAAAACTGTTTTAAATTGTAGTAATATTTCACAATATTAGTGTTTTGCAGCCTTGCTGAGCATAAGATACTTTATTAAAAACATTTAAAAATTGTAATGTTTAAAAACTTCTGACAAGTACTGTCTCATGAAATCTGTTTTCCCATTTATTTATGTATGTATGTATTTATTTATTTTTCCAAAATATGTTTTTTCTTCTGTTTTTTTTTTTTTTTGGATTACAGTTTTTTTTCCTATTTTAATTTGACCGTTTTAATGGATAAATTAGATTTTATATAAAAAAGCATGTCTAATTAATTAAAATGATGAAACTTACACAATTTAACAGCAACTTATTAAAAGTTTAACAAAAATACATTTTTAAAGCCCTATGAAATACTTTTTTTCTCTTTTTTTTCATATTTGGTTATAAAAACTAATATTTTAAAATGCTGCATTGCATTTGTTTGGGTAAATAAATTCTAGTAAATAATCCATAAAAAATATGTTTTGATAATATTACTACTACTTGTAGTACTATTATTACAATTGTATCATCATTTGTAATGATCATTGAATCATTACAATATATATATATATATATATATATATATATATATATATATATATATATATATATACAGTGCCCTAATATTGGCACCCTTGGTAAATATGAGCAAAGGTGGCTGTAAGAATAAATCTGCATTGTTTATCCTTTTAATCTTTCATTCAAAAAATTCACAATATTCTAACCTATCATTGAAACAAAACAATGGAAGGCAGGGGGAAAATCTCTTTATGAAATAAATGTTTTTCTGTAGTTCATGTTGACCACAATTATTGGCACCCAATTATTGCAATGTCCTTTATTCAAGATAACAGCTCTGTGTTTTCTTCTTTAATGCCTGAAGAGTTTGGAGAACACCTGACAAGAGATCAGAGACCATTCCTTCATACAGAAACTCTTCAGATACTTTAGTTTCCCAGCTCCATGCTGGTGCTTCTTCTCTTCAGTTCACCTCACGCATTTTCTATAGGGTTCAGGTCAGGCAACTGGGACGGCCATGGCAGAAGCTTCATTTTATGCTCAGTGACACATTTTTGTGTTGATTTTGATGTTTGATTTGGATCACTGTCCTGATGGAAGATCCAACCACAGCTCATTATAGAACTTCTAACAGATGCAGTCAGGTTTACATTTTTTATCTGTTGGTATTTGCTAGAATCCATGATGCCATGTATCTGAACAAGATGTCCAGGACCTCTGACAGGAAAATAAGCCCACAACATTAAAGATCCAGCAGTATATTTAACCGTGGGCATGGGGTACTTTTTGTACCAAACCCATCTTGAGTGTTTGCTGCCAGAAAGCTCTTTTTTTTAGTTTCATCTGACCACAGAAGCCATTCCCATTTGAAATTCAAGTTGTGTCTGACAACTGAATATGCTGGAGTTTGTTTTTGGATGAGCAAGGAGGATTTTTCTTAAAACCCTCCTGAACAACATGTGGTGACGTAGGGGCTGTTTGAATTTTTTTTTTAGTCTTTTGGCCCCAAGACTCAACTAATCTCTGCAATTCTCCTACTGTGATCCTTGGAGAGTCTTTGGACACTTAAACTCTCCTCCTCACCATGCATTAGGACGATATAGACACACGTCCTTTTCCAGGCAGATTTGTAACATCTTTAGTTTAATTTGAATTCTTAATTATTGTCCTAATGATGGAAATTGGGATTTTCAATCCTTTAGCTCTTTTCTTACAGCCACTTTCTATTTTGTGAAGCTCAACAATCTTGTTCTGCACATCAGAACTATATTATTTGGTTTTATTCCTTGTGATGGATGATTAAGGAAATTTGGCCTTTGTGCTCCTCATATTTATAATCCTGTGAAACAGGACGTTATTGCTGGACAATATCATACTCCTAGTCATTCTAGTGTGTTAAATAAATGCAAATATGAATGGGAATATACTTCAGAGATATTTTACTCATTATAATTTCTAAGGGTGCCAATAATCGTGCCCAACATGCATATGAGAAAAACATTTTTTCATAACGTAAGTTTCCCCCCACTTTTAATTGTTTTACTTCAATGAAAGGTTAGCATTTTGTGAATTTTTTGAATGTAAAATCATAAAGATAAACAAAGCAGATTTATTTTCATAGCCGTCTTTGCTCATATTTACCAAGGGTGCCAATATTAGTAGAGGGCACTGTATACACACACACACACATACACACACACACACACACACACACGCACAAACACACACACATACATACTTAGGAAATTACTGTATATTGTGGCCTATAAATAATCTGACAGAACAAGTCGAATTGATGTCAAAACAGGAAGCTGTATTGTGCAAATGCATTCTTTCAACACACATTGGTGGTTGAGGGACAAATTCACTCATTGCAAAAGTCCCAGAAGGTTATGGGGTCACTGTATCACAATGATCTGTACGGGTCAATTTCACAAAGAAATCTCACAAAGTCAAATTTCACAGCTAAATTTAAAAATGAAATGATTGATGTAGAACTAAATAAAACAATTCTGCTTTTCCACATAACAGTAAAAACTATTTTCCACATTTTGTTCCACATAAAATGCTTAACTGGAATGAAAATAATGCAACAATACAACATGAAAAATCTTAATCACCCTAAAAATAAACTCAGTTTTCTTTTTTATTAAATACAGTTTAGTAAATTATTATATCACACTTCGATTTGGGGAAATCAAGACATAGACATGTTCTTGAGAGGTTTTGTGAGATTCTCTTACTGCATTGAGAAATGAATATAAAAAAAATTCTCTGTAATCCTTTCAACATGTCACATTCTGCATATTCATACAGTATTTTCTACTTTCACATAAAATAATTAATGAAAACAAAATGTAATCCTTTCATTATGAATCAATTTTAAACAAACCAGTCCAACAAAATGGGCTTTCAGCCCTTTCTAAATGACATTTAAGCAAAATTAGAATTTGATAATCATTTACATGATTTTTTAAGTTTGCATAAACAACAACAACAACAACAACAACAAAAACATAACGGCACTTAGTGCTCATAAGGACATACACTCACAAATTCACTCTGTCCATCTTAAATTCATATAAACAAACTGTATGTCAGCTTCTATAATCTTAAACAGCTTATATAGCCTAAGTCATATAATTTGATACATATTTACTGCAAATCAGGTTAATAAAAATTCATATAAGTAAACAACAATGATCTGCTGTGCCTTTTTGTCAAGATAATCACTAAGTCTAATCTACTGTGCAAGTCGACACAGACAGCTGCTGTCTGTCATTTCTGCATAGACTGTCATGTCATACAAGACATGCAAATGCATAGCACACTTACTAGCAAAGCTTCTCCTCGGGGCCCATGATGGCTGTTATTCAAATCATACTTAAAGGGACAAAAAGACTGAATTACCCAAGTTTTCCATCCTGACATCATTTTCACAGCTTCCCAGAACAGCAAAATGTTTCATAAATTCATCACATCAACAAATGTTCACAAATTGCTTTTTGGGAAGCTGACAATGGGCTGAAGTTATTATTTACAGTAACTGTGCTATCAATAGTAGCCTTTTTGTATTTCTCAGGATCCTGAGGGGTTTTCTTTAAATTAACCTGAATCCCATAAAGTATATATTTTTATATAAAAATCTCATCATTTCCATATCATTCTCTTCTATGTGAAACATCCTGATGATGGTCTCTTAGCTGCACTGCGCACATGTTCCGCACCATATGATTAAAAACTGCTCACGAGGCATTGCGTTTAGCACTGAAGGAAGTCCAAAGACCAACGCTATTATTCCACTGGCAGGTTTCGAATGAAAAAGCCTTTTTCCATCCTTCCTGGAAGCATCTGAGATCCCACGCCACTGCTGATCACAAGCAAGTGCAAAAAAATAAGACACATAATGCGCTCAAACGCCATGGTATTAGCAAAGTACACCCCTCAAATAACGTGGTGTTACTATAACTGTGACAGCTATGCATTTAATGTGATTGCATATGTGAAGTATGGCTTGACTTGTTTCACTCACACAGGGCTGAATCTCCTCTTTTTTGCATCTGGTGCTTGTGGGACGGCCCCTTTTTCTCTCCTTTCTGCTGCCCGGTCCCTGTATTTCAGCTAAAACAAAGAGTGCCACCCAGAGGTCAATACTTTAAAAGCATCAAAGCAATGAAAAACTGTGGAAATAGTTTTTTTGGAAATGGTATTTAGACACTCCTGATTGTATCGGAGGTCTCGGGTCTCAGGGGTATTTACCTCTGTATCTGATCGCTCTTGTGTCTCTGACTGAGCCTGTCTGGCTCTCTTCTGCTCCAGATTTTGCTGAGCATGGATGAACAAAGATCAACAATATGAACATACTGTTTTATTCCATTTATTTATTTGACATTCAGAGTATCATGGTACTATGGTTAGTTACTGGAGCCTGCATTATGATTTGTACCCCCAATAATATAACCAAAATGAGACAAAAATGAATGTGCGAATGATAATTTGGTGCAAGTATTGTTAAGTTGCCTTGGGCTTGCTGAATCCCTGTACTGTAAACCAAGCTAATACAGTTGGTCTAGTTATCTAGTTGTTGCAAATGTTATATTTTCAGTTTTCATTCTAGTATACGTTTCAGTAATATTATTATATGCTTTTGTACTTATAATAATTTTAATTTTGATTACATAATAATGTCAATATATACACATATCAAAGTCAGACATGCCCCTTTGCCAGCTGTGATGCCTGGTTACTGGTTTAAACTTGGCCTAGGTTTTAAAAGATTTTTGGGTCAGCACACCTTAATAGCTTCAACAATTGATTGGCAATTAAGTTTAGAATACATTGAATTTATGCCCAGATTTTGCAGAGCTGTCATAGGTGCTAATGCTGGATATTTTGATCAATTGAAAATTGACGTTTTTTCTATATATAAACTGTTTATGTGATAAAATATGTTTTCGTAGTTTGTGTTGTCCCTTATCAGTGCAAAATTATCACAAGTTAAAAAGGATTCATGCCAATATTGTCCAAAACCCCACTTTTCTAAGGCGTTTCCAAACTTTTGGAGGGCATGTATATGTGTATATATATATATATATATATATATATATAAATTGTGCAAAATTGTTACATTTCTCCTTTTCATTTAATGATGTTTTTCATCTAAATTGTGAGCCTGGACCACAAAACCAGTCTTATGTAGCACGGGTATATTTGTAGCAATAGCCAACAATACATTGTATGGGTCAAAATTACTGATTTTTCTTATTATTTTAAAGATCATGTTCCATGAAGATACTTTGTAAATTTTCTACCATAAATATATTAAAATGTAACTCTTGATTAGTAATATGCATTGCTAAGAACTCACAACTTTAAAGGCGATTTCCTCAATGTTTTGATTTTTTCTTTTTTTTGCACCCTCAGATTCCAGATTTTCAAATAGTTGTATCTCTGCCAAATTTTGTCTCATTCTACGAACCATATATCAATGGAAAGCTTATTTATTCAGCTTGATGATGTATAAATCTCCATTTAAAAAAAATTGACTTATGACTGGTTTTGTAGTCCAGGGTCACATATTTATATTGTATTTAATCTATAATTTATTTACAGGGTTTTTAATAGATTTAGTTTTACTTAATGAATAAGACTGATCACTGCGGATTCATTTCCCCCCCAAAAAATGAAATCCAAAAACTTAAATACGAACAATAGACCTTCACAGCAGCCCCATCTTTGATTTTTAACTGGAATGAAAGCAAGGCTGTGAGGGATAGACATACATGTCTTCAGTGGGCTGTAATGTTATTTAAAGGGATAGTTTACCCAAAAACAAACAGCAACATTATCAGTATTAGTATGCTTGTTTAAGAAGCCGTGTTCAGTTACTTACTAAGCCTACAAGCCTGACAGACTGGACATTAAAGCGATAGTTCACCCCAAAATGTAAATTCTGTCATTAATTACTCACCCTCATGTCATTCCAAACCTGTAAGACCTTCGTTCATCATCAGAACACAAATTAAGATATTTGTGATGAAATCCAAGAGCTTTCTGATCCTGTATAGACGGCAACACAACTGACACATTCAAGACCCAGAAAGGTAGTAAGGACATCGTTAAAATAGTCCATGTGACATCACTGGTTCAACCGTAATGTTATGAAGCTACGAGAATAGTTTTTTTGCACAAAGATAACAAAAATAACTTCAACAATTTCTTCTCTTTCCTGTCAGTCTTTAACGCGTGTTCATGACAGTACCACAACAGTAAACAAACCAAGGTCTTACGGGTTTGGAACGACATGAGGATGTAAAAAATTAATGGCAGAATTTTTTATAAATTTTTTAAAAATCTGTTGATAAAACAATGCAAAAATATGTTTCCAAGAAATTTAGTAGACTAAAAACTCCAGGCAACATTTTATAAGTGATCTAGCAGCTTCATACAACTTTTTACATAATGTCTATAAGAACAATAAGAAGTGGTATGGCTCATGTTGGCAGATGTCAAGGCATCGTGTGACGTGCATGACTCACTCGGTGTAGCTCAGAGAGCTGCTGATGTCTGATCAGAGCCTCTTTACTGGGGAACTGTCTCCTGCAAAGCAGACAGGCCAATTTAGACCAGTCTGTCAGTCTCTCCTCTCGCTCTCCAGCCTCCTCCTCACTGTCTGTCTCTCCACTGTATCCAGCCACCAGACCCTGAGGAGGACTCTGCTGAGAGACAAGACCAGCAGACAGAAAAATATATTTTTAAAACACTGCAGTGCTAATAATAGAAAAGGTTTTTCGAACAGAGTTCAACACGAAAGATTCAAGCAATGGTACTTTGTATGGTACTTGCTTTATATATGTTAACATCATAAAATATAAAAAATAAAAGGTCATAATGTAACAAAACAAACAAAATTCAACAAATAAAATCAGATTGTAAAGTAAGATGAAAACATAAATCCAAAATTAAATTTAATTAAAACAAACAACAACAAAAAAATAAATAAATAAATAAAACCAATAATAAAACCAAAATCAAACCAAACCAAACAAAAACCAAGAACAAAACAAAACAGAGCAAAACAGAAACAAAACAGAAAACAAAATCAACAATGCAAAAAACAGAAACCAAGAACAAAGCAAAACAAAAACTAAACAGAAAACAAAACCAAGAACAAAGCAAAACAAACCAAGAACACAGCAAAACAAAACAAACCAGGAACACAGAAAACAAACAAAAAAAACAAAAAAACAAAAAGTAAAACCAAACAATCCAAGAACAAAATAAAACAAACAGAAAACAAACCAACAATGCAAAACAAATAGAAACCAAGAACAAAGCAAAAACAAAGCAAAACAAAACTAAAACAGAAAACAAAAACCAACAAAGCAAAACAAACCAAAACAAAACAAAAACCCCAAAAACAAAGCAAAACCAAACAAACCAAGAACAAAATAAAACAAAACAGAAAACAAAAACAACAATGCAAAAAACAGAAACCAAGAACAAAGCAAAAACAAACCAAGAACACAAAGCAAAAAAAAAAAGCAAACCAAACAATCCAACAACAAAATAAAAACAAAACAGAAACAAACCAACAATGCAAAACAACAGAAACCAAGAACAAAGCAAAACAAAAACTAAACAGAAAACAAAAACAAAACAAAGCAAAACAAACAAAAACAGCAAAACAAAAACAAAACCAACACAGCAAAACAAAACCAAACAAAAAGCAAAACCAAACAATCCAAGAACAAAATAAAACAAAACAAAAAACAAAACCAACAATGCAAAACAACAGAAACCAAGAAAAAGCAAAAACAAAAACTAAAACAGAAAAAACAAAACCAAGAAACAAAGCAAAACAAAACCAAGAACATAAAGCAAAACAAAACAAAACCAAGAAATACAGCAAAACAAACAAAAAACAAACAAACAAAAAAAAACAAAACCAAACAATAAGAACAAATAAAACAAAACAGAAAACAAAACCAACAATGCAAAAACAACAGAAACCAAGAACAAAGCAAAACAAAGCAAAACAAAAACAAAACTAAACAGAAAACAAAAACCAAGAACAAAGCAAACAAACCAAAACAAAACAAAACCCCAAAAACAAAAAGCAAAACCAAACAAACCAAGAACAAAATAAAACAAACAGAAAAACAAAACAACAATGCAAAAAAATAGAAACCAAGAACAAAGTAAAACAAACTAGAACACAGCAAACAAACACAAACCAAGAACACAGCAAAAAAAACAAACCAAGAACACAGCAAAACAAAACAACACAAACCAAGAACACAGCAAAACAAAACAAAACCAACACAGCCAAAAAAAACAAACAAAAAAAAAGCAAAACCAAACAATCCAAGAAACAAAATATAACAAAACAGAAAACAAAACCAACAATGCAAAAACAACAGAAACCAAGAACAAACAAAGCAAAACTAAACAAAAACTAAACAGAAAACAAAACCAAGAACACAGCAAAACAAAACAGAAACAAAAAAACCCCAAAAACAAAGCAAAACCAAACAAATCAAGAACAAAATAAAACAAAACAGAAACCAAAACCAAGAACAAACCATGTTTCTCTTTCTTCTGGATGTTTGATCTGTTCCATCAGAACCAGAGGTTGCTCTGTTCAAATTCCTTGCTTTGTATATGTTAACAACTTAAAATAATAAAGAACAAAAAGCCAATCAAAATTAAAAAAATAAAAATGAAAATATAGCATATTAAAACAACAAAAAGATGAAACAAAATCCAAAATAAAACAAACACCAACCATACCATAACAATGAAAAAAAAGTGAAAAAGAAAAACAAAACACACTTCTCTTTCTTCTGGATGTTTGATTTGTTCCATCAGAATCTGAGGTCTCTCCAGCAAGGCACCCTGTGAAAAAATCATCAGTTACACAAATGAAAAAGGTGGCATTTTAAGAGCCTGGCATTAATCAGATGTGTAAAAACCCAACCTTCATCTCCAGGACGGCGTAGCCTGCATCAGCGCTGGCAGATTCCCTCCTGTCATCGGGTCTCCCCTGTGCCATCAATCGAGAGTTAGTGCTCAGTGAGGAAGAGGAGGACGCTCGCCCATTCTCCTTCTGCCTGTTCAGACTTTTGGCCCACCGCTCCATGTCTTTGGCAATCTGAAGAAGCATAAAAACTCAATTTAAATGACATCTTTACAAAACCTCTACCACATCAGTATACCTGAATGTGCAAAATGATTCACAAGCAGTGAGCATCTCTGATTTCTGACTGACAGCTTTTACTGCACTAGTTTGAGGTTGTACCTGCTGTGCCGTCTTATTCTTGGGCTTGTCCTTCTTGTCCTTGCTGTTGGGAGCACCTGTAAGGTCAGAGATCGTTCCTGTGGCTGCAGCGTCTGTGCCGTCATCGGACGTCTGTGACGGGGCGGGAACATACGTGTGTCTTTCCCCATCCCAGTACATGTACTGCTGCGTATGGGGATTATAATAGTACTAGACGGACATCACAAAAACAAAAACAAACAGCAACATTATCAGTATTAGTATGCTTGTTTAAGAAGCCGTGTTCAGTTACTTACTAAGCCTACAAGCCTGACAGACTGGACATTAAAGCGATAGTTCACCCCAAAATGTAAATTCTGTCATTAATTACTCACCCTTATGTCATTCCAAACCTGTAAGACCTTCGTTCATCATCAGAACACAAATTAAGATATTTGTGATGAAATCCAAGAGCTTTCTGATCCTGTATAGACGGCAACACAACTGACACATTCAAGACCCAGAAAGGCAGTAAGGATATCATTAAAATAGTCCATGTGACATCACTGGTTCAACCGTAATGTTATGAAGCTACAAGAATATTTTTTGTAATACTTTCATGAACATGACTTATTCAACAATTTCTTCTCGTCCATGTCAGTCTTCGACACGTTCATGAGAGTATCACAAAAAATATTCACGTAGTTTCATAACATTATGGTTGCACCACTGATGTCACATGGACTATTTTAACGATGTCCTTACTACCTTTCTTGGTCTTGAAAGTGTCAGTTGTGTTGCTGTCTATGGAGGGTCAGAAAGCTCTCGGATTTCATTAAAAATATTTTAATTTGTGTTCTGAAGATGAACGAAGGTCTTACGGGTTTGGAACGACATGAGGGTGAGTAATTAATGACAGAATTTTTACTTTTGGGCGAATTATCTCTTTAATTATCTCTGCTCGCTGTGTTTTCAGCCTCTGCCTCCCCAATATACGAGTACATGAACATAATCTCTAGAACTACTCTGAGAGTCTCTTCATGAGCATTTTACCGTTTCTTTTGCAGAAAACTATTGTCATATAATGAAGACCGTAAATGTCTTCACAGCAACTAGTCAAAATATAAGTTTGCTTTAACTTGACAGTCAGAAATATATTAATATATTACTTAATGTAAACACAGTACTACTACTACTACTAATAAAATATTATTAAAACAATGTTTAAGGAATATTTGCCAGAAAAAAAAAATGTATTCACCAGAATTTATTTACCAGAAAACTGTACATACACAACACAGTAATTCTAAAAAAAAAGAAAGAAAGAAATAGCCTATAATAAATTAATTCTTTATCAAATCTAATTATCCTTTATAAATTCATTAGACATGCTTTTGATTATTAAAATGTAATGAAACAAAATATATGTATTTACCAGAATAACATATTTCACAGGACCTTAAAAACGTAATTTTTGTTTTTAATAAATTGCTGTTCAATTCTGCAATTCAGAAAATTAATGGAAAACACAGATTCACAAACAAAACTGAATTTGAGAAAAATAATAAAACATATTTCACAGGGCCTTAAAAACTTAATTTTTGTTTTTAATAAATTGCTGTTAAATTCTGCAAGTTTCATGATTTCAATTAATTAGACATGCTTTTGGATAAATATTTTTTTAAATGTAACTATTAAAATAGAGTCTAGAAAAATTTAAATGGAATTTAGGAAAAAATAAAACCTCTTTATTTCATTTGGGTCTTTGTTTTATTGTAGTTGTTCTTTAGTTTGTCACTTGTGTCTGGGTTCTTATTAATAACAAAGATAAAACAACAAAAAATGACTATGTCATGATATAAACTGTTGCTGTGAAATAAAATTACTATATCATGAAATAAGATGTGGCTTTATCCTTTAAGCGAACTTACCAATATAGCAAAGATCTCTATATACTTGTAGGCTCGGTAGTTGTTCACCATAATCCTAGTAGTGGCACTGGCATGTGATTATTATTATTATTATTTTATTTTATTTTTTATTTTTTTAAGGGGGGATGAAATGCTTTGTTTTAACAGATAAAATAACTATGATCTCCATTTGGATCATCTCTTATTCAGTTATTTTTCCTGTTGTTCTACGTTTTTTTTCGTAGTATTGGTTCAGTAGTAGTATTGTGATATTTTAGTCAGGTATCGTATCAAAGTCAAAATTATGGTATCAATGGTATCGTGACAACACTAAATGGGTTGGAGCTAAACTCTGCAGGACAGTGCCATATTTGAGGAGCCCTGCTTTAACTCTTTTGGTGGAGTAATGCCTTCCTTACCTGTGAATTTGGGTCATAGTAGAGGCCTGTAAGAGGGTCGTAGTAATAGCCAGAGCTCTCGTCGTACTGGTACGTGGACACGTCAGGATCCGCTGCGGGACAGAGGAAATACAGCTGATGTACCTCGTTCATATGAAACTGAATATGCACAGGAATTCATTAGGTCAGCTAATATAACTCTAAATTCAATGGCAAGAAAAAGTATGTGAACCCTTTGGAACTGGTTGGGTTTTCTGCAATAACTGGTCATGAAATGTCATCTTATCATCATCATCAAGGTCACGAATATAGACAATCATGTTTTGCTTAAGCAAACAACACAGAAACTAGTATAATCTGTCTTAAACATCCCATTAAACACTGACAGTGTTATGAAATGAGCAAGTGAATTTTACTTTGTTGTTGTTACCTAGATCCACAAGAGGTTTTATGAGTTGTACAAATGTCCCTTTTAGGTTCTGATCAGTTAAACGGCATTTGCTGTAGTTAAAAGCATATGATTCTGATCTTCCTGCTCAAAAAGTATAGACCCCCTTCTCTTTTAAAGGAAAAGTCCACTTCCAGAACAAAAATTTACAGATAATATACTCACCACTTGTCATCCAAGATGAAGAAATTATGTTTTTTGAGGAAAACATTTCAGCATTTTTCTCCATATAATGGACTGATATGGTGCCCTGCGTTCGAACTTCCAAAATGCAGTTTAAATGCAGCTTCAAACGATCCCAAATGCTGTTGTAAACGATCCCAGCTGAGGAAGAAGTGTCTTATCTAGCGAAACGGTCGGTTATTTTCATAAAAATAATACAATTTATATACTTTTTAATCTCAAACGCTCATCTTGTCTTGCTCTGCCTGAACTCTGTGTATTCTGGCTCAAGACAGTTAGGGTGTGTCGAAAAACTCATATCAAAATCATACTTTCTCCCTCAACTTTAAAAGTAATTTCCAAAATCATCCTACATCACTGCAGAAGTACCGACACAGTCTTTGTAAAGTGAACATGCAGAGAAGATCAAACACCCTTAACAAAAAAGGTAAAACAGCGATATAGGACGATTTTGAAGTTGAAGGAGAACATGAGATGGGAGTTTTTTGACATACACTAATTGTCATGAACCGGATAAAAACAGTTCAGGGAGAGTAAGACAAGAGGAGCGTTTGACATTAAAAATGATATAAATTGTATTATTTTTTATCAAAATAACCAATCGTTTCGTTAGATAAGACCCTTCTTCCTCGGCTGAATTTACAACCACATTTAAGATCGTTTGAAGCTGCATTTAAACTGCATTTTGGAAGTTTAAACTCGGGGCACCATATCAGTCCATTATATGGAGAAAAATGCTGAAATGTTTTCCTCAAAAAACTATTTATTTACGACTGAAGAAAGAAAAACATGAACATCTTGGATGACAAGGGGGTGAGCACATTATCTGTACATTTTTCTTCTGGAAGTGGACTTCTCCTTTAAAAGGACACATTTTCTGCCCTTGGTTTTACTTTATCTTCCCAACCTGGCAACCATTCACAGATTTCGAGTCAACTAAAACTTGACTAAATAAAAAACAGGATGCCTAAATATAGTAAAAACTACAAAGAATTATGTTATAGATTTTTTGCTTACGGTAATGCTGGCACTCCAGAGCAGTCCCAGGTGTAGCAGGCTGGTTCGGGGTAGCAGGCTGAGGTTTCCCAATGATTTCCACCTGGGCCTTTGGACAGAGACAAACACATTATGAGTAAGACAGTGCTTCAGAAAAGTCAAAATTATTGACTCAACTTTGATGAATCAGTTCATCAATGAGCAGGAAAAATAGAACTCTACCTGATTGGCCAGTGTGGAGGTTGTCGTGGCGACAAGCTGAGTCTGGGATGCTGCGAGCGCCAATATAGAGGTAGCACCTGTTTCTCCTGTGATCAAATACACATTCACACTTACTCCAATACAAGACTCATGTTCTGACAGCAAATGTAAGTGAGCTGTGGTTATACCTGTAGAGGCTGATCCTCCGTCAGGAGCACCTAATGTTGTATGGCTAGTCAGCAGCGCAGGCACTGGCACTTTAAAGGCTTGCGCCTCTGCACTGACAACCTGCACCGCCTCCTGTCCAAACACAGCTGCTGCCCCCTGCTGGTGCACACTGATATCACCGCTCTGAGCTGCACCCGCAAGCTGGGCCGTCTGGAACAATAACCACACAATTTTTTTTTTTTTTTTTAATAACTAATGCTCCTCTAACAAATTTCAGCTTCAGACTGTTGTGTAGCATATTGTCTAAAAATCAATCTAAAAACAAACTAATTTAAGACTTCTTCACCAATGCATGTCAATTTTCTTAAGGAAAAGTAGTGATGCACTGAAATTATTTCTGCCACTAAAATATTTTTGGTGAAATTGATTTTTTGGCTGCACTGTTTAGGAGGGTTAAAATCATTCACCAAAATGGTGATGTTTAATTAGCTATAGAAATAACTCTAGAAAGGAGTATTTTGTATATATTTATTATATTTTTACTTCACCTGTTGGCTTCACTATTAAATGGATGTTTGAATAAATCTGTCATAACAACAGATTTTAATTACAGCCACTGTTAAATGTTTATATTTCAACAGTAAATATGTAGAAACAATTATATCATTAAAAAGTTACCTTGTGCAATTTAAACATTTATATACAACCTAGTTTGTATTTGAGGGCTGATTATTAAATAAATGTAATTAATTCATACAATTTATTTTCATTTTCAGAATTTGGCTAAATGAAAACTTAAATTTTGATTTCAGTGTTTCCACAAAAAAAATATTTTCAGTGCATCACTACTTGAAATTGCTCGTATTCAACAAACAGTGTTTTTTTATCTTAATTCTGAGTGGTAGAGATTAAATAGTTCCAAGTTTGAGTGTAACATTTGTTATATATCACAGATTCGCTTTCCCCAGTTGTTTTGTATGTTTTTAACTAGTAACAGATACAGTTCGAAAACATTTTCTCTGAGGTAGACAAATGCACGTTCACTATGGCATAAGCAGAATAACGGATATTAATTCACTCTGCTTTGCAACACTGCCATATTTACTCTCAACTTGTGTGCACTTGTGTGCACATTCAACATCCTACAGCTAATTATTTACTACATATTAGTCTTTAATCAAGCCTAATTTTCCTGTGCCGAGGATACCTGAGTCACGGCCCACTGAGCTGCAGCTATAGCTGTACTCGCTACTGTCGCCACACTCACCCGATTCCCATCTGTCAGAAAAACATCACTGAGACACAGAGAGAGAATTCATGAAACTCTGGAACATATATGTAAAGCATTACGGTACTGTAAGTGTTCTGTAAACATGTGGCTTTACTGCATTTTCCTGTTACACAACTATGACGTCAGCATAACGCTGCAGGATGATTATAAGTACAACGTGAACTCGTACCGTTTGGAGCCCTTGGCAAACTCCACAGAGATGAGCTTTCCATCGATTGAGAGAGGAGGCTGCAGGGACTGGAGGATCTGAAGCAGCTGTGAAGCCTCCTAAAACACACACAATGTAATATCTGTTTGTGTAGTCTTATAAATATGGTTGGTAGCTGTGATACAGCCCTAACAAAACAAGCAAATGCCATTTGCAAGTAATGTCGTTGTCTTACCACAATAGTAGTGAGCTGAAGGAAAGCAAACCCTCGGTTGAGTTGCGTCTGTTTGTCTTTGATGAGCCGTACATTTGAAGGCGAGAGAGTAGCAAACGGGGCCAGAGCGGACAAAATGGCCTCCAGCGTCGTATGTGGTCCCAGATTCCTCAAAATCAGAGCTGAAGAGAATACGTGTATAAAGAGCAATGCCTCAAAAAGAAAGTGTTAAAGGGATAGTTCAGCCATAAATGAAAATTTGTTGTTAATTTATTTAGCCTTGGACCATAAAAGATGTAGGTGGTTTAAGATTAAAACAAAGATTTTAAGCCTTGACGATTTATAAAATGCAAGTCAATGGCTACCGTCACTTTAAAGTACCCATGATATCAAAATTAGAGTTTTTTGGCTTTTAATATGAACATGTTAGCCTTAAGGTTAAAGGAGAAGTCCACTTCCAGAACAAAGACTTACAGATGATGTACTCACCCCCTTGTCATCCAAGATGTTGTAGACATCTTGTAGTCGTAAAGAAATTATGTTTCTTGAGGAAAACATTTCAGGATTTTTCTCCAATATAGTGGACTGATACAGTGCCCCTGAGTTTGAACTTCCAAAATACAGTTTAAATGCGGCTTCAAACGATCCCAAATGCGGTTGTAAACGATCCCAGCTGAGGAAGAAGGGTCTTATCCAGCATGAAAGATCAGTTATTTTCATAAAAATAATAAAATGTATATTCTTTTTAATGTCAAATGCTCGTCTTGTCTTCCTTAGCCTGAACTCTGTTTTTGTTCCTGTTCATGACAGTTTGTGTATGTTGAAAAACTCCCATCTCATTTTCTCCCTCAACTTCAAAATTGTCCTATGTCACTGTTTTACCTTTTTTGTTAAAGGTGTTTGATCTTCTTTTAATGTTCACTTTGCAAAAACGGGGTCGGTACTTTTGCAGTGATGTAGGATGATTTTGAAATGATTTTTGAAGTTGCGGGAGAAAATACGAAAATACGAGTTTTTCGACATACACTAACTGTCTTGAACCATAATACACAGAGTTCAGGGAGATCAAGACAAGATGAGCATTTGAGATTAAAAAGTATTTAAATTGTATTTTTATATGAAAATAACCAATCGTTTCACTAGATAAGACCCTTTTTCCTGAGTTGGGATCGTTTATAACCACATTTGGGATCATTTGAAGCTGCATTTAAACTGCATTTTGGAATTTCAAAATCGGGGCACCATATCAGTCCATTATATGGAGAAAAATCCTGAAATGTTTTCCTCAAAAAACAATTTCTTTACAACTGAAGAAAAGAAAGATATGAACATCTTGGATGACAAGGGGGTGAGCACATTATCTGTACATTTTTGTTCTGGAAGTGGACTTCTCCTTTAATCTGTAAGCCAGTGTGCTCCAAAACAATGACAAAATTCGCATTTACAAAATATAAGCGTTCAAAACTTCTCTCACAGTCTCTCACTTCCACCAATATGGATCAACGATCTTGATGACATTACCCTGCAGTTCAGCTTCTCATCAAACTTTGTCCAATCAAATGCTCTCTAGAATTTGACACATCCCGCCCTCTACACTATAAATAGACACTGATGCTGCAGCTGAAATTGGTCATTTGTTCACAGAATTAGTATTCTCTGTATAGAGAATGGCACGTTGGGCACTATATAGGGGATATGGAATGATTCAGACAGTTTAAATACGTTTTGGGGCAAAAGAAGTCTGGTTTCATGCTGTCACGTGACCCACCACAGTGCACACACAGTCTGCTCCAGTCCACAGACATGATATCACGGAGTGGATCATAAGTGCAAATCAGTGCAGACCACAAAACGTATTGGACCCATTTGAATTCTACACAAAATGCTATACATTATAGCAATATACTGTAGATAAAATTGTGGTTGTCATATGATGTCAAATGTGGCTTTACCAAGCTCAACGGCTCTAGCCCAAGCTGTGATATAAACAAACACTAGCATATCAAAGGTACATTCATTTTCGGTCTGAATTAGAACTGTTTTCTCAGTTCAGTGTCTGCTCGAGTAACTGGAACGCTGAATGAGTCAGCAAAAACTAGCTTCACAGGATCACATATGCCGGTATTTTGGCTCTTTTTGAGTCATAGTGCATGTCAGGAACATCAGAAAAAGTTTTGATTGAGTAACTGTGCTGCTCAAGCCGCAAACTGTTTCAGACACTTCAGTCTGATTTGGAGAACAGGCTTAATTAGTTCACCACAAAGAATCATTTCGAATCATTTTAAAAGAATGATTCGTTTGCAAACCAGACATCACTCTTGACCATTTGCTGCCTGAGGCTCTGGATTACAGGTGATAATGCTTACAGGTGAATTACAGGTGAAAAGTAAAGTTCAGTTTCTTGCACAAACCATTTTTTCACTTCATAAGACCTCAATACATTGTCAGGAGCCACAGGTATTAATTTTGTGTTGCAATTCAGTGATATGCTTTTTTTGACTCTCAAAGTGATGGTAGCACACTATTATGAAAGGAAATCTTTACTGTTGTACTGAAGAAAATGTTCATGGATGGCCTGAGGGAAAGTAAATTTTCACATTTGGGTAACCCATCCTTATAAATGTGTGCATGACTTACTGTCATTGGCAACCTCGGCAGCTGGGGATGAAGAACTTAAGTTGAGAATCGGAGCTGCTGTCTGGTATATGGCAGGAAGGGGCAGTAAACCCTGAGCTGAGTCCTTTAACTGCCCCAGAGGTAAAGTCTTTGGCACCAGAGGCAGTTTCAACTCAGCCTCTGGAAAGAAAAAGTCGTATGCACAAGGATTTACATTTATATCTATATGTTTTTACCATGCTGTCACAAATAATTGCACAATAATTCACACCTGATTTTGGTACTCCGCATTTGAAACACTTTTCTCTTCGTTTAAAGTTCTGCACTCCACACTGTCAATCAAAACAGATGTTCAAAATGCTTAATTCATATGGATTACTTGTATTATGTCTTTATGAACTTTGAAGGTTTAGGGACAAAAATCTCTCAGGTTTCAATAAAAATACCTTCATTTGTGTTTTGAAGACAAACAAAAGTCTAATGGATTTGCAATGACATAACAGAAAAAGATAACAATTTGAATTTTTACATAAACTAACTTTTTAAAGGGAACCCCGGTTATTCAGACTTGTATGGCTTAATATAACATAAATAATGTCTCTTACTGAAATATGTAGCAGAAAACCCATGAAAGATTTACATGATTTAAAAAATCCACATAATTTTATTCATATTTTGGACTATTGGGGCACCATTATTTTGATGACGTGAAATGGTTGCACTCAGTGAGCTACTGCCGCTACCTGTTGTAGCGAACAAAATGCTGTACAACAGATTTTTCCCCACTCATGAGTGAAATCCACACTGAGAAACTCCTTCAGTGGCTGCGGCGTCATGACAAGTGTCGGCATGTTTACATCCTGCCAGGATGGCATCTAGCGTTTCTTGTCTCTGCCGTTTGTAAGCTCTTTCAGTAGCTGTGGTCTACTAAAAGCCTCAAAGGCATCAGCAATGCTCTATATCGCAAGTAAATCACTCGCGTATGCGACTAAATCTTTACTCTGTGCAACTAAATGATGTCTAATATTAGCCACTGACTAATAAATTCTCAGATTTTACTCACCAGTGGGCGAGTTGGATGTGAAGTAAAAGATTAGCACAGATATATTTTCACTCGCCGAACACTGACTGAGCGCTTCAGAGTTTCATTCTCTGTCAAGCAATCTGTGTTATTTTTCAATTAATCTGAATAGACACGGAGCATACCTGTATTTGACATATTGTTAAGTCTAGTGTGAAGGTGCATGACTCGCCGTCACTTTGTCTCACACACACAAAGAGAGAGAGAGCGAGAGAGTCTTACAAACCATGCTAAATTGAGACGCTACATGTAAACAATATTCTTTGTCGTATTTTCCTGTCAAAATAACAGAGATCCTTTGGAATTCTTCAGCTTTTAAGAACTGACGTTTCTCCGGTAGTAGGTGGAACTAATGCACAAACGACAATCTCATTGGCTGGTGCTCACTTATTATTGTCCCTGTTCTGATTTCAGCAAATCAGTCCAAGCGAATGCACACAACCTGATTACTATTCATGAACCCAGCAGCTCATTAATCCTTAGTCCATTTTATATTGTTCTTATTAGCAGAACTTGTATAATAATAATAAAAATAATTATTATTATTACAATTATTATTATTATTATTATTATATCAGTTTTATTTTTAGTTTTTTCCCTTTTTTTTTTTTCTTTTACAGGAACACTGAATGACCAAAAAGCACCACCACCAGTCCTAAGTTCAGTTAAAATGATTAATATGCATTCATAAATGGTTACCAAGTTTTAATTCTAATTACTAAAATTCTATCATTATCATATTATAATGCTTGAATGACTGACTTTCAGATATTTAAAAAGCTGTGCCATTTTACAAACATTATACTATTATACATTATACTAGCCAATGGCGATTCAATTGCCAAGGTGTCCGTAGAGGGTTGATCAGGGCTAAAGTGGAGAGAACAAAGACACGAGTCTTTAGGATTTTTAACAGTCCACAGGCATCTTCTCATTCTTTTCTTCTCTTCCAAATATTTGGAAAGTAGTGATGACTCGCATCACTTCTCTAGTTGCCCTTTGACTGAAAATTACAACCAAAAGCAGCACAATGTGGCATTGTGTCAGTATTTTATTTTTCGAGTTATTCCGTGGTAAAAAATAGCAACAGGTAGCACCATCCATTAATGGCACCCCCAATAGTCCAAAATATGTATAAAATGTGGATTTTCTTTTCAAATAACATTCTTGGGTTTTCTGCTACATATTTCAGTAAGAGACATAATTTATGTCATTTAAAGCCATACAAGTCTTATTACCCGGGGTTCCTGGGGGTACACTTATTCAACAACTAACTAAACTGAAAAAAACAACATTAAGAGAGCTACCTTATTGCAGAGCCAGTCTTCATTAGCACGGGGCTTTGGATCACTGTAGTGCATAGATACTCGCTGTCCCAGTATAGTGAGCACTCTCTGAAAGTGAGACACAGAGGAAGAGAGAGGACAAAAGAATAAAAGAGGGTAAATATCATTTTTAGGGTGGAATTGGTACACTTGAGACCTCATCTCACACAAGAGGGGAGGAGAAGACTGGATAAAAGAGAGAGAGGAAGACAGATATCACCATCAGCTTGAGAGGACTCAGAAAGACACGCCGGCCTGCGTGTGAGAGAGTGTGTGCGGACACCCTCTCTGGCCAGAAGCCTCAACCTCCCCCATTCAGGGGAACAAAAACATGTCACGTTCACTCCTGCCCACCCTGAAACCCACATAACGCCACAAATAAAACATCCAGACAGAAGTTTCACAAAAGCAAAATCATATACAGCGATGACAGGACATGTAGAATAAAGACCTGAATGTATTATTGAACCTGAGCCAAAAATAAACCCTTCAGGACCACAATGCTTAAAAATAAACACTAACAACTCACTCATTCGAGCTGTACTTTATGCTGGAAATTAAAGGGAAAGTTCACCTAAAATGGGGGGAAAAAAAATGCTGTTTATTTACTCACCCTCAGGCCATCTAAGATGTAGCTGACTTTGTTCTTCAGTAGAACAGTAAAGATTTTAGCTAAAAGCACTAAAAAAAAAACCAACCAGTTCAGAAGTTCAGACTATTTGCCTAAGGCTACGATTTATAGTTCATAATGTTGTAAATAATGTTCAGTTTTTTGTACAGACTGATTGTTTCACTTCATAACACCTCAATATATTTTCATTTTGTGTTGCCTGTATATGTTTTCTTGACTCTCAAGGTGACATTAGCCACTGACTACATCAAAAAGGATCACCGTTTCAGCTAAAACTTCTTTGTGATTCTACTCAAGAAAAAAGTAACCTACATCTTGGACAGCCTGAGGGTGAGTAAATTACCAGCACATTTGCATTTTGGAGTGAACTATCCCTTTAAGAAAACATTCTTCAAGTAACTGAATACATAAAGAAAACCAAGAACTATCCCATTACCTGATTTCGAGCACTTCAGAGACCTGATGCTATATGTAAAGACAAACAACATGACCCTGTGCTTGTGTACGTAAAACATTTACGCCTAGATATTGTTTCAGGTCCTCATACTCATCACAACCAATACAGAAATAATATTTTCTCTGCATTGGTGAATTCAGTATATTGGCTAGCAACTCAAAGTTTGCCATTTCAAATCCCATTCAGACTACAGACCACCTATAGTCCATTCACGAATCGTCTTCATCATGCTATACGCAAAAGTGGCAAGCACTGGCTGAAATAGCCAATTCCACATCTGACTTGCTGAAAATCATGGTGCACAGCGTGAAGGAAAGTGTAGTTTACAAGGTATTGGGCTGCTACTTCACTTAAAGAGATAGTTCATCTAAAAATGACCTGCGTGAGTTTCTTTTTGGGTGAACTATCTTTAAGACCTTTAAGAAAGAACAAATCATTGGATTAGCCCAAATCTGCAAGGCCATTAGCAGCAAGAACACTAGATATCCATGTTCATTTCACATTGTGTTTAACATTGTCACATGTTAAACACTTAGTATTTCTGTGAGGACATCTGGTTGAAGTTTTCTTTTGCTTTCTCCAGAGTTTTCCGCACAATTGTATGGGGAAACAACGGCATCATGAGCACAAAAACAAAATTATGGTCAAACGAACTCTTCCTTCTCCTCTTTAATGCTCCAGCAAGGTGGTTTACTTCATGTGTTTTGAGGGGAATGACTCTGTAATAAGTGTACCACACTGTAAGTACACTTAAAAATAATAAATACATTTACAAACAAATATGTCTGCCACAGTATCAGATTATTACTAACTTCTTCCTAGCTTTCATTTAAAGTTCACTTACAGAACAAAAATTTAGACAATTTACTCACCCTCTAGTCATCCAAGGTGTTCATGTCCTTTTTTTCTTCAGTTGTAAAGAAATTATGTTTCTTGATTAAAACATTTCAGGATTTTTCTCCATATAGTGGACTTCAATAGTGCCCATGAGTTCGAATTTCCAAAATGCAGTTTAAATGCAGCTTCAAAGGGCTCCACATGATCAGCTGAGAAAGAAGGGTCTTATCTAGCGAAACGATCATTTTTTCTAATATATATATATATATATATATAAATAAATATAATATATATTAGTTAATATATATCAGTTAGGGTATGTTGAAAAACTCCCATCTCAATTTTTCCTCCAACTTTAAAATCATCCTACATCGCTTTGTTGACCTTTGCACTTTCACTTTGTAAACACTGGGTCAGTACTTCTGCTGCAATGAAGGATGATTTTGAAGTTGGAGGAGAAAATGAGATGGGAGTTTTTCGACATATCCTAACTGTATTGAACCGGAGGTGCATCGCAGAGCTAGACAAGATTAGCATTTGAGGTTAAGAAAGTATATAAATTGTAACTTTTTTTTAGAAAATAATCAACCATTTTGCTAGATAAGACCCTTCTTCTTTGGCTGCATTTAAACTGCATTTTGGAAGTTCAAAATCGGAGGCACCACAGAAGTCCACTATATGGAGAAAAATCCTGAAATGTTTTCCTCATTTCCTCATTTCCTTTACCACTGAAGAAAGAAAATCAGGATGACAAGAGAATGGTAAATTATCTGTAAATTTTTGTTCTGAAAGTGAACTTCTCCTTTAAACTGATAGTCAGTATACAAGTCAGCTAATCTATGGACTCACTGGTAACAATTTAATAATTTAATTAGCAGATACATTAGCGGAACACCAAATTCGTTTGGAACACGTTTCAAAGCCATGTGGATTCAACTAGAGAGACGCAAAATATAGGGCAGGTCTCACACTAGGATCTCACGGCTGCCAAGAGACACTGCGGCAGTTGACTGAAAGGAGGAGATAATAGCACACACAAACTGAGCTTTCAATGGGAAGGCTGCTAAATTTATATTAAACTTGGGCATTTCCAGAAAATACCCAATGTGTCAAATACCTGTGCTGGACAGACAACAGATAGACCTCATTCTTAAGAGATGGCGAAATCTGTGAAATCATAAGGAATCCAGGCGTAAAGGGTATATTATATCCATACACGTGTGGACTTGTAGTGTGTATGTGTGTGTGCAGTGTGAAGTGACCTGGTTGGTCTCCATCCAGCGGCTGGCCTCCTGCAAGTGATTAAACTCGACGAAGGCGAATCCTCTGCTCTGACCTGGAGACACAGCCGTCGCCGGGCCACAATGACAGAACAACAACAACGCAGTGAGGGGTTAGTGTTTTCATATCGAGAGAGAGGGAGAAAGAAAGAGACAGAGAGATGGTAGAAAGAGCTATAGCTGTATTCTAACCAATCATCACACTGCTGCCGTTAAACTCCTATAACTCATGGATGTTTTTGTCCCTCTGCTATCTACACCAGTCACTTTAACATTAATTGCACAAGACAATTATTAGAAAATATGGGTATACACAAAACTATCAGATGTCTGATGCTTTACCTTAGAAAAAAAATAACATAATTATCCAGCATTATACTGACACTTACACAGTTTTTTGTATTCTTGTTTTTAAAACTCTTTGGCACTGCCTGATTCACAAAATGTGCATACAAGTCTATTTTATAATGCCTCCTTTCTCATTTTGATTATAGGTTTAAACTTGTCTGAAATTACAACAGTCAGTACAGTACAGGTTGATACCAGTGGGCCTAAAATGCCAAAGGACTGTGTTTAAACAAAGGTCTGTGGCCAAACTGCTCACATTTGATTAAGAAAAAGCTCTTAGGAATAGGCATTACAAGCAGTCTATAGCTAATTAATAAAGAAAGACATTACATTTAAACCATAGCCGCTTTAATTCAAATTAAATTGACTAGTCTTTAAACTGTGGTCAATAGCTATTCCACATTCCTTAAAAGTCAACAGTTTTTCTTGAACTTTAATCTACTACCAAAATACTTTAATGCCATTGACACATAAATGGGGTGGAAAAAATAAAGGAAACACCTGATAATACGTTAGCATCCAGGATTTATACACTGTTTGCCCTCGAACGGCTTCAGTGCTTGGAATGCTGTCATACAAGTCCTCAACCGTATGGGAAACGTGTGGGAAACAGTACCATTCAAGAAGAGAATCTTGCTCTACTTACAAGGTACAAAGGAGGGGGAAGCATTTTACAAAATAACCTGCACAGAAGATTTTACGATGACATTTACATCTGGTAATTAGCAACATCATGGAAGGTGTTTGACCACATCCTGCTGTTTAAGAAGTCATTCTCAGTTGTATCGCTACAGGCATTTTCACCACAGGATATGGCAACAGTGTTTTCCTCTTAGGTGGCACTGGTTCTCCGTTATGTAACTATTAGAGTAGTTGACTTAGCATGTTAATTTGGTGTATTTCAAGATATGAGGGCAAAAAGTGCCCTGTATGAGTTTGTCGTCTTATATTTATATCATATGCTATATTTAAGCAATATCACACAAGTGCTGTTTTTTTTTTTCTTAATATGTAATATCTAAATGCCTGCACTTTAGATGCATTTTCTATAAACAATGTTATGGCCACACTGTAGCCTTAAAGGTTTAGGTGTAATGCTATATTTTGTGATGTCTATTCAGATCTTTTCTCATTTAACATAATAACAACTTTACAATATAGCTGCAAACAGCAATTAAGGGGCCAAGGACAACAGAGGTAAGATGAAGAGCTAAGGAGCTTTCTTTAATTACTCAGTAAAGACCAGAGTTCTCCAAACCAGCTCCTGGAGAGCTATCTTCCTGCAGACTTAAGTTCCAACCCTTCTTCAACACACCTGTCTATAATTCAGTAGCCTTGAACACCTTGATTAGCTGGTTCAAGTGAACTCTGTAGAATGGTAGCTCTCTAGGGAGCAAGGTTGGAGACATATATTGATACAGAATTTAACTACAACTCGAAATAGCCGACACCCAAAAAGGCTGTGACCGGAAATGCCCCTCCGAATCTAATGAGATCACGCTTACGATTTTTGTTCAAACTGGTCAGAATTCATAAACAAAACATATCAAATTTTTATATCTTTTGACCAATAGGCGGTGCTGTGCCAAAACTACTCACGTGTCCTCAGGTCATGCTTGTTATCAATTTTGGTCTGAATCCACTAAAGCATTGCGAAGATACAGCCTCATGTCCATTTTTGCGGGAATTTCGTCAAATTCGTTAAAACACTTTACAAAAACGGTTTGGTATACTATAAAGCTTTTAGGATGATATCGAAAAAGTAGATTTTTCACAAAATTCAAAACTATGAAAAATCTTGAACTGTAGAAATTCAAATTTTGTTATGCATTTGACTCGGCATGACCCAAGGAATCAGAGGAAACAGATTTTTGCTTCAGATCTTACAGTTCAAAAGTTATTAGCAGAAACATGAGAAAATTTGGCCTATAGGTGGCACTAGAGAGTTTGAGACTCCAAATTTGCTATATTGCTATATTAAGGCCGTCCTCTATCAGCGTAACAAATTTCAGAACTTTCCCGCAAGCAGTCCTATGGGCTGCCATAGACTCCCAGAGTGGAAGAAGAATAAAACTAACGGATATAATAGGTGCCTAAGCATCTTCTGTGCTTGTCCCCTAATTGTCTTTTAGGGTGTAATTTCTCAGCTCAAATTGAAGTGTGATTAAATGGCAGCAGATAATGTAGACTGAAATGTTTAATTGCTTGACAGCCCTAATAAACTATGTATTACACTCATCAGACATAATGACTCCCATGCCTTTGTGGATTAGGAACAATATTTAAAAGTATTCTTTAGCATTCTTTGACTTCTTCAAATGTAAATCCATTAGAACACAGACTAAAGTTGAATCCTTAAAGCATCTGCACTCTTAAGACTAATGAACCTACACTGACTCACCGGTGCAGCTGTGTAATTAAAATGACCCGAAAGAAACTAAAAACTTTTTAAATGGTGTTTGCATTATTTTGTCCACCCTTTTAGCTGAGGACACAAAATTCCAAAACAATTTCATACCCATCAAAAAAGCCAGAAATTGCTCATGGTCAGCCACACTTGTCTTCTCAACACAGCTATTGCAAAATACTTACACAATGTAAGGTGCAACATCTTCGCCAGACTTCAGGACAAGAGCAATCAAAGTGAGATGAGAGGGATAAGGCTGGCAGGACATGTGAAACAGGCTTGGTACTTGTAGTAGCTGTGTTTGTGCTTGTGTGCCAGTGCACATGTTTCTGTTATTCCCATGCTAGTGAATGTATCATGAATGTTGTCTGGTTAAGAATAGTCTGACAAGGGGTATGGTCAGAAAACAGTAACACACAACAGAGAAGAGGTAAGAATCAGTGATGGCTTAAACGAAAAGATGTGCAGGGAGTTAAAGAAACATACACCTGAAGGTTTCTAAGCCCCAGTACTAAACAGCATCTGTACTGAACTCAGATACACCAGGAGGAAAGTGAGAAAGAAGAGAGAGGCTGTATTGAAATAACACACTGAACTAGCAGACGCAACAGTGAGTTAAGGCTTGTTATGAAAGGCAGTGGAAAAGAGACTTGGAGGTCAGACTGGGGTACAAAGAAGCCCCCCTGGTAGAGCATGCTTACCTGAAGACTTGTTCCTCATGAGGCGAACCTCTCTGGGCTGGATCCCCTGCTCCTGCAGTCGAGCCCGAATCTAAAGATCAAACACCAACGCTTAACTACACCAAATTTCAGGACCTCAAATTATGTATTTGGGCAAAATGGGTATGCTAATGGCTGAAAAAAATTGGTGAAACTTTACTCAGACTATCCAGAATGTATAGTAGTTTGTTTATTCATGAGAACAGATTTGGCAACATTTAGCACTAACTTGCTCACCAATGGATCCTCTGCAGTGAATGGGTGCCGTCAGAATGAGAGTCCAAACAGCTGATAAAAACATCACAATAATTCACACCACTCTAGTCCATTAATTAATTTCTTGTGAAGTGAAAGGCTGGATGTTTATTACAAAAAAAAACAAAACAAAACAAAAAAAAAAACACTTTTGGCCAAAATACAAGTCCATAATAACGCTTCAACCCTTTTTTCCTTTCACATCAAAATGCACTTACAAAATTTTTCACAACTGTTTTGTAAATAGAGCTTGATCTGTGAATATTTCTCTCCTTATTCACCAGAGAAAGCAAAATTATGGAGAGGACACATCTTTTAGCAATAGTTTGAAGTTAAAACATCTAAATAAAATTATTTTCTACTTATAAACATGCAGCTTTTTACTTCACAAGATATTAATTGATGGACAGGAGTGGTGTGGATTACTTGTGAATTATTGTGTTTTTATCAGCTATTTGGACTCTCATTCTGACGGCACCCATTCACTGCAGAGGATCCACTGGTGAGCAAGTGATGCAATGCTATATTTCTACAAATCAGCTCCAATGAAGAAACAAACTCATCTACATCTTGGACAACCTAAAGGTGATTATATTTTCAGCCTTTTTTTTTTGGCTGAACTATTCCTTTAAGTTCTGAAATTTTTAGCATGCTATGTTATGTATGATACCTAAAAAAGTCAACCTATCTCAAAGTTTATAAAATACTATGTAGAGTGTAAGTCTACAGTACAAACAAACAACAACTGTCACAGATTTCAATTGGAAAGTAAGTGCAGTTCTATTTTTGTTTCATTTTCTGTTGTTACTGTATGCCACAAATGTTTACTGAAATGGTTACTGTACTCATAACAGGAAATAAAACTAACACAAACCTCGTTAACAGTTGCATTTGGTGGGAGCATTCTCAGCATGACAATGTTGCTGGGCTTTTGGACATGCTCTGTATCAGACCTGTAGTCCTGGTCACGGGGTTCTGGCTCCTCCTGGTTCATTTCTTGAGCATGGTGGAAGCTTCCATCTCTTACTTTGTCCCTAGCTGTTTGGGCTTGGTCAGGAAACCCCTAAATCAGGAATACAATCATCCCAGATATAAATTACTCTTCTCAAGTTCCTAATTTCAAAGACAAATGTTTAGACATGATAAAATGCTTACTCAGTAAACAACATAAGGCAGGGGTCACCAAACTTGTTCCTGGAGGGCCGGTGTCCTGCAGAGTTTACCTCCAACTTTCCTCAACACACCTGCCTGGGAGTTTCAAGTATACCTAGTAAGACCTTGATTAGCTGGTTCAGGTGTGTTTGATTATGGTTGGAGCTAAACTCTGCAGGGACACCGGCCCTTCAGGACCGGATCTGGTGACCCCTGATATAAGGCAAGTAAAGGAAATTAAGATTTAAAGATTGTAAGCTCATGATTCACAGAAAACAAAAACAGTTCTGGAGAGATAAATGTACTCACTTGTTTGTGTGCAGAATGTCTGATATGTTTGTCTTCCTCAGCTCCCCACTCCGCACTGTATTCGCCCTGAGAGTTGTGCCGTCCTCTAACTCTGCCCCAGGTGCTGTCCTCATTTTCTTCACCTTCATCTGGGGTTTGTTCTTCCAGATACACCTTCTGTCCTGATCTAAATGTCTGCATATCTCTCCTGTGTGCCTCAATCTCTGGTTCAAACTCATAATCTTTATCATCTTGCTGGAATCTTGAGTGGATATTCTCATTTGAGGGACACTGGAGGAGGCTTTTTCCAAGTTGGTTGTTTTCGGATACACGGGTTCCCTTTTGCCTGAATCCAGGTCGGTTATTTGAGAAATTACCTGAGGCAAAGTCTCTCATAGCTTCAAAACTGCTATCAGGCTCGTGCTGCCTTGAATTTGTTAAGCTGCTATTCAGTCTATTTTCTTGCCCATAGCCACGATAGTCCATGTCCCTGTAGTCGTGATCATCAGACTCTTTCCCATAGCGACCCAAGCGGTCACCACGACCGCCCCTATGACAGCGTAAAAGAGAAAGATATAGGCGATCTGTAGTTTAAAGGAATAGTTCACCAAGTTCGCTCAAAAGGTACTCATTCTAAGGCCATCAAGGATGTAGATGAGTTTGTTTCTTCATGGGAACAGATTTGGAGAAATTTAGCATTGCATCACTTGCTCACCAGTGGATCTTCTGCAGTAAATGGGTGTCGTCAGAATGATCGTCCAAATAGCTGATAAACACATCAAAATAATTCACAAGTAATCCATACCACTCTAGTCCATCAGTTAACATCTTGTGAAGTGAAAAACTGCATTTGTAAGAAACAAATCCATCATTATGACACTTTCAGGTTCAAACCCTTCAGTGAAAAAGACATCTCACCTGAATCAGGAGAGAAATATGCACAGATCAAGCACCATTTACAAGTGAAAACAGTCCAAAACATCTATGTTGATGTCATATGTATTGATGTCAGAGGACAAGATGTGATTGACTTTTTCACTTGATGAAGTGTTACTATGGATTTTGGACTCTATTTTGGCCAGAAGTAAAGATATAAAATTAAAACACTTAATGTATTTGCTCAGTAAAAACATGCAGGTTTTTACTTCACAAGATGTTAATTGATAGACTGGAGTTGTGACGATTACTTGTGGATTACTGTGATGTTTTTATCAGCTGTTTGGACTCTCATTCTGACGGCACCCACTCACTGCAGTGGATCCATTGGTGAGCCAGTGATGTAATGTTATATTCCTCCAAATCTGTGCTACATCTTGAATGGTCTGAAGGGGAATGCATTTGCAGCATATTTTCATTTTTGGGTGAACTATTCCTTTAAATTTCCTTGTTCTGCTGGTTCATCAACAATCTTTTTCAGCAGTGTGCGGTTGCATTTTATATTAAACTACTTTAATCAACAACTGTTACTTCTAGTTATTATATACACAGCTTTATGACCTCTGAAAAACAACATGGAGCACCTGTGCTTCCCTGTATTTGTAAATTCTTCTTATTATAGAAGTATTATAGAATTCCTATTATAGAAGTACTAATTAAGAAAACTCTAAAGGTGAACAAATGTGATTAGCTGCACTAGCTTAAATATATACTTCCCTACATGTATTTTCTTAAAATGTTTCAATTTAAAAGAGTTAATGTGCTATTTGTCATTTACCCATTTGAGTTTAACAGCATGAGGTTATGTAATAAGGTCAAAACATGTATGCATGAATCTTTCCAGTGGATACATGCAAATTCATACGATGGACTCTTGACCTACCTCCTCTCATAATCCATGCTCAGTCCAAGTCGACAGAAACGCCCACTTTTTTCTCTGCCTGCTTCATTTACAACTGTTGACAAAATATGTATTGATCAACCTTCACATTCATAAAGACAAACAGATGCTGACTTCTGCTAATTTTTAAGCACGATCAGGACGTGTGAACTGTATGCAATGCGATGCGATCGATTGGTCCGAGCCAAAAACTCGTTTGCATATCATTTCTTAAACCCTTTACGCCATTTGGAAAAAAAAAAACTAAAAAAAGGGTCTAATATTCGCTGTCAGATATAGTTACTGCAGGGTTGTTCAGTCCTGCAGATGCTAAACTGAGCCTGACACTAATCTATAGAAAAATACATACACAACAACCGTCATTGAAAGTTCTACCTCTGTGTGTCCCAATATATAGCATTCGGAGAACGTACGTTTATTAAAGCTGCGTGCATGACATCTTAGGATCAACCCAGAGGGCACGAGCTTCAACCCAACGCGCGCAACACTCCACAAAACACCATGACAAACGTCCCGATAAGCTGAACTTCTACAAATCGGTATTTTAATCGCATAACAATGACAACATGCAGCCACTTACCTCTGTTACACCAGCAGCGTCACAACCGCTGAACCTGATACAGTGTATATGTATGACGCCCCACAGCAGAGCTCAGTGTAAGATGGCCTCAGTCCGGGAGGCGGGGACTGAACTCTCCAGCTGATTGGCTTAAAACACGCTGGTATGCAAACGCATAGAAATGTGTTTTAGGGTAACCATTTCTAGTAGCAAACGTGGTAGCATATTCTTCATTGCAGACAAGTTATGCAAGAGTTATTTTCGTTAAATTGCATATAATAAAATATAAATATATAGATTGTCATTGCAAGGGTTTGACAAAGTAATGTGAACACCTGGGAAATAGGCAGTATTTCTTTATTAAAATGTTTTGCCACTATTCGCCTTTAATACAGCTTCCAACATTCTTAGAATAGATACATACATCTTGTGAATAGTCTCCATTTGAATGTCGTCTATTAGAATATCTGCCAGATGTTTAAGCCCACAGTGGTTTAATAATATTCAAATCAGATGATTTGTCAGGCTAGGGCAGATGTTGAACATCATCTCGATACTCCATCTGTTTTTCAGGTTGTTCATTGGTGCCTGTGATTAAAGTTTTAGCAGCTGCAGCTCTTTCATGGATGTTGGCTTTGTCGAGTTCTCTGTGGTCAGTTTTTTGTGGAAACAGGGTCTTCAAGGTGAATATTGAGGTTTTCTCTTCCTTTGCAGCAGCACTTCTGTGTGGTTTAGACACAATCCTTCTTAGTGTTTGACAGTTCCTATTACTCACTTTCTGTTTTCGCCCACTATTCTTCTTCACAGTGCTTCATTTATAACCATAAAGACTTGTTCTTAAAACATCAAAAAATTGGGCTGTAAAGATTACATAATCTCCTGCTAAATGGGGTACCATGATTAGCTCTTTTTGGAAATCTGACAAGTCACTCAATTCACCCAGCAACTGCTGCAACACAACTCAACTTATACTACACTGATTTATAAACTAGAGAATACAGACGATGAAAAGATAAATAAAAGATAATCACAACATTTGTTTTTGTTTTTTTCCAGCTCCTGATAGATAGATAGATAGATAGATAGGCGTATCCCATCATGCATCATGTTCTGGAAATAAATCATAAGGTGTTTGCTGAGATCTTGTAAGATGTCACATAAGTCTTTCCACTGTAAGTTAAATATTAATTAGTTATTACATATAAATTGGTAGTAAAGTGTAAAGTGCGCATTTTATTGGCCCAGACTGCAGAGATGTTTACAACTCATTTTTATCACATAGTTAGACACACCATAATTAAATTGTGTTATACATAGGGACTACTAAAAATGTATACGTCTAAAGTGCAAACAACACTGTTGTAAGCATGTCCCATTAAATGGTCAAAGTTTACATACACCTTGCAGAATCTGCAACTTATTAATTATTCTTCCAAAATAAGAGGGATCATATACAAGATGCATGTTATTTTTTATTTAGTACTGACTTTAATAGGATATTTCACATATATTTCATAAAGGATGTTTACATATATTCCACAAGAGAAAATAACAGTTAAATTTATAAAAATGACCCCATTTAAAAGTTTACATCCCCTTGATTCTTAATACTGTGTTGTTACCTGAATGATCCAAAGCTGTGCTTTTTTTTCTGTTTAGTGATGGTTGTTCATGAGTCCCTTGTTTGTCCTGAACAGCTTAACTGCCCACTGTTAATCCGAAAAATCCTTTAGGTCCCACAAATTCTTTGGTTTTTCCCTTTTCAACAACTGAGGGACTCAGATAAGGGACGAGATCGGGAAAGGTCCTCAAAATAAGAAAAATGTACACATCTTCATTCTGTTCATAAGTTTAACCCCCTGGCTTCATAAGTTTAACCCCCTTTTTTGGGAGCATCAGTGAGTGTTTGAACCTTCTTTAATAGTTGCATATGAGTCCCTCAGTTGTTCTCAATGTAAAAAGGTGGATCTCAAAATCATACAGTCAATGATGAAAAGGGTGCAATTACACAAAAATAATTAACATTTTGCAGATTCTGGAAGGTCTATGTAAACTTTTGACCTCAACTGTACTTGTGGTCTTCACACCCACTTGAACGCTTGGGCCAAATGCAGGAAATAAGTTATGTAAGTAGACAAGTATTCAGGTGCAAAGACTGCAAGTATGGATATTTGGACAAGACACTACCTTACCTCCAACCTGGATCAAACACACCTGGAACTAAACTCTGCAGGTATGCTAATATTTAGGAACAGGATTGGACACCCCTGCTGTAGGGTGTCCCATTTATCATTTCAGGTTCCAGAAGAGTGCTCACAGGTGCCCCCAAGTGACCTTTTGCTGAGCACATGCATCACCGAAGTGTTGACTTTGGAGGAGTACTGAAACTCAACCTCAATTTGGCTATGTTCATATACTCTGAATAGCATGCAAATGTTTGACCTACTACATACATTTCCCAAAATGTGCAGTATACAACAAAGCACACAGCACAGAATACTGTACTCCACTTGACCTTGCATTTCCAGTGTGAGGAAGGAATGAAGAAAGAAAATAATTCAACTTGACGCTATTGACATGAAACTTAGGCTGTGCTCAAAACCGCATATTCAGAGTAGGTCCGAGCGATTGCTTTGTTTATCTTATGCGTCATTCTGTAATTGTGGGTTCATGTCTGTGAAGTATATTTTTAATATATTTTCATCAATATAAAGCCACGATGCTTCTAGTACACAATAGCATTTTTCCCAATCACACTACTATATGTTGAAAAAGCCATTTCTTTTGTTCAGAAATGATGTTCTTATCAGCTGGTATTCAGCTGTCCGATTTTGTAAAGTTGCTCATTCTACTCTGCATTTAAGCATGAAAATGACCTCAAATATAAATCCATTTCATAGCTTTGCCTTCAGTTAGATTAGGTTATCAAGACATTTGGGTGTGTGCTTCAAAAAATAATATGTGTTTATTGTGATATAACACAAATTTGTGTCCTCACAAAGGAATGGTTTGTCTCATTCTCACATAATTTGCACAGTATTATGATATTTCCTCTAGAAGCAGATGGATGAAACACTAGAAGTTATGTTCTCTCTCTTTCCCCTAATATCGGCTAAACTAGCAAACCTGTGTCAAGAGTGGATTAATTGACTGTCAACAGTGTTACACAAGTATTATTGCTGCAAATTTAACTAAAAACTAAAACTTATGTTTTGTTAATGAAAATATATTTCTAAACATAGCATATGCTCAGTAGTTCTAGGCTTCTATGTTGAGTATAGGCCCAAAACACTAAAAATGTCAACTAAGTTACCAGTCAACTATGTTACCCAGTAAAGGTAACATGGTGGACAGTAGCAAACATAGATGGTATTTTATGCACATATTCCTACAGATCACCTTTATTTATACAGCACTTTATACAATATAGATTGTTTCAAAGCAGCTATGTAATGTCATGTTTGGGGTTTTGGGAAACTCTATAGAATGAGTAGGTCATCTGGGTACTTTTCGCTTACATTTTCGAATTCAGACATACTCTTCTGTTCACATACTGCTTTTTGCCTGTTATACATATACAGTCATGTGAAAAAGTTAGGACACCCTGTTGAATTTCATGGTTTTCTGTATCAGGACATCATAAAAAATGATCTGGTCCTCGGCAGGTATACCGTTTCCAGTGTAGTTTACTCTCTAAGCCACTAGGTGGTGCTTTTCCTTTAATGTTTTGACATGGTCATATTGAGTGACTTTAATAGCAGCCATCTTGCTGTACTCAGTTGATGCTGATAGCCACACAGTCAATGCAGCTACCGTTCATCTGTTCATTATCCTTGCAATAGTTTATAGGAGCTTTGTCTGACATAAGTACCTTATGTCTTTCTTATGTTTGGTATTGGTGACATTACTCATAATAAACTGAATGTTTAGGGAGATTAATTTCAGAACAGTGTTACATGAATCTACATTATTGTTGCGTAAGCTATATGCAGTTATCTCTTAACTGAACTGTAACATTCCTTTGACGCACATTTTTTGAATCTTGTTTTCCTCTGTATTTCAGTTTTACTCCATTCCATTTGTATTTGAAGTGTTCGTCACAATAAATCCATGCTTCAGTTCATGTCTCTGTGGAAGGAGTTATCTCTCTGCCTAGTTAAAGAAGGGGAACTCTTTTATGAGGCAGAAAAGTAAAAAGACAAACACTGATTGCAGCTGTCAATGAATAGAATTTCAAGAATTTCTGCATTTACGTAACAGAATGTCTTTATCAGAGAAACAAATTTTAAAAACAAGCAAGTTTGCAGCAAGTGTAGCCACATTTGAGGCCCGTGCAAAGGCAGAAGCTGCACTGACTAGAGCCACATATGCGCAAAAAGAGATAAACGTGAGAGTGAAACAAGCTCAGCTTAAAGTGGAGGAAACTTGTCTGGAGGCTACTCTGAATGCACTGCAACAAGAAAGAGAGGCAGAAGCTGCTGCAGCGGAGGCATCCGTGTTTGAGGCGGCGGCAGAGTCGGGGGGGAATAGAACAGCTATCTGAGGGCCAAGAGCATCATTCTTCATATGACTCGCTGCAAAGGACTGAGAAATATATAAAAGAACAGCACAAACATAAAGAAGGGCATTTATCAGTGTTTGCAGAGACCACTGAACACAAGCCATTGGCTTCATACTCAGTTAATCTGCTACAGCCAGTGAGACAGGCACCAACTCAAATCATCACAAATGCTGTTACACCCCTTAGCTCCCATACCATGCATACTCAAGCTGAATCCATCAAACAAGAAGGTGGAAACACGTCACAGTTTAATTCAGCATTGCCTGACGCATTACCTCCTAGATACAACATTACATTTACCACCCACTCACCCTCTCATCGCAATGAGTTCCATACTGCTCGCTCAGATGTGTTTGAGCTTGCAAAGTTTCTGGCCCGCCGTGATCTTCTTACAGGCAGACTTTCAAGATTAAATGATAAGCCTGAAAACTACTGGGCATGGAAGTCCAGCTTTTGCAATGCTATTTGAAGGACTCCATCTTAAGCCTAGTAAAAAACTAGACCTGCTTGTTCAGTGGCTTGGCCCGGAATCGACTGAACATGCAAGACGCATTAGATCAGTTCACATCAATTATCCAGATGTTGGCCTCAGCATGGTCTGAAAACGGCTTGAGAAATGTTATGGTTTTGCCGAAGCTATGGAGGCAGCTCTCTTTAACAAACTTGAACGTTCCCCTAAGCTGTCGAACAAAGACCCTCAGCATCTCAGAGAGCTAGGGGACCTACTTCTTGAGTTGCAGACAGCCAAAACTGAAGGTTATCTGCCTGGTTTGAACGTTCTAGATACTTCACGAGGCGTCAGCTTCATTCTAGAGAAACTTCCATACAGTTTACAAGAAAAACATCAGGGACGTGTCTTCACTGAGGGTGCTGTAAGAGAGGCTGGCTTCTGGAATCATAGGTGGTAAAAGGCATGTGATCTTTCAGTGTGCTCATTGTCGCAGACTGCGGGGGAAGATTTCAATTCAGAAGATGTCTGACTTGCCTTCTGAAAGACTCAGTACGGACCCTCCATTCTTCTTTGTCAATGGATAACTCCAGCTTTATAAACACTTTGTCGTTTCTTCGCTGTTCGAGGTCCAGCAAAGCAGTTGTGGTCAGACTGTGGCACCAACTTTGTTGGTGCATGCAAGGAGCTGAAGATGGAGTCAATTACAGATGACAGAAAGTTACAAGAGTATCTAAATGACAAGGGATGCTCTTGGGTGTTTAACCCCCCTCACTCATCTCATATGGGGGGAAGTTGGGAGCGTATGATCGGCGTCTCAAGACGGATCCTTGAATCTATGCTACAAGGATTTGGTCCGTCAAGGTTATCCCATGAGGTTTTGATCACCTTCATGGCTGAAGTCACAGCTATAGTCAACGCCCACCCACTGGTACCTGTGTCAGCAGATCCAGACGCTCCCTTAATTCTGACCCAGCAACTCTACTGACTCAGAAGTCTTCAGCGGTTCTTTCTCCACCAGGAGAGTTTGGTGAAAAGGACCTCTTTGTTCGTAAATGGAGGCAAGTCCAAAGCTTGGCCAATATGTTCTGGAATCGTTGGAGAAAGGAATATCTCACAACCTTACAAAACCGTAGAAAATGGCAGAATGAGAGCCCCAATCTCCAAGCGGGAGATGTTGTGCTGCTGAAAAACATTCAAGCCAAAAGGAACGACTGGCCCATGGGAATCGTGTTGGAAACATTTCCTGGAAGAGATGGGACAGTAAGGAAAGTTGAGGTCAAGGTGGCCAAATATGGATTGTCCAAGGTGTTCTGCAACTTACACTAGGTGGTGCTTTTCCTTCAATGTTTTGACACGGTCACATTGAGGGACTTTTAACCTTAATAGCAGCCATCTTGCTGTACTCAGTTGATGCTGATAGCCACACAGTCAATGCTACTGTTCATTATCCTTTTAGTAGTTTATAGGAGCTTTGTCTGTAAGTATCTTATGTCTTTCTTATGTTTGGTATTGGTGACATTACTCATGATAAACTTTATGTTTAGAGAGATTATTTTCAGAACAGTGTTATGTGCATCTACATTATTATTGCGTAAGCTATATACAGTTATCTCTTAATTGAACTGTAACATTCCTTTGACACACATTTTTTGAATCTTGTTTTCCTCTGTATTTCAGTTTTACTCCGTTCCATTTGTATTTGAAGTGGTGGTCACAATAAATCCATGCTTTAGTTCACGTCTCTGTGTAAGGAGTTATCTCTCTGCCTAGTTAAAGAAGGGGAACTCTTTTATGAGGGCAGGATAGCAGGTCTTAAAATTAGGAAAATAAATCCTCAGATAAACATCATCACATGACATATCCACTGTGTCATTATTTATTTAAGAAAACTACAGCCAAGAGGGAAAGGCCATGTGTGACAAAGTTAGGACACCCTATGAGTCAATTGCCTGTAGATCCACTTTTAGCAGCAATAACTTGAAGCATTCATTTTCTGTGTGACTTCATCAGTCTCTCACATCATTTTGGAGGAATTTGGACCACTCTTCTTTTCAACGTTGCTCAAGTTTATTGTGGTTTGTGGGCATTTGCATTATTAGGATTAAATGGCAACAGTATCCTCCTTTTTTGCCGTAAGAGTGGGCCATTTGTAAATTTTATGGGTCTGGCTTCCGGTCTCATCCGTGTCCAGCTATTTTTAGCTGTACAAAACATCTTGTTTTGCTGCTTAATATTGCAAACTGCCGTGTTTTACCGTATTATTGGGGTTCAAGGGCGTAGCGCCTCAGATTTGATCGTGAGCCTGGGGAAATTTTCAGGTATTTTGCCTTTTTTTTTTTTTTTTAAACCTACTTTTACAAACTAGTTTTTGGGTTTTTCGCCCAATCGGAAGAGTGAATATCAATAATTACTTTCGACTCACTGTCGCAAAGGGGTGCCAAAAAGTTAGAAAACTCAAAACACTAATTTAAGAGCTAGATCTGAGGTCACAAGGAAAAAACAAACAAACAAACAAACAAGTTTCGCCACTTGGTGGTGCTGTTAGAGGGGAAAAAAAAAAAACATATAAATGGCTATAACTACGCAACCATTTGCCCTTTCAACATTAAAATTGGTGTGCACGGTCTTGGTCCAACATGCCACAAGTGTTTGCAAGGATATTTGTGTATCTCAAAAAAACATGGCCACCATTGGCCAATTCAAGGCCCAAGGGGTCTGTGAGATATTGCCCCTGGGGGGAGGCAATATTGCATTTTTCAAGAGTTTTACCATTTACTGCACATTGTTATTCCTATTTCCTATAGCGGCTAATGAAGCGGATGTCTCGTCCATAGGCTTACTTATGCATTTTAAAAATACTGTGTAGTGTACACTGTAGTATTGAGTAAGTAGTACCCCTTTATGAAACATGCAGAAGATAAATAAATGACTTTTCAAATCTGATTTTCTTTAAATTTTATTTCTAAATGCAAATGATTAAAAAAAAACTGTATGCTTTAAATAAATCAGTTTCACTAAATGGTTTAGATCCCTAATGTACAGCCCAGAATCCTTTGAGACGTCAGCTATAAAAAAGGAAAAAGCCTGAAGTGGGAGGTTAAACACAATACAGCCCACTTCAACGTTCAGTGTGTGCTTTAGTTGAGCACAGAAGATTTAAACAGAATAAAGCCGGGCAAATACAGGCATATACAATGAAGAGATGGCGACCTGGAGACAGACATGCGCTCATCTGACACAAACATTCATATTCTTACATATACAAACATACATACAATCTGTCCAATGCACAAAACAGTCGCTGAAGACAGGACGCTTATTAAAGAACCTGTTTGTTCGGGACTAAAGAGTTGGGGGGGAGAAGAATAACATCAAATATCCTAGGTATAGAGTCCATTTAGAAATCCCATTCATCTCATTTTTTTTTTGCTTGATGTGACCAGTAAACTCTTAAGCCCAAACATTGTGATGACAGGAAATGACGTCATCTTGTTTCCAACTTGTTTCTGAAGTCTTTCCGCTGGTCTCTCGTGGTTTGTCTGACATGATGTCCCAGTATCAGTCCGATACGCCGACTGTACTAGGACATGAATGCTAGGGTCGTCCCATCCCTCCCTCCCTGCTCTGAAGTCTCCTGGGCTGTTGACTGACATCCTCTCTTCTACAGGTTTCTATAACAGCAGACAGCCAGTCTTTTTGCCACGTTTCCTCGCTTGCAGCGCAGCCCTGGTGGCCATCTCAAACACCTCCCTCACGCCATCTTTCGTCTTGGCTGAGCATTCTAAATAACCAAAGGCGTTGATTCGATTGGCCATGTCTCGCCCCTCCTCTGGCTTCACGGGCTCCTAAATGAAGAAATATTTTAAAGATATTATTACAAGCATGTCTAAGTGACTACCCAATCCACCTTATTTTTCCCGTAAGAGCAGGACAATGTACAATTCTTTCCTATCTTTCAAATAAAATAAATGTTAGAATAACCAAGCTTACAACAGGGTTCATACAGATGCTGTAAAATGAAACGCCAGGACTTCAAGGACTTTTCAAGCACTAATCTTTTGATTTTCAAGGACTTCAAATAATGTCTTCCATTTCAAGTGATACATGATCCGCGCTCCAAATCTCAGATGTGAATCAAATGATTCGCAATCCACACTCTGAAGTCCCAAAATTAATTTAATTTAGATCGGGACTTTAATTTGCATATCGCGAATCATTTGATTTGAATCATTCAGTTCGCTAAATGATTCACGAACCTGTTCCGATCTAAATCAAATGATTCACGATACGCACCCCAAAGTTCCGACCTGAATCAAATGATTCACTTTACATGGTTTGAAGTCCCAATCTGGAACAAACGATTCTCGATACATGGACCGATTGGAGCGTTTAGAAATTATTACACGATTATGACAAAAATCAGAATTGTCGATTACTCCCTTGAAATTGTAATTGCGATTAATAATTACGATTATCACAACTTACTGAATGTTTTGAATAGCTTTATATCATTGTTTGAAGCACACACCTTGTACGCACCCTGTTCCAATAAAAACGGATGTGACTTATACTTCCAGTTATTAAAAAAACATCTCAAAATATCATAAAATTAGTCCATACAACGTTGTTTGTTATAAACCATATAGTTTAAAAGGCTGAACAACTGATTGAATTTTGGTATAAATTACCATCAGTTTTTGTTATATGGAAAAGAGCAGCTTGGACATTTTGCAGTAATTCACCCAAAAATTTAAATTTGCTGAAAATGTACTCACCCTCAGGCCATCCAAGATGTATACGAGTTTGTTTCTTTATCAGAGCAAGTTAGGAGGAATTTAGCAGTGCATCACTTGCTCACCAGTGGATCCTCTGCAGTGAATGGGTGCCGTCAGAATGTGAGTCCAAATAACTGATAAAAACATCACAATAATCCACAAGTAATTCACACCAATCCAGTCCATCAGTGAATGGACATTTTTCACTTCAAACTTTTACTTCTGGGTAAAAAATTCTCCATTAAAAGCAATATTATGCACAGACTTGTGGATTATTGTGATGTTTTTATCAGCTTTTTGGTCTCTCATTCTGACAGCACCCATTCACTACAGAGGATCCATTGGTGACCAAACAATGCGAAATTGTTTCGATGAAGAAACAAACTAATCTACATCTTCAATGGCCTGAGGGCGAGCGAATATTCAGCTAACGTTCATTTTTGGGTGAACTATTCCTTTAAGAATCATAAATTTTACTAAGTAAAAAGGCCCTGCCTGTTTCATTTTGGCAAGTTCCCTTCGTGTGTGCTCATCATTTCGGAGATCCTTTTTGTTACCAACGAGGATGATGGGAACATTCGGACAGAAATGCTTCACCTCTGGTGTCCACTTTTCTGGAATATTCTCTGTGATGAATTAAAAGGAGAGACAGTGATAATTGTATTAACCATATTTCAAATATTTTATTTACATTATTTTTACATTATGACAAGCATTTAATGGCTTAATGGAGTGAATCACTTTATATTGTTTAAGAAAGTTCATAAAAACTAAAGCTGAAAATGAAACTCCATCCTTGTATGTTACCTCAGTTTTGTACGAATTAAATGTGCATGTCTCTTTACATTTTGATGTAAAGACTTGATAAAAACAAGGTCATTCTTGAAAATGCTGGTAGGTAAATGGCTGTCTTTATTTGTCACTTTGATGTGAAAAAGCACTGTTTTTAGACCACAAGTGAAGGTTTCACGATTCAGTTCATTAGAACATTTTATTTATTCTTAGCTGACTGGTTTTACCACTACAAGAAACACTCTTAAGGTAGTGATAAAACGGAAGTATTCAAGAATAACAAAGTATAAGAAAACAGACTGGGTGAATTTTCATTTCATGCTGACTTCAAAGTTGTCATGAAACTTAATTATTGACAGATCTCTTCTTCTGTACTGTGACGTACATCCAATTATAATGCATCATAATAAAAGAAAAAAAATAATAAAGGGGACTTGGTTCAATCCATCGGTTGTTTATTGGATTGTGGGATGTGAGCATTTGAGAAGAAGCTCATGAATGAAAACTTGCATTGGAGGGATTAAGCAGACTAAATTATTATTTCACCAGAAATTTAAGATATTCTGATTAAAAACTATGAGGAAAAACAACAAAAAAAAGATGTGCACGAATTAATCATTTACAGTACGATCAATAATATGCATTTAGAAAATTTATTAATTTCATTTTCATCTCATGCTGACTTTAATCTTAAAAATGTGGTATCTTTTTAAAATTAAGAATTAAAGTGTGACAACTGGGCTAGTAATAGCTAATTGTTTATGAGGACGTCTTACCCAAGCTATCAGGACTGTCGATGGAAAAGCACATAAGAATGACATCTGTGTCAGGATAGGACAGAGGTCTTAACCTATCATAGTCCTCCTGTCCAGCCGTATCCCATAAGGCAAGCTCTACCTGTAAGAAAAAGAGATACGGTACTTGTACTAAACTGTGTCAGAGAAATAACACAACAACATTCCTCTTTTACACAACAACTTTGGCCACTAATAATTATGAATCACAGGTTTGTGTCTCATCTGTCTAGACTACGCTAATCTGGTCTATATCTATATGACTTTGGGGCATGTATAGCTTACACCAGTATAACTACATCTATGCAATGGGACAGGACAAAGTTATTTAATATTCTTGTTGGTGATGCATTTTGGTATGCCAAGTTCACACTGATAGGTACCTTTATAGATTTAAACTTCAATAGCAAAAATATTAGAGTTGGTAAAGTCAATTAAATTATGTCATGAAGTACAAAATTTGTGTTAAATAAAACAAATGATTAAACAAATTGTGTATGATCACCCAAAGCACAGTTCTAATGTTCACCTATTAAAATAATTTTGTAAAAAAATGTGTACACATTGAAGTATTGCAGTTTTTACAGTGCATTCTTTCTTGGTGCCCATCAATGATTATTTATTACATAACATTCTTCCAATTGTTCACAAACGGTATGGAAAACATGTTTTCATACCTGTTTTCCATCGACCTCAATGTCTGCAACATAGTTCTCAAAAACTGTAGGCACGTAGACTTCAGGAAACTGATCTTTACTGAAAACAATAAGCAAACAGGTCTTTCCACAGGCTCCATCACCCACTATGACGAGTTTCTTACGAATGGCAGCCATCTGCAGAGGAGAAAGATGGAACAAATGATAAGCAAAAAGAGATTTACAGATTAGAAGCATTTTAAAAGATAAGGATTAAAAAGCAGCTTTTAATTTGGGGAAATGTAAGGTTTAAGATAGATATAGATAGACAGACATATAGATAGATATTAAATTCAAATGTGATATGTGAACTATTTCTACAGTCAACATGAACCGGAAACACAGCTGCGGAAGTATCATTTGACCGGAAGTTACAGTGCATCTGTATCGCTATGTTTAAAAAAAGAAAGAAAAAAAAAAACAAACTTTCCACAAATATTGACTAAACGATAAAGCCTTTAACGTTAAAACACCACGTTAATGATTATGTACGTGTATTATTGCGTGTAAAGATCGATATATTGATAATAAGAAACCGTCATGTCGTGAGGCCTGTGTTACCGCACCCCACCATCAAAACATTCACAACATTCATCCACACAAATAAGACAATAACACAACATATATCATTAAGAACCACCCAAATTCATATACTAACATGAAAAATAAGACTTTTACTTATTTATTTTTTAAACAGGCTCGCCGTGCAAGCGATAAATGTTAAGTATAAGGGCCGGTTAGCCAATAGCCGACATTTCTCAGAAAAGCCCTGTTTTAAATCAACTTTAAATAGAAAAAGGTCGACACCCCATTACATAACTGTACAAAAGCTTTAAGAAACAAGTGTACAACATTATGTCATGAGCATTTATTTCACTATAATCCTTTAGGAAAGCTGTGCAAGCGAAATTGGCTATAAACAAAGATCAAACCGAAGTAAAAACAAAAATAATGTTTAATTTAATCTACCGAAACATTGATTTTAACACATGTCAGACGGACATGTTAAACTGTGGATTTCATTAATCGTTTCAAATAGTCTCGTTAATTCATCTTATGTAAAAATAAAAGGCTGAAAGAAAAAGCATGTAAAGCAGATCGGATTAATATTAAGTTTAATCGTGATCATCTGAACTATTTTAACCAGTTTGCTCAAACTAGCTGCCATGAATCATCGGCACAAATTATGCAACTTGTGTGAAAAAATATATATTTACAGTCACGGTGAGTTTCAGGCCGTTAAACAGAAAGGAAATCGAACAATCGGTGAAAATGCGCACGATCTCACGATTTCCTCACCAAACGCAATCTTCCATTGTCGTTAACTTTATGTATTTACACAAAACATTTAAAAACATTTACCGTTTTCTTTTTGTTGTGCTCCGGGGAAGTATCGGCTTTCCTGTCTTTTCCTGGCTGGTTTTAAAGTCCGCCCATCTTCAGTACTGCCACGAAACAACACCCGCCCATACACCCTACAGTCTTTTCATTACTTCCCTTCAACAACCGTAAGTTGTTATGTCCTGGGGCTGTCTTTTATTAAAACTTTAACTGCTTTCTTTATGTCAAATTAAAGCCACATTTAAATATTAAATAATATTACAATTATTAAATATGATAAAACATTTAAAAACATGCTGATCTGAACAAAGAATGAATCAGATACATCATATGAAGATTTTAATATTGTGTACAAATTATGAAAATATTTATTCACCATTTTCATCACAAGCAACAATTTTACCCCTAATAAGGGTGAGCTTGCAATAAAAAGTATCGCTTGTGCTGCTGAATGTTTTTGTCAATAGCGCATTTGTTGAATAATGCCAAAATATTCAAATAATATTTGTTTTTAGCATAGGCCTACATAAAATTCTAGCTTTGAAATTAGCCAAATCAAGACAAATGAGTCGGTTTATTAATTCCACAAATGTTTATCATGTCATTTCCACCACAGAATAAATGGTGATTTCAGATGTGTATAGCAGAAATATTCATGTAGCTTCTGAAAAAATTACAGAAATTATATAAATTCAAACTAGTCGCACCAAAAGTTGTTGAAAAACACAGTTTTGCTTCCTCATACACACACACACACACACACACACACACACACGATTAAATGAAGAGTTGTCTAAAGCTTTCCAAAATGTCCACACTTGAAGAAGCAAATAATTATGAAGAATGTTTTTATAATATATCAATAATCTCAGTAGTTTAACAACCCCGCTAAATAGGCGTCTTAAACAAGCCTATAAGTACAAGACAGACACGCATGAATTGCAAACCAAATTACAGCAGTCATGTGTCTTACACATTCCTCACATTTACACTAGTTAAAGTAGCAGTGTTATCTTGTTGTGTTAAATGGTATTTTTTCCTCCTGCTGACGGAATCTGAAAAATTCATAACATGGTTTTCTGTCTAATTTGCCATGTCATGTGTCTCAGATAAAAAATGTTTTTGGAGTTATTTGACTATATGAATGTGCCCTATATTGGGTGATGGTGATGTGATTCTCATTATGTATGTGTGTGCTTGTACTGTCAGATTTTAAAAGATCAAGACAGTATTTTGTCTGTCCTGTGTGTGTGTACACTGTAAAAAACAATTTGCTGAGCCAACTTAAAATAATTTGTAACATGGCTGCCTTAAAATTTTCATTCAAGTTCAGTCAACTCAAAAAAAAAAAAGTTTATTCAACTTGAAATTTTAAATTATACTAAGTGACAACTTAGATATTTTATTTGAATCAACTTAAAATTTTAAGGCAGCTGGGTTACTTACCCATCTGTTAAGTTTAGCAAACATAAATATCTAAGTTGTTACTTAGTACAACTTAACATTTCAAGTTGACTAAACTTATTTTAGTTGACTGAACTTAAAATTTTAAGGCAGCAGGGTAACAAATTATTTTAAGCTGACTCAACAAATTGTGTTTTTTTTTATTTTTTACAGTGATAGGACCATCATGTGGAAATTAGGGAAACAACCACTTCCAGGAAGACCAGTATAGATTGTAATTGAAAAATAGATCATTATTTTTCAAATCATCAGCAACAGGTTCTTTTGGTTTTCTTTTATTTGACCACAATAAAAAACACATTTCTGTTAAGAATATAAAAAACAATCATTACAAAACATCAACAATCTCTCAGTTATAAAAACAAATTTCTTCATATGAACACTATAAACATATCAGTGTAAGAATATTTCAGTACAATATCACCTAACCAGTCCAAGCAAGTGGTAAGAACCGTTTATGATTAATTTGGATATAATCATATGACACTTACATATTCATTCACAGCATGCAAAATTAAAAATCAAGCTATTTGTAAAGTAATTCACATTGTATGATTGTGCATTTAAAACCAAAACCAGCCCTTCCTCCTAATTCACAGTATAAAAGCAAGCAGTCTGACATATAGCGCCTTCATCAAAATCATTTTTAATGACCTTCATATTTTCACTGCATATTCAGTGACGTACTGAATTTCTGGCAGCCTCTCAGTTCCAGCTGTGGCTTGTGAAGTTCATCTGACGTAAAACCTGCCTGGATAACAGATTAGATTAATATACTGCTTAGTTTACATAATCAGAAAATGAAACATATCTTTATATCATATTTTAAGGGTATTTAAATAACAAATACTGTTAAAATAGCTGAGATTGGTGCTAGATGATTCTAATAAATAAAACTGCAAAACAGTGCTTACCATGCAAACAAGTTCAATGTGTTTCCACAATGTCAGGACTAAGAGATTGTTCTGATTCCTCCACTAACTGCATGTGAGGCTTTGCAGGTTTCTTTGCTCTCATCTGACACACTATCAAGAGGACACCTTTTTGTTTAAAATCACACAAACACACAAGTATTAGATTCGTAACTTCAGGCACATAAACCATTGTTCAAAAGTTTGAGGTCAGTTAGGCTCACTAAGGCTGCATTTATTTGATCAGTTACATTACAGTAAAATATATGAATACAGTAAAAACAGTAATATTTTGAAATATTTTTACTATTTAAAAATAACTGCTGTTTTAAAATGTAATTTATTCCTGTGATCAAAACTACATTTTCAGCATCACATGATCCTTCAGAAATCATTCTAATATGCTGATTTGATGCTTAAGAAACATTTCAGATAATTATCAGTGTTGATATTGAACATTTTTTGTTAAATACTTTTAATGAACAAGCAAACAGCATTTTAAAAAGCATTTAACCAAATATATAAATAAGGTTATATAAATAATAGCTTAATACATTTTTAGTTTAAATAGTTTTTATTGTTTTTTCCCTTCATTATGATCCCTAGTAAAAAATACATTTTCTAAAATGGATTTAAAATACATTTATTTATTGCTAAGTATACTGCAAATACTTTTACATCTTATGTACTTAATAAAAATATCCTGCAATTGTACTTTTAGTGTACAAAACCTGCTAAATTGGAATTAAACTAATTCTGTACTTAATGCACTTTAATTGTGCGGAAGTAGTGCTGAAGATATACTACTAAATCCTACTAAAGATATACTAAAGTATATTTGATTGTGTTAAAGCGGAGCTATTACACATATACTTTAGGTACACTTTAAATATTATCGGTCTTTAAATGCAAAATATTTAAAAATCATACAATCCTCATCAGTAGTGACATTAAAACATATTTTAGGCTTAATATTAACGATTGTGCACAAGTTATCAGTGTTGATATTGAACATTTTTTGTTAAATGAACAAACAAACAGCATTTACTTGAAATGTAAATCTTTTGAAACATTATAAATGTCCTTACAGTTATTTTTGAATAATTTAACACATCCTTGCTCAATAAAAGTATTAATTTCTTTAAAAAAATCTTACTGACCAAAACTTTTGTATAGTAGTGTGTTCTGATTCATATAGAATTTATTTAATGTTTGTGATATAAAAAAAAAACAGTCTCAGTTTAATATGCAGTGTCAGGTTGCAGATGCAAAATTGCAGTTTTTGGATGAATTAAACAAATGTAAACTTCCTTCAAACAAACATTGTGCTTAACATGAAATCTTTCTCTTACCCAGCAGCCCCGGGATGGTGATGATTATGGCAGCGACGGCAAACATGTTCGGCTTTGCTGCTTGGTCTTTGCAGTACGCAGAATCATTGCATTCGCACACATAAATTGAAAGGGTCTGCAGTGAAAACTGGCCTTGGCTGTCCGAGACATTAAGGATGAGTTCATGATCGCCCACATGTACGCTGCTCTCTTTAATCAGCTTCACAGATGTGCCTGTGAGGAAAACACAAAATGGAATTACACTGGAAACAGGTTCATTTGATTGCTATAATGTTAAACAAGATGGTTTTTCTGTTACCATAGTTAGACTGAAGCCTCCATTTTCCCTGGATGTCTCCAGCCAGCTCAAAGTATAATGGTGTGCTGTACAGGTCTGGGTTGAGAGCTGTAATGTCAGTTGTCTCATCTGACAGACACATGGTCAGTTTATCAACCTCTAGCATCGGTCCAGTCTTCAGTCTCTCCTTCACAGCCACTTGTCTCAAGAATACTGAGGGCTCAACTGCATCTTTCTGTATAAACAGTGATTGAAATGAGCATTTATGATAATCTGAAGTTTCCTCTAGAGTGATGGCTATTTGTTCTCAACTCACTGATAATTTATTATACATGACAATCATCAAAACAATTCAAACAGCATCACTTGACTGAAATAGCAACACCTGATAAGCTCAGAAGGCAGAAACTTACTGTTTTTTCAACGAATTCTGGATTCGGATAGTTGGGTTTGTCGATGATATTCAGTATCACTGTGCTTGTGCTAGATAGCTGCATCTTCTCCCCATGATCCTTTGCTTCAACCAGAATAGTGTATGTTTGGGCCTTCTGCATTGAAAAAGGCACAGCGAAGTTTAATACTGTATCTGTGTCAGATGAGCTTTGACCTTTTGATCTAAAAAGCTAGCATGCATGGAAACACCTATTACAATCTAATACAAAATGAGATTTGGTTTTATGCTAAAATGGGACCCTGGACCACAAAACCAGTCGTAAGTAGCACAGGTATATTTGTGCCAATAGGCAAAAATACACTACACTGTATGGGTCAAAATGAGCGATTTTTAAGGCAAAAATCATTAGGATATTTTGTACATTTTTGATTACTAATATGCTTAATTTGGACAATTTTAAAGGTTATTTTCTCAATATATTTAGATTTTTTGCAACCTCAGATTCCAGATTTTTAAATAGTTGTATCTCGACTAAATATTGTCCTACTAAAAATGTTAAGATTGCTAATACATTCTGTTAAAAATTTGTTTCTGAAACAGTAAAAGACAAAATAAATAAGAGTGTGCATAATAAAGAAAAGAAAACAACAACAAAACAGTCAGATCTTTGGAAATCTACTCCAAAAAATATCTAAATTTAGTAACTGTAATAATGACGTGATAAAACCAATAAATAAAATTATGATATAATAAAATATTTTTTTATGAATATTGTTACATTTATTGACTATAAGTCACAGCGGTCTGTAGAAGCCTTTTATTATTATTTATTTTTTTTTTTTACATGTTTTTATCATGTTTTTTCATATCAATTAACAGGGAAGCAGTTTTGTTTAAAAAAAGAAAGAAAATTTAAATAAATAAACAAACATAAACATATAAATAAGGTTATATAAATAATAGCTTAATACATTTTTAGTTTAAACAGTTTTTATTGTTTTTTCTCTTCATTATGATCCCTAGTAAAAAATACATTTTCTAAATGGATTTAAAATACATTTATTTAATGCTAAGTATACTACAAATACTTTTACATCTTATGTACTTAATAAAAATATCCTGCAATTGTACTTTTAGCGTACTAAACTGGCATATTTAAAGTCTGCTAAATTGGAATCAAACTATTTTTGTACTTAATGCACTTTAATTGTGCTGAAGTCCAACTAAAGATATACTAAAGTATATTTGATCATACAATCCTCATCAATAGTTAAAACATATTTTAGGCTTAATATTAACGATTGTGCACAAGTTGTAATCCAAATAAAGTTTAATTACAATTATTTTTATATCAGTAAGTCTCGAGTAATATGTCAGTAAATATGTTAATAGACTTGAACTATACTAGGGACATAAGGACAGTTGTATCACTTTGACATTTTGGACTTTAAAAAAATCAAAATGATCTTTAAAATTGACCAAAAAATATAAAAAATAATTCTAATATTGAAATGAACAATTAATGCTCTTCTTAGAAGATGTATGAATCATCATTGTGTTATCCACTGTGAATCCAATCATTGCCTGAATGTTTTTTTTTTTTTTTTTAATAAATTAATGGACCCAGACAAAGCTGGCATCATGTCATTGCTCCATATAAAATACTGATAACACTTTAAATTTTCAGTGAATAGATAGATGTTAAAATAAAAAAAGAACTTCAGGATGGAAAAAAAAACGCTATACGTTACCTCATAATCAAAGTATCCCCTGAAAAATATGGTTCCTGTCCGATCTCCTTTTTTCTGATGAATGAAGAACTGAGTGATGGACGTAGAGGGAGACACTGAGAGGATTCTCAAAGTGAACTCTGAGTTAGCTGTGCCAGACTGGTCAATGTCATTTGCCAGCACTGTGACCAGAGGCGTACCTTTGGGTAACACAATACAAAAAGGATCAGGTGAAATGTTGCTCTTTCACCTGGAGACCAGCTGGTTTAAACAAGTTTTGCATATTAGAGTCAGTACCTTGTTGAGTTGACTCATCTACTGCACGTTCATACACGTCCCGATTGAAAACAGGAGTGTGGTCGTTAACATCCAGAATATCAATATCCACAACAAACCTTGTGTTTTCTTTTGAAAAATTGATCTGCAAGTCAACAAAATAACAGTCAGTTTTAACCCAAATACTAATTTAACCTAGTCACTACGTACTGCAAGACTTACTCTCAGTCGCTTGTACTGCTCATAGTCAACTTTTCCGTGAACGTAAACTGTTCCGTTCCTGTTAATGGAAAGAATTCCTTTGGGATCTTGATCGATGCCCTGTCCGTGAACGGAGTATTCTTCGATAACTTTCTTCTCAATGTTTAACTATGAAAAAAGGAGGGAACATTCAAAATGATTCATTTGGTTGTAAACAACTCAGACTTCTGTGCTCATACAAAGATATATATATATATATATAAGATTTATATATTAGATTTTCTTGTTGTTGCTATAAAGTGGCTGATTACTATAAGGTTTCAGGTTTTAACCTACATCTCCCAGTTTGTATGGGAATGGACCAGTCTGCTCCTCTTCCATCGACAGCTCATCCAAAATCCAGGCTCGCTTTTTGCGTATGTTTTGTTTTGATGGAGTTGCACACTGAATGCAGACAAACTGGAAAAGAAAATATGACACAAACACTGCAATTTATCAATTCATAAAATCAGTAATAAATTATTAAAGACATTACCTGTTAGCAATCATGTTCTGGAGGATATAAGAAACTTGTAACCAATAATAAGATTGTTTTAACAGTGTCTTAACATTAACTGCTTGAAAAGTTTTACTTTTTGACAGCCCCTAAAAAAAGACAACTGAATACTAAATATAGTTCAAGTCAATTAACATATTTACTGACATTTCACTATATATATATATATATATATATTAACAGTTGTAATTAAACTTTATTTGAAGTACTACTTGTTGACTTTAAATATACCAGTTTAGTACACTAAAAGCACAATTGCAGTGTATTGTTATTACGTACATAATTTGTAAATGCATTTGTAGTATACTTAGCATGAAATAAATGCATTTTAAATACATTTTAGTATATTTATTTTTCACTAGAGGCATTGTGCTTAATGTCAATGGAACATATATTGAATATCTGCCACTGTTCATTTATTTACAGTTTATAAAAATAATCTTTACACTTAAACATGCTTATGATGACAAAATATGTAAATATTGATAATCTTAAATGGAGCATAGCACAAAAAAACGGTACTTTAACATTAGAAAACTAGCTAGAATTAGTGCTTAAAGCATTTGTTTTTACAAAACACTTCATTTTGCAGTATCCTTTTATATGTGACCCTGGATCACAAATCCAGTCGTAAGGGTCATTTTTTCAAAATTGAGATTTCTACATCATCTGAAAGCTGAATAAATAGCTTTTCAAAGCTTTTCATTGATGTATTGTTTGTTAGGATAGGACAATATTTGGTCGAGATACAACTATTTAAAAATCAGGAATCTGAGGATGCAAAAAAATCTAAATATTGAGAAAATCACCTTTAAAAGTTCTTCAAATAATGTTCTTAACAATGCATATTACTAATCAAAAATTAGGTTTTCATACATTTACAGTAGGAATTTTACAAAATATCTTAATGGAACATGATCTTTACTTAATTTCCTAATGATTTTTGCCATAAAAGAAAAATCAATAATTTTGACCCATACAATGTATTTTTGGCTATTGCTACAAATATACCCCAGCGACTCAAGACCGGTTTTGTGGTCCAGGGTCACATATGTACTTGCATTACAGTATTAAAAGTGTATTAAATAATGCATAAATTAATTATAAGCAATCACAAGCAACAAACCCTAATGCTATGTAGGTACGTCATTAATTAATATTGTTCAGTACTTGTAATTGTATAATTACGCTGTAACATGGACACCTTTAAACTAATGCGCAAACAAATTTTCATCACATTGAAAACTCTAATATTAAATTGATAAAATAAAATAATTTCTGTTACTTACTGCAACAAGGAAAACAATCACAGTAGTCTTCATTTTAAGCTGTGAGAATGATTCTCAGATTCAGGGACATGTGAAAGTGCATGCGAAGCTTGTTGTGCTGCTCGTTTAAATAGAGCCAAAGTAGGACGATTTGACAAGATTTCTCTGGAAATCCATGAAATCATTTGAACTACTGTAGCACCCTATTGTCTGTTGACCTTTCTAAGGAACGGTGCATGAACGATTCTGGCGAGAGTCCAGGCATTCTTTAACAGGATGGAAAGCAAGAATTTGAGATGCTTGTAAAACAGGTTGTGGTTTCAATTAAATCGAAAATAAAAATATTTTTTAAATGTTAAAATGAACGATCCATGACTTTACCTTGAACATAGAGTAAAAAAAATAAATAATAACAGTGTTTAATCTATCTGTAGCATGTTTACTGTTGTATTATAGGGAATGTGTTCAACTTGTGTTTCCTTATGACTTTCATACGTCAGATATTTTATGAATTCATTTATATCCTTCCAAGAAAATAACCCCCACTTTGCATTAATGACTAAACACAACACAATGCATCGAGTGTAGTAATCAGTATGTAATATAATGTGTTTAATGCTCTACTGAACAATGATTTTGATGTTTTAAACCATTGATGATTTCATCTGAACTCTGCCCAGTGAAAAACAAATATGAATGTCATTGTTTTTTTAAAACTGTTAAACCGAACAATAAGATGCAACTAAGATAACACCAGCATTTGGCCATTTGTGATCATCAGCTATTGTTTTCTACATATAGTGTCAGATCAGAGGCCTTTGGTGAAAAGAAAAAGGCATTTATGGAAGTCAAAGAGGATGATCAGGTATCTTTGACTTTGACTTTTTAAAAGAAGTATCAATACACATAGGTCACACTTAAAAAAAAAAAAAATTCTTAGACCAAATCAACTAATCAAACTTTACTTCTGGTAGTCAAAAGATCATTTAAATTAGATTGGAACCGATAAAAAATGTTACTGGTGAATGGAATAAAAATACTGTAAAAAAACACACACATGCCTAAATTAAACCATGCATAATGTTAAAAACATTGAGTGTAATTCTGTTTTATTATTTTTTTGTGTGTGTGTGAGGGTCTGAATTACAAAATCTACAGTCAAAATACAGTTTTACATAGGTAATACAGATACAGATGTTATATAGGTAAGGCTTTTGTTCATACCTTTTTGAGAATTGTCCATCATTGATCATATTAATTTATGGGATTTCGCACTCCAGCAAAAATCTGGTGGCTCAAGGCACTCAAAACAACAACAACAACAACAACAATAAAATATATGAATTTAAAAAGTATAGAAAGAAAGAAAGAAAGAAAGAAAGAAGGAAGGAAGTAATATATCTCATAAGCAGGTAAGTAGCTTACATCCCACTGTTGTTTTGACTTGTTGAAAACAGTTGTCTTAAAATAACATTACAAAATTTTGGCAATACTGGCACTAGAAATAATGATTGCTATTCATGCTGTGTAACATAAAAGAAACTATTATAACTTAGCTGGGCCATTTATTGACAAACAGACCAAAGCAGTAAGCATATACGCTGGTAATATAAACATTGTTTTGTGAATCTAGTGAATGCAAATATGTAGAAGCTTGGAAAATAAAAGAAAGAAAGAAAGAAAAAGTAACACTTTATTTTGCATATTGCATATTACTAGCATATTGGCTGTTTATCCGTACACATAAAGCACATATGATCCATAGTTTAGATCCCTTAATCCTACCCCATACCTAAATGTAACAATTACCTTACTAACTATTAATAAGCAGCAAATTATTGACGCAAAAGTCATAGTTAATATTGAGAAGTGGACCTTAAAAAAAAGTGTGACCAAAGAGTCTGAATTCTTATCTGTCTCCCAAGTGTTTGATGGAACACTTTTGAGACCCTTGTGTTCCACAAAGAAACATTCACACAGCACCCATTTCTAATCAGTTTCATTTATTTATTTCTAAGAGGTAGGTAATGTTACAAAAGAAATGACTGTTGGCAAAGTTATGCAGGGAATGACAGACCAGGAACAGTCTATAATTACAAGTAAGCAGAAGGAGTTTTACTGAGAAGTACATTTTTATTTCTCTCAATTCTTAAATAAAGTCAGAACTGCAAGATATAATCTGGCAAGATGTAAACTCACAGCAAAAACAAAAGTCAGACAAGCAATCTCACAATTATTTATTATTATTATTATTATTATTTTATTCCGTGGCAAACACAGAAAACAGATTTGCAAAATGTAAACTCAGAATTCTGAGGACAAAGTCAGAAATGTGAAATATAAACAATTGCAAGCAAAACAAGACAGAGTTCTAAGATAATAAAGTTCTCTCAACAATAGAGTATATGCACGTGACAAGACTGTCAGCTGGAGTGAGTGCAGCTCCACCCACTGAGTGGCAGCACTGGTTTCAGTGTGAATGCTGCCAAAGAGCACACAGGCATACTGCCAGCTGGCAGCTGCCAGTCAGGCCGCCACTGGCAGGTCACGTGACCTACCAGAATCAAACTGGCAGCTGCCACCAGCCACTGACAGGTCACGTGACCTGCCAGTGGCGGCTCCTGCCAGCCATCTGAAGATTGAACCCCCTCTCCAGTTCTGTAGCATTGTGATTGATAAAAAATGATTGTAAAATGCATGCCAACATCTTCAGCAATGTCAAGCATATATATACACACACACACACACACACACACATATATATATATATATATATATATATATATATATATATAACTCTGATGTATTGTTGGAGTGTATGAAAAACATATACATGGCAACAGTGACTTTAGCCTATAACTTTACATCATCAAGTTTAACATTTATTTGATTTTTTTGCAGCTCTACAGGTCTTTTTGCACCCTGGGAAGGGCAATGCTGCAATGCAGTTTTTTGTAAGTATTATTTAAATCAATTTAATTATGATTTACAGTTGAACTTAAAAGTTTAAATACACCTTGCAGACATCTGCAAAATGTTCATTATTTTACCAAAATAAGAGGGCTTATCATACAAAATGGATGTTATTTTTATTTAGTACTGACCTGAATATGATATTTCACATAAAATATTTTTACAAGAGAAAACAACATTCAAAGGTTTACATACACTTGATTTTTAATACTGTGTGAATTCTGCAAGGTATATGTAAACCTTTCAATATAACTGTATTTAGTGCATTTAGTTATTTATTAATTGTATTTTCATCTATGCTATATAATTTTCATTCCCTATTTTCCCCATGCTGTCTGTTCATTTTTATTGGTGCTGTGGATAACAGTTTTTGTCTTTGTGTGTGTTTCATGACTGTTTCAGTGGGAATAATTATACTGCGAGAGTGGAGTGAGCAGAAGATGAGGACAGTGGTGCAGAGTGATGGCCATCAACGCTGCATGTCAACAGCTTCATTCAGTCCAAAATGATATTTAAATGGAGAACTTCACAACTTTGACCTGTTTGCCACCACCCATGTGCCCTGCAATTAGAAGTGATGGTTATGAGACACTTGTTGTTTTTGCTAATTGTAAGATTTTTTAGATAGTTTTAATACAAATCAAGTTCTCTCTTAGGACATTGATTTCCATTCCAGCCCTCAAGAGAACATGTGTTTTTTTTCTTCATTTATATTCTTGAACACTTAAAATGCTTTCAATGCTGTAAATTGTTGATGCACTGTACTCTGGGTAGCAAACACCATACTAAAATGTTTTAAAATGTTTTAATAAAAATACTTTTCTATACATGTTTGGATTGTCTTTTTATTTGTAATGTTATTCTGAATTATAGTAGTATCACAGTTTTACTAAATATGTATGTACTTTTCCAACTACACAATGCACAATAATAATTGCACAATAACAATAAAAAAAATAGCAATAGCACAATAAAAATTACAGTAGAAACAATATTACAAAGTACTGTAAAATTACAGTACAATAGTGTTTTGTAGCTATACAGTATCATACTGTAAATTAGCATTACAGTACATTGCTGTAAAACCAAATACAGTAACTTACTGTAAAAATACAGGAACATTTTTAACAGTGATCATATTGACAACTCATCAATTAAATATTTACCATCTTAAATTCTGCATAACTGGATGTTTTTAAATAAACACTGACAAAAACCATATAAGATTTTGGGCTGGACCATATGACCATATATATAACATTGATATAAGTGATCACCGGGGTTTAGACCAGCCTATTTTGTATTTACACAATGTGTTCACAGGCAAAACTGCTTTGTTTATTTCCTCAGCGTTGAAATCAGGCACATACATGTCAGGAAACATGATTCCTGGCTGCATATCAGTATCCTTGGACCACTGGATATTTGGTAATTTGTAAGGAACTTTATACTGAGTCAGGTAAAATGATTATCGTTTTGCTTTACTCGTGTTTTCTAATCAAACTTTACTTCTGGTAATCAAAAGATTATTTAAATTAGATTGGAACCAATAAATAAATGTTACTGGTGAATGGAATAAAAATACCGTAAAAAAAAACAAAAAAAAAAAAACCACATGCATAATGTTAATTATTTTTTGTGTGAGGGTCTGAATTACGAAATCTACAGTCAAAATACAGTTTTACGTAGGTGATACAGACACAGATGCTATATAAGTAAGGCTTATGTTCATACCTTTTTGAAAATTGTCCATCATTTATCATATTAATTTATGGGATTTCGCACTTCAGCAAAAATCTGGTGGCTGAAGACACTCAAAACAACAACAACAACAACAACAATAAAATATATGAATTTAAAAGGTATAGAAAGAAAGAAAGAAAGAAAGAAAGAAAGAAAGAAGTAATATGTGTCATAAGCAGGTACTGTAAGTAGCTTACATCCCACTGTTGTTTTGACTTGTTGAAAACAGCTGTCTTAAAACAACATTGCAATGCTGGCACTAGAAATAATGATTGCTATTCATGCTGTGTAACATAAAATAAAATAAACTATTATAACTTAGCAGGGCTATTTATTGACAAACAAACCAAAGCAGTAAGCTGGTAATATAAACATTGTTTTGTGAATCTAGTCAATGCAAATGTGTAGAAGCTTGGAAAATAAAAGAAAGAAAGAAAGAAAAAGTAACACTTTATTTTGCATATTGCATATTACTAGCATATTGGCTGTTTATCCGTACACATAAAGCACATATGATCCATAGTTTAGATCCCTTAATCCTACCCCATACCTAAATGTAACAACTACCTTACTAACTATTAATAAGCAGCAAATTACTGACGCAAAAGTCATAGTTAATATTGAGAAGTGGACCTTAAAAAAAAGTGTGACCAAAGAGTCTGAATTCTTATCTGTCTCCCAAGTGTTTGATGGAACACTTTTGAGACCCTTGTGTTCCACAAAGAAACATTCACACAGCACCCATTTCTAATCAGTTTCATTTATTTATTTCTAAGAGGTAGGTAATGTTACATAAGAAATTACTGTTGGCAAAGTTATGCAGGGAATGACAGACCAGGAACAGTCTATAATTACAAGTAAGCAGAAGGAGTTTTACTGAGAAGTACATTTTTATTTCTCTCAATTCTAAAATAAAGTCAGAACTGCAAGATATAATCTGGCAAGATGTAAACTCACAGCAAAAACAAAAGTCAGACAAGCAATCTCACAATTATTTATTATTATTATTATTATTATTATTATTATTATTATTATTTTATTCCGTGGCAAACACAGAAAACAGATTTGCAAAATGTAAACTCAGAATTCTGAGGACAAAGTCAGAAATGTGAAATATAAACAATTGCAAGCAAAACAAGACAGAGTTCTAAGATAATAAAGTTCTCTCAACAATAGAGTATATGCACATGACAACACTGTCAGCTAGAGTGAGTGCAGCACTGGTTTCAGCATGAATGCTGCGAAAGAGCACACGAAACACCTCTAAAACCAGAACGAACTTTGCGATTGACTGTACAAAGAGATTTGACAAGAAACCTGAGCTATATTTTTACAGGCTGCCAAAAGCTACAGAAAAGAAAAGCAAATGGGTCGCTGCAATTCAAAGAAACAAATGACTCCAGGTGGCGAAACACGGATTTGCAGTTATCATTTCATGTTAATATGTTGAATATTGCAGCAAATCACACCCTATATATTGTATTATCATATCATATTGACAACTCATCCATTAAATAGTTACCATCTTAAATTCTGCATAACTGGATGTTTTTAAATAAACACTGACAAAAACTATATAAGATTTTGGGCTGGACCATATGACCATATATATAACATTGATATAAGTGATCACCGGGGTTTAGACCAGCCTATTTTGTATTTACACAATATATTTAACAGGCAAAACTGCTTTGTTTATTTCCCCCTTTATTGATTCTATCTCTCCCCCCAAGAATGTGCAGAATACGTTTCCCTGTTGCCGCATTAGGGCAATATAAGGCAGTTGAAGGGCTAACAAACGAGATCGCTCCTGTAGGAGAGGGGTGGGAAAGCACTGCTGTGGCAGTGACATAAAGAAACATTTTTATCGGAGGAGAAATCTCTGCTCTTGCAAAGCTGGAATAAAATTAATATATGAAGATTAGTCAGGGCGCTGCAGGGGTGCTGTGCGGAATCACTGCTGCGGCAGTGAGAAATGGAATTTAGCATGACATCAGCTGCAAGGGAAGTGGGAGAGGTTATTGCTGTGGAGGCGAGAAAGAGTTTTAGTATACCTGCTCTTACACCGGTGGAGGAAATCACTGCTGCGGCAGTGAGAAATGGAGGTTAGTATGACGTCTGCTGCAAGAAAGGTGGGGATGTCATTGCTGCGGACAGGGTCCGAAATTAACACTCGCCACTCGCCAAATGCGAGCAAATTCTCTGTCTGGCGAGTTAAATTTAAAGCGCCATCCGCCACATGGCGAGTAAATCTTTTCACCAGTAATGTTAATCAGTATCAGTCTCGCGGATCTCTGTGATGCTCCCCCGCCCCCGTCTGCATGCGACGTACCGAAGCGTAAGTGAAACGCGAGCGCCGCACTCACATCATTTCCATCTATCCCACACTCAACGTAGCGGTAGTTTCGTGCTAGTGGCGAGATGTGGCGGTTTTTAACTGGAGCCAGCCAGCCTTCAAAAAGAAAGCTTGGCGAACTGGAAGAAAAGCCACCACCAGAATCAGGGCACACCAGAAAATTCAACGAAAAGGGGCGAACTGGAGATGGCGGTGTCGTGAGAAACTGGCTGCATTTTGAACCAGAATCTGCTCGAATGAGCTGCACAGTTTGCCGCCAGTATGCTAAAGAGAAGAACCGTAACAACTCGTTTGTCGTAGGAAATAAGACTATGAAGCTTGAGACTATTCGAGAACATGAGAGAAGCAGATGCCATATTGCCTGCACAAACGTGTCCCGGGCTCAGTCTGAGTCTCTGCTAGCGACACCCACAGTGTCTGCGTTGATGGCCATGTCAGAGCAAACAAGTTCAAAAATGAAGGCACTGTTTCGCACCGTACATGCCATTGGGAAGAAGGCAAGGCCATTTTCGGATTTTGAGTGGATGTGCGAGTAAGTAAAACCTTGCTTCTTTGAAATGTTGAAATATGGCTAATTAACAATAATACAAAATGTTATCACCAAAAAGGCAAGATATATTTAGTAAGATTATTATATATTTACAAAATTCTAATATACAAATATTATTCTATTTTTAATTAATTATATTTTTATTCTTTGCAGACTGGATGAACAAAAGGGAATTTCTGTGGGATCAACATACAGGAATGAAAAGCAGGCCAAAGTGTTTATGCACTATATAGCTGAAGTAGAAAGACACAACATCAAAGAGAAACTTAAAAACACAAATTTTCTCTCTATAACCACTGATGGCTCCACAGACAGTTCTGTGAAAGAGGAGGAGTTGGTGTATGTTAGATTTAGTCACAAAGGCAAAATTGAGTCAACGTTTGTTGGTATCAAGTCAGTGGAGAAGGCAGACGCAACACACATAAGCAAATCCATTAGTGACATTATGGATGAAGTAAGTGATGACTGGGGAAGCAAACTGGTCGCTATGGGAACAGATGGAGCTGCAGTAATGACTGGAGCCAGAAATGGAGTCGTCATCAAGTTGAAGGGTGACCGGGCCTACATCATTGGCATCCACTGCATGGCACACTGTCTTGAATTGAGCTTTTCTGATGCCATGCGGTCAAATGCAATGTATCAGAAAGTGGAAGACCTGCTTTGTGGGCTATACACCTTCTATCACACCAGTCCACTCAACAGGGCAAACCTAATTAACAGCTTTCAGGCTCTCGGCCAACAGCCCTTGTTGCCCACCAGAATTGGGGGGACCCGTTGGGTAGGACACCTGCTGTGTGCTCTGGACCACTTCCTGCGAGGATACCGGGGTCTTGTACAGCACCTTGAGCAAGTATTGGCTAAGTAATAATAATGTGTAATGGCCTATTAGTAAACATTTTTTAGAGTTACTAACATGTACCATAATCAATAGAGAACAGTTGTTTAATTGTTTGTTTTTTTCTTTATATCATTTTAGATTCAGTCTCCTGATGCTCAAAATGTCCGGGGTGTCCAGCAGGCCAAGGCCAGAAAATACTACTCTACCATCAGGGAAGCTGTTATTGTCTGATTTTGTGGCTTCCTGCATGACACCCTCACCCATCTGAGCAGCCTGTCCACCTGTCTGCAGAGGTCTGTCGTCACTATAGCAGAGGCCCATGGTGCGCTGTGTTCAACCCAATCAGTATTGGAAAAATACAAAACCAGGTATATTTATTAAAGTGCTTGATTTTGTTCTTTTAAAGTTTACACCAGAAAAGGGAAAGAAAGTTTGTTACTGTTATCAGACAGGGACCCATGATGAAAGCCACAGTTGCAGACTGCTATGAGGGAATTACACTTACAAGAGCAGATGATAACAAGGCCCTCATCAGCTCACAGAAAGAAGTGATTGACAGGCTAGTTGAGAATATGAATCACAGGTTCCAGGATGCCAGTGTAGGGATTCTGCATGCCACCAAGCTAGTCAGCTTCACCAACTGGCCACAGTCAGGAGATGAAGAAGCAGGTTGGTTTATTAGAGCAGAGCAGTGCAGTCAGGTTGTGAATAAAAACTGCATGCTTATTTATTTTCAATCCTTGTTTATATATCTGTTCTAGATTTTGGGGATGCAGAACTGGAAACACTTGTGGACCACTTTAAGCCTGTCCTGGAGTCCTCTGGTGTCATGGTTGAAAGAATTCCTGACCGGTGGACTGCCCTCAAGTCGCTGATGTATCAAGAACCCAAGTCCCTGCCGAAGATGTCATGGATTGCAGTAAACAGACGCTTTCAGCATTCCTGTCCTGATTTGCTGGCATTGTTCGACTTGGTCCTGTCCCTTCCTCCCTCGACTGCTGAGTGTGAAAGAGGGTTTAGCACTATGAAGCAAGTTAAAACTGACTGGAGGTCCAATCTAAACCCCGAGACACTTTCAGATCTTCTCATGGTGCAGCTGTGTTCTCCAGAGATCAGGGACTATGACCCAAATGCGGCTGTAATGCTGTGGCACAAAGACTGCATCAGAAGCAGGAGGCCAGATTCCATGGACAAAGAAAACAAGTAGTCTGACTAGATCAGATAGTTCGTTAAAAACATTTCCAAGTTATAATAAAAAATCTAAAATGACCAAAAAGTTGTTTTTCTTATTGATGTTTTAATTGTCACTCCTCTCTGTCCGGAGCACACATAATATACAGAATAGCGTGCTTTGGATATATCTGTGTTAAATCGTTCAGAATTTTGGCAGGTAAAAAATAAGCTTGGCCGGTTGATTTTTTAATCCACCGGCCAACTTGGCCGGTGCGTCAAAAACTTAATTTCGGTCCCTGGCTGCGGAGGTGAGGTGAGAAATAGTGATTTAAAATGGAAACTCCTCCAAGACCAGTGGAAGAAATACTGACCTCTACATATCTGCTGAGACCGGTGGAAGAATTCACTGCTGCGGCAGTGAGCAATAGAGTTTGGTGTGACGTCTGCTGAGGCCTGTGAGAGAATTCACTGCTGCGGCAGTGAGCAAAAGAGTTTGGTGTGACGTCTGCTGAGGCCTGTGAGAGAATTCACTGCTGCGGCAGTGAGAAATAGGGTTTGGTTTGATGTCTGCTGAGGCCAGTGGGAGAATTCACTGCCGCAGTGAGAAATAGGGAGTTTGTACGTCTGCTCTTCACTGCTGCGGCAGTGAGCAATAGAGTTTGGTGTGACGTCTGCTGAGGCCTGTGGGAGAATTCACTGCTGCGGCAGTGAGCAATAGAGTTTGGTGTGACGTCTGCTGAGGCCTGTGAGAGAATTCACTGCTGCGGCAGTGAGAAATAGGGTTTGGTTTGATGTCTGCTGAGGCCAGTGGGAGAATTCACTGCTGTGGCAGTGAACAAAAAGTTTAGTATGACATCTGCTGATTTCAGGTCAAATCAAGTGCCCTCCTACATTTTAACAGAGCTTTAGACGATAGAAATTGCCTGAAGTGGATTGCGGGATTGATAGTAAAGTAACAGAATTTTGCCAATTCATCTCCTTGCCAATTTGTCAAGGAGATGAATTCGAGTTTTGCTGCAAGTCAACTGAAGCAAAAAATAGTGACTATTCAGTTCAATTCTGATCAGTGAGGACTCATTTGCATGTAATGACTGTGTAGAGTTTTACCAAGTTTAGTTTAGCTATGAGCAGCTCTACTATAGACAGTAAAAGCAAGTGCGGTCATAGTTGATGGGTTAGAAATTGCTGATGTGGGAGTAAAATTGTAAATTTAGTTTGAAATCATTTTAAGTTTAAGTACGACTTCAGAAAGCTCAGCTGGCCAGCAAAGCGACAATGCCAAGACAGGGTTTCTTTGAGTGTAACAAGCTATTTTCACGAATATATGACTCAACCTGAAGGTCAGAAGCGGGTAATCATCCACGCTCAGTCAATTTCTCTTTCCTTCGCTGTCTGTTTGGGCTTGTTAGGAATAAATCTATGCAGCCTCTGTAGAAATCAGCATGGTACACATTATCATTAACTTATGTATAGGCGTAGAACAAGAAGAGCATGAACTTACAGAAAAAGGAAAAAACATGTGAATGTAGCAGTTGCTGCGGTTTTTGCAATCCTCTGCGGTTGGTTCGTCAATAACGTGGTATTGCGATGATTGCAACAGCCCAATGGAAAACTTGTGGTTGCTGAGAAATGGCAAATGAGAATCCAGATGACTGGGTAGAAATTTTTGGATGTATTAAAAGGAGAACGGTGTATGGGTTATTAATTAATTAATAGCAGGGCACTGCTGACCAAAGTTTAGTTTAACTGTATTAGTTCGGCAGAACTTGATCTGCATTTGTTGGGACAATAGATTACGGTCAATTGTCCCAATGGAAGGAAATGCTTAGGAGGCCATTCTTTGACCACAGGGTAGTGGACACAAGAAGCCCAGGGAGAAATCACTGCTGAGGCAGACAAGTAACAAAGTGTAATCATGAACCTGCTGTAAAACGGAGTAATAAATAAATGTAATGTGCTAATGAAACGGGTGAGACATCAAGTACTGATGATACAAGCCATTTAAAGTATTCTACTTCATAAGTCAAAGTGTGTAGCATCAGGGCACATGGCTGACTTTTAGTTAGCCTGAACTGAGCGGACCATCTTCAGAAACATGGAAAAGAAGATGGTTTAAACACGACAGAGAACTGTGGTAGCGCTGATTCAACTTGCTTATTTACTAAGGGATGAAAGCAATTGAGACAGTCACATGCAAATATTCATACAGTGGTTTAATAAAATTGTTAAATATCTTGCTGTGGGCTTGACACTAAAATGTAAGTTTGCAACTTAGTTTGAAGAAATCTGCCAGAAAAGGCAGCCATGAGGAATAATCGCTTTGAAACGGAAGCATCTGATGACCTGCTAAATTGGATTTTGCGTACATGAAGTAAGCTTGGAGCCATTTGTGTTCACAATGCACAGGTTAAAGAACCATATTGATGGCTGAAACTGAATCATACTCGGACCACCTCCAAGATGGGCTTGGTTTACAAAGTTCTGCAATATTTTTAGTGCTGACATATGGGCCGAATCCAGTGGGACATGTTAGAAAAGGATAGAAAACACCCAGAAAGGCAGAGGTTCCACAGCAGCAGTATGGGTTGGGGCTGCTATGTGAGAGGCTGTAAAGTTCTTTGCGGAGGCAGCCTCACGCTAGGATACCTGTGAAAGAAAAGTTGTAGAAAGAAAGGAAATAGGTATGCAAAGCAGCAGCCAGAGCGGTTCTTTTTGCGGAGGCAGCCTCACGCTATTCACTTCTGGAAGAAAGGTTCTGGGAAGAGAAGGGAGATATATACCAAGGAGAAGCCGGAGCGGTTCCTTGTTGGAGGCAACCTCACGCTAGGGCACCTGTGGAAGAAAGGTTGTAAAAGGAAAAGAAATAGGTATGCAAAGCAGCAGCCAGAGTGGTTCTTTTGCGGAGGCAGCCTCACGCTAGGGCACTTCTGGAAGAAAGGTTCTAGGAAGAAAAGAGAGAGAGATATACCAAGAAGCAGCCGGAGCGATTCCTTGTTGTGGAGGCAGTCTAACGCTAGGGGCCACCTTGGAGACATCTGAGGAGGAAGAAAATGGAGACGAGCGAACATGGGTGTGTTTTGGGTGAAGCAAGGTAAAATGTGAATTACCACTTTAGTTGATGGGGATCTGAAAAAGCATGATAATGGATAGTCAGGATAAACAATATTAAAATCTCAATTAGTGAAATGCACCCAGTAAATTTGATTTAGATCGAAGAGTTTACAAACAAGCCATGTACGTGAATGTAAACGGTAAACCCAGTATTCTTTGTGCAATGTTTTAGATTATAACTTCACAAAACATTACATTATAAATTACACATGTAGGTTGTAACTTCACAAAACACAAAGTATAAGGTATAATAATTGCAATTTTTAAAGTGGTTCGTCTCAAATCAAACGAGCCTATTCACAATATAAAGCGATGTGTAGAATTTAAGTAACGTTTGTAGAGTGGGTGACGTGCTATTTGACTAAAGCTGAGATTTCCGGGATCCGGTTAGGCCGCGATTAAGATTCAAAACTAAAAACATAATTTGAAAAACAACAGTAATCCGACCAGAGCTCGATCTATGATGCGATGATGCAGCAAGTGGGGAATATATGTGGATACCAATCGTACGATGTTTAACAGCTGGAGCGCGTAGGATTGGATCGTTTGTTCAGATTGACGTGTCTATCATTACCGTACGCTGTAGAATAGGAGCGCACGACACTGAGCCATAACACAAAAACGATTGTAAGTTATGCGATAAGATTATACATTTAGGAATACCGCTTAAGAATGAGATCATTATAAACGCTTTCGGGATGTAAAGTGAAATCGCTCAGTGAGTGGGCCGGAAGGAGCGACGGATAAGGTAAACAGAGCTGAATTTCTGATTGTTTTCGTGGGAAATGAATGTTTGATGCGGCGAGCGTGGCTCAAACATTCAGCTGTACGCGTTCCTATTTTAAGATTGGTAGATTTTACGGATGAAAGCGGTTTAGCTGTAATTTGGATAACGTTAGGAACTGTAGCGGCTGAAGTGCGCAGATGCCTAACTTACGATACCCGGGCGGGAGTAGCGCGTTTGATGGTGGCGGCTGGGCAAATCTGCGGGACATCGTTGACGAGCTGTATTACCCTTGTTGAAAGCTAAAACTGGAGCCGGATTAAGCCTGACTTTGGAGAGCGTTGTTAGTTGGAGAAGTGCGGGAGTTCGTCGGGCTGGGATTCACAAACAGGGCGGGGTCGTATGCCGGAAGAACGGAGGCTGGGACGGTGCAATGAAAGCTGCTTATCCACACGTTTACTGGGGGTGTGTTCCAGCGGGAAAGCGACGTCAGTGCATACCCTCTTTTTTAGTTTTTCTCAGTAAAGATACTTGTTTAGCCAACATAAATCTGTTCGTTCATGCGATGCTGATTGTCTTATTTTGCTAGTAGAAAAAGTCTTGCCACAGCAACAAACAATTATTGTCATTGAGCTACTTTATTTATTTATGAATCAACTTCTTGTTTGCTTACAAATGACAAACAGTGAATTGTTATAGAAACCTTAATGGATAACGTAGTCTTATATGTAGACAACCTTATCTTTGTTTGTAAAACAGCTTACAAGACTAAGATATCCAGCAATCAGATATAAGTGGTTGAAGGTACTCTAGGCCTCAAAACTAGACACAAAGCTCAAGAACGGTTGCAATCAACAAATGTTAAAAATATGAGCTCTTTGTGCAACAAATAACTAACAATAATGACATAACAACAACAAAAAATTTAAACTAAGTCAGCAAACAGCAAAACAATAATTCTATAACAGTAACTGCATAATTTATTCATGCTGCAATGCATGCTGGGAACTCACAAAGCCTTAACATTTCAACAATATGAAATTCTTTGTTCAGTCAACTGTGTTCAACTACACTGTAAAAAATAAAAAAACACAATTTGTTGAGTCAGCTTAAAATAATTTGTTACCCTCCTGCCTTAAAATTTTAAGTTGAGTCAACTAAAATAAGTTTAGTCAACTTGAAATGTTAAGTTGTACTAAGTAACAACTTAGATATTTGTGTTTGCTAAATTTAACAGATGGGTAAGTAACCCAGCTGCCTTAAAATTTTAAATTGATTCAACTCAAATATCTAAGTTGTCACTTTGTATAATTTAACATTTCAAGTTGAATAAACTTTTTTTTGGGTTGACTAAACTTAAAATTTTAAGGCAGCCAGGTTACAAATTATTGTAATAAGTTGACTCAACAAATTGTTTTTTACAGTTTAGTTGGGACAACATTTGGGGTCATTTTTTTTGTTGGACAAGGGTTTTTATGTAGTTTCAAGAAAATAACATTTTTTTAGTATTTGAGACTGGTAAACTGGAGAATATGCATTTGCATTTTTTACAGGGAGGGCTTTATTGTCACAGTAAGGTGGCATCCATTTAATCATTTGAATTAAAACGATCATTTACACTTAATATTGCATACTGTTTTGCAGATACTGTAAGTGCCACTATTTGCAATAAGTAGTATAAATAGCAAAAAAAAAAAAAAATACTCTTATTTTAACAATGTAAATAAAATCTATAGCTATTTGCACTTACTGTAAATAGCATATCGCTAAAAATACTGCTATTTTCACTTGGTGTAAATAGAATCCATTGTTATTGAATAGCATGAATTTAAATAGCATCTATCACTAAGAAAATATACTATTTTCACTTGTAAATATCATCTAATTGCTATCTACACTTAGGGCAAACAGCCGCTGCCAAAAAACAAACAAACAAAAAAATTATATAGGTCGGTTTGAGGACCAGTTCTCACAATTAACTAACTATTAACTATGACTTTTGCCTCAATAACCTCTTAATTTGCTGCTTATTAATAGCTAGTAAGGTAGTTGTTAAGTTTAGGTACACTGTAAAAACAAATAAGTTGATTCAACTTAAAATAATTTGTAACCTGGCTGCCTTAAAATGTTGTGTTAAATAAGCTAAAAATCTTATGTTGTTTAAACATATGTTGGAGTTCCTTAAACCTAGAATTAATAGTTGGGATAACAAAGTTGAAGCTGAGTCAACTTTTAGGTTTTTAGTTAGCCCAGCAAGATGAGAAAGTTGTGCTAACCTAAATGCAAGTTGAAACAACATAAACTTAGTGAGACCAACAAACGTTTAGTTGTTTAAACTAATCATTTTGTTGAATAAATTTATAATTATAAGTTGTGCAGACTGAATAAAAATTGGCTAAACGAAGCATTTTGTTGAATCAACTTATATTTTTAAGGCAGCCAGGTTACTTTTTCAAGAATAGTTCATCTTACTTGTAATGTTAAGTTCATTCAACTGGTTGAACTATGCAATTTGCCCACACAACTCAAGTTTAAATTCATAATTATAAGTTGTGCAAACTGAATAAAAATTGGCTCAACTAAGCATTTTGTTGAACCAACTTATATTTTTAAGGCAGCCAGGTTACTTTTTCTAGAATAGTTCATCTTACTTGTAATGTTAAGTTCATTCAACTGACTGACAGCTGGCTGAACTATGTAATTTGCCCACACAACTCAAGTTTCTATTTTCTAACAGTACTGCAGAAAATAGCCTCATGGACACTGAAAAACATGCAGAAGGCTATTTTATTTGAATTCAGAATAGACAACCTCCTACTTAGTATTACTGTGTTTAGTATTAAAACATCCTAACTTTAAAAAATATAGATAAACATTGACATTTCATTTCAGTGTAACAACCGCAGTACATATTTACATTCCTTTCACTAATTCACATTTAATCAAAAGAACAGATGAGGGATTCTAAATTTCTTGCGGAGTAGCATGTTGCGTAGCCCGTAAACACACTAAGAACAGCTGCTCCCACCAATGTTCATGAAAAGTTTTTGGAGAACATCGGAAGTGTGCTTCATGTATTTTGGGTAATCACTGTTAGCAATGTAAAGAAGACCTATCCAAAGCACAAATGCTTTCAGGACGTCACAGATATCGGTGAGGTCAAGACGCTCTTCCAAAATGATGGCAACAGCAATGGTTTCTTTTGGAAGCATTTCTCATTGCTCCTCCTCAGTCACAATCAAGATGTCCATTTCTATGCCCTTCACTAATTCTTCAATTTCATGAGATGCCTGAAAAAAACAACAAAAAAAGAATTAATTATTTACATGCAAATATAATAATTGAATCAACATAGAATACTACTGTACATTAACTATAGCAATACATTCTGTTAAAAATATTTAAAAATAATAATAATAATAACAACAACAACCTCAACAAACAGCAATTAAGAGGCAAAGTAAAAAAAAAGGCGTAAGTTACATGAGCATGGCTGGGAGTATCAGACCAACTGCAACAAGTACTTTAATTTCCAGAATATAAGGGTGTTTCAACACTAGCACTTTTGGTGTGCACCAGGTTCGGTTGATGTTAGAGTTTGGTTCATTTGGATGGTGTGAACTCTTAGTTCTATCATTGTTTATCTGAAATTGTAGCCATTAGGGATTTATAAAACTAGTTGCCAAAATTCTACTGCTGCTAGTCGATGCTGAAAATACCAGTCGTTCAGTTTTTTTATTGACACATTCTGAAATATTTTGCTTCACAGTTTTACAAAGACTATATTCAAAGTATTGTCACTTTAATGTTACATTTTACATACAAAATATTTTTAGTAAATAAATATTTACTTATATTATCAGTCTTGCCCACACATTCACAAGAGTATCACGACACGTATGTGGTGCTGATGTAGAACATGCATTTGCTGCGCCTTGTTTACGAGCAGAGGAATGCACACACCTGCCGTGGTACTCTCGTGAACGTGCATCGAGGACTGAAAAAAAGTAAATTACATTTTTTAAATATAAAATGACATTAAAAATTACAATAGCAGCTAGGGGTGTTACGGTATGTGTATTAGAACCGAACGATTCACAGGGGAAATTCTAAATGGAAGTGGTCATCCATATGCCCTACTCCTTCAAAGGGCAGAGCCCTTGAAGTTTAGACTTTGGAGTGAGCAGGGCAACTGTGTGCCATTATGTAGATGTTTGGAATGCACTTGGCAAAGGGAGCGACGTGTCTGTCAACGGATATTACTGTTTTAATGGCATAGAAAATGTCTTTTTATTGTTGTTAGCATTACTGTTGCAAATAAACATACATTTTATGTTTTAAATATATAATATATAATAATAAACGGAGCAATTCCAATAGGGTCCTCGCACTGCAGTGATCGGGCCCTAAAAACTAATATAAAACTTTTTAAAATATAAACTGTATGTTTATTTGTAACAGTAATGCTAACAACAATAAAAAGACATTTATGCCATTAAAACAGGGACATCTGCTGACGGACACCATGCTGCATTGTCAGGGAAACATGCAAGCTGAAGGTAATGAGAAAATTACATTGCTCCCTTAGCCAAGTGCATTGCAAATATCTACATAATGGCATGCATGTGCCCTGCTCACTCCAGTCTAAACTCCAACACTCTCAAAAAAGGTACAGTTTTGTTGCTGGGGCTGGAACTATCCCTTTAACACTTTTTGGCTTTTTTAGTATTGTGAATGTACCATGTATCATGACATACAGTAACTGTGTACCATATCGAAAACTTGTACAGTCGTGTTACAGCCGCTGTTATGCTAATAAGAATTCTTCTTCTATTACCAGGAACACATCACTGCTGATTGATGGTGCTCAATTTGGTCACCCACAATTATAATGCCAACAGTCATGTCCTGGATGAATACCTCGAGAACCTGTGTGCTTTAATAAAAACATAGGGAAGCCTTAAACTATACCTTATAATATTAATTCACAAACTCTAGTAAATATGTGCACTAAATAAATACATTTACTTACAACTTTGTCCAAGCTGTCCAATGTGATAGTCATCCCTTGTCTGCATAGCACTGATGGATACAACTGCAAAAGGACTTGCTGAGGTCCAACCACAAAATTGTTGAATTCTATACTGATCTTCAGTCATTCCAGAATATCACAAACATGAAAAATACAGAAACATGTTAAAACAACACTAAAAATAAAAATAAATAAATCTTGACAGAGAAAGCCAAATGTCATTGCAAGTTTACGTTTCAATTACCAAAACCCCATTTTACAATACAGAAAAGGCTTTTAAACTACATAACACAGGAAATTAGAACAACCAAAAAAAGCTAATTTTACACATTTGTGACAATCCTTATCGCAGGGCTGTTTATACAAGATATACGCCTTTATTGTTATTCAAAAACCTATAGTTTTATAATGTATGTGTCCGGTGAGGCACTTCAATAACTGAGAGAAGAGTTTGTACCGGTTTGTGTCAGCAATATCAAATATACGCGCTTCAAACGAACTCTGAGGGAGCTGCTCATTCGTTTCTTTTATAACATGCATAAAAATGACAGTTCGAGTAGTAATCTTGTTTTTAATTTTAATCGTTCATAAGTTCTTTTTTTTTTAAATTCTCCGTTCTAAATCCATACATTCGTTCGTCCCTCTCCATCTCGCGCTCTGCATGAACGGTCTCTCTCTAATACACATACCAACTGTATATTTATCATTCTCCACATAAATCCAGCTCAGTACCGCATGGGAGTATACTTGGTATAACATTTATATCGAAAATACTGTGGAACCCCGTGTATTTTGAGGCTTCAGAGTGCCGCGAAAATAATACATATTACTAACGAGAAAATACGACGCGTTAAACCATACTTGTACTCTTCTTAGCCAACATACGTAAATGTACATATATAGAAAACCAATAAATACAAATATTTACAAGACTGACCGTATATTAATGCAGCTTTGCTGTGGGTTCCGGCGAGGCACGTTAACTGAGAGAGTACCGGTTTGTGTCTGAAATATCAAAAATACGCGCTTCAAACGAACTCTGAGGGAGCTGCTCATTTGTTTCTCTTATAACATGCATTAAAATGACACTTCGAGTAGCAATATTGTTTTTCTCCCCTTAATTTTAATCGCTCATAAGTTCATTTTTTTAAATTCCCGCCGTTCTAAATCCACACAGTTGTTCGTTCCTCTCCGTCTCGCGCTCTGTTTGAACGGTTCTCTCTCTAATGCAGCACTGACCTCAAATAATACATACCAAACTGTATATTTATCATTCTCCATACAAGTTCAGCTCAGTACCGCAGCAGAGAATATTATATTTATATCGAAAATACTGTGGAACCTTGTGTATTTTGAGGCTTAGAGTGCCGCGAAACTAGTACATATAACCAACTAGAAAATACGACGCTTTAAACCATACTTGTACTCTTCTTAGAAAATATACATAAATGTACATATATTAAACGAATAAATACAAATATTTACTTACCAAATTTGTTGATTGAGAACTTTTTCCAACTCTGTGGAGAAGCTCACCATGATGGCTGATCTTCTTTCTGCAACGGTCTTCACGAGATCTCGCGGTATGTGACGTTAAGAACGTGATTTCCTTATTAAATTGATTCAACACATTTTTTTAAGTTGAGGGGGCAAATAAAAACGTTTTGTCAACTTATGAATTAGTTGAGACAGTAAAATGCAAGATATTAAGTTGAATGAGCAAATTCAGTAGCTGCAAATTGTGTCAACTTAAAAAACTTAATTGAAACAATTAAATGGTGAAATTATTTTTTACAGTGTATGGTGTAGGATTAAGGGATCTAAAATAACAGTGCTACTGATACTTTCTGCTCCACTCTTACATCTTGTTTAGACACTGTTTGCCCCTTGTCTTCCAGGCCAGCGCGTACCACCCCTTCTGCCCCTTGGTTCTTCATTAATAAAATTAAAACCATCAGTGCACAATTTCCCACGCTACAATCTATCAAGCACGGCAAAGCACACATTCATTCACATCCTTCTCTTCACTCTCTGAGGCAGAAGTCTCCAAATTCATCCTTTCTAATCATTATACTGCTTGTCCACTTGACCCTGTTCCATCTCATCTCCTTCAAGCCATTTCTCCTGGAGAAACTGTACTCACCTGCACTCACTCACATCATAAACATATTCCTTCAAACACGTGTTTTTCCCTCAGCTTTTCGACAGGCTTGTTTAACCCCACTACTTTAGAAACCCAACCTTAACTCATCTCTTTTAGAGAACTACAGACCGGTTTTCCTTCTTCCTTTCAATGCAAAAACAACAAGCTGTTTTCAACCAAGACTGCTTTGCTCTCAGTTGTTGAAGCCCTAAGACTGACAAGAGCAGATTCCAAATCTTTTATACTTATCTTGCTGGATTTGTCCGCTGCTTTTGACACGGTTAACCCTTTAAGACCTAAGGGTATAGGTATTTTTCACATGTTTTGTTTATTTGACTGTAAAATTCTAACAGAATGTGCAATTTTCAAGTGCAAGGTGTCATTTATTTCAGAAAACAAATGGCTTTCAAAAAAGTACAGTTATTGACAATTAGTGTTGTGTGGTGAGTTTGTGAACAGAATTTAATTAGACAAAAATATAAAAACAGGAATACATTTTCAGATTTTTATTTAGAAAAAAACGAGAGAAATCATGTTCGAAATAATCCAACACTACTTGAATATTCAACTATATTACATATATGCAAGTGTTTTTGTGACACTGGGTTGCACAGTTTTCATTCAAGAGACTTTTTTGTTTATGCACGCACACATATACACATGCATGCACATACATTTACATGCACGGACACATTATAGAGATGCACACACCACATGTGAAATATTCTCACTTCCCAAGTCTCATCAAAAATCATCCCAATCACCTTTTGTGCTGTTTACTCCTCCTTCGCCATGTTTTTGTTTGTTTCGTTTATTATTTTACGCAATCTAAATCTCCGTGCTCTGTTCAAATTCTTCCTTCCTGCTCTCCCGGAAATCTGCTGTCATTTGCCGATGGAGCGCAACAAATTACCGCAATAAGCTATACATTGCCGCAAAGCACATATTGTCTACTGTCAGAAGGAACTGTTTTGAATTGTTTTGATAGTGCAAACGTGCAAACGGTTGAAGAGTTATGGTAACATGAATACAGCTTGGTTTGATGTGTCGGCGCTGACACAGCCGGTTTAAAAGGGTTAACCACCAGATCCTCCTGTCAAACGTATTGGCAAAGGGCAACTCAGGAACCGCACTTCAGTGGTTTGAGTTTTACCTCTTAGGTCTTTCAGGGCATCTTGGAGGGGTGAAGTGTCCAAGTTGCAATGTCTAACTACTGGGGTGCCTCAGGGCTCAGTTCTTGGACCACTTCTCTTCTCTATCTACATGGCATCACTAGGTTCTGTCATTCACAAACATGGCTTTTCATATCACTGCTATGCTGATGACACTTAACTCTACCTTTCATTCCATCCTGATGAACCGACAATAGCTGTTCACATCTCAGCTTGTCTAACAGGCATTTCTTGCTGGATGATGGACCATGACCTTCAACTCTACATTGCCAAGACAGAACTGCTTGTGGTTCCATCAAACCTATCGTTTCATCACAATTTCACCATCCAGTTAGACACATCAACCATAGCTGCTTCAAAAACAGCCAGAAAAAATTGGAGTTGTGATTGATGATCAGCTGACTTTCTCAGACCACATTTCTAAAACTGCCTGGTCTTGCAGATTTGCTTTATTCAACACCAGGAAGATCAGGCCCTTTCTTTCGGAACATGCTTTACAACTCCTTGTTCAAGCTCTTGTTCTGTCCATTGCAATGCTCTCTTGGCAGGTCCTCCAGCCAATTATATCAAACCTTTACAATTAGTCCGTCTGCAATATTAATTTTTAATGAGCTGAAAAGAACGCATGTTACACCCCTGTTTATCAATTTGCACTGGCTACCAATAGCTGCTTGCATAAAATGCAAGGCATTAATGTTTGCCTACAAAAGCACCACTGGCTCTGCACCTCTTTACCTAAATTCACCACTTCAGACTTCCCTCTAGAAGCTTGCGTTCTGCAAGTGAACAGCGCATTATTGTGCCATCCCAAAGATGCACAAAATCACTTTAATGGATTTTTACATTAAATGTTCCCTCCTTGTGGAATGACCTGCCCAACTCAATCTGAGCAGCTAAGTTCTTAGCCATCTTCAAGAATCGGTTAAAAACACATCTCTTCCAGCTTTATTTGACCCTCTAACTCTAGCACTCTCTATTCTAATTCTACTCTTAAAAAAAAAAATTATATATATATATGTATATATAGCTCACTTGCTCCTCTATTCGTTATATGTTCTATACGTTATATCTTTTCTGTTTTCTTTTTATTTATTATATATATATTTAAAACTTGCTAGGTGTGCTGTGTTAAGCTAACTGAGACACGTTTATTTAGATCAGGAGGTGCATTCCATTCACAAACAAACGTAACCCACTTTTTATCATTATAGGGTAGATGTGTACATACACTGCCAACACACATTAATGTTCAAACAACATGTAAAAAACTTTGCATCCAAAGATCCCTTTCCTGCAGCTCACGTGAAAACACTTGAGTGGTTTGATAAAAATGGTACTGATAAGATATGGAGTTTCTTTTGATAATGTTTAACTAGTTTACTAGACATTACTAGGCCATAACTAGGCCAGTATTTGTATCTTTTGTTGACAGAGGAATAAAACTGTTTCCTCCTTTCTCATTGTAATTGTTCTTGATTAACTGTAATGAATCATGTTATTCAATGCATGTCATTACCTTTTGTTTGCAGGTAAGTAAAACATTTTTACATGGTATCTACTGTTGTCACAGAGTCATCGGTCACACCCACCTCACCAACAACAACAGCCTCCTACACATGGGCTGTGATTGAAATGGCATACTTACTTACTGCTTACTGCCTACTGCCCAGTGCATACTGCCTACTATTTTTTAAAAAATAGTGTGTGAAACAGTATACAATAAGCAAAAGATTTTTCAGAGTAGTATGCTTGTAACATGACAAACACTTAATATTAATTCAGCATAGCTGTCGAGGCTGTTACTTTACAAACAAATGTGCTAACAGTCCTTTTAGCTTCATACTAGTAAACAATGCTATATTGCCCAGTGGACTACTTGCACAACTACTTCTGTTGTCAATAAGCATATACTTATTAGTCAGTTAGCCGATGACACCACTTTGTTTCTTAAAGATCTTTACAGTATCCCAGTTAAATCACAGGTAACCTATCTTGGTGTGTCCATATGTAAGGATGAAAAAGCCAGACGTGGATTAAACTTTGACCCTATTGTTGAGAAAGCTAAAAGGAAATTCAATTCATGGGTACAGAGAGATTTATTGCTAAGAGGCCGAACCCTCATTGCTAAAGCTGAGGGATTTCAAGAATGACTTATCCCGCTCTTTCTTTACATGTAGATAAACCTGTATGTGCAGACATTGATAGAATGTTATTTGACTTTCTGTGGAAACATAGGAGACATTATGTCAAAAAATCAGTCGTTATGAATATGAATGTGGTGGCTTAAATTTTTTAGATTTTGCCTCTTCAAATAACACTTTTAAGATAAATTGGTTAAAGCAGTATTTAGCAAACCCTGATTCATTTTGGAATATTCTTCCTAATATTGTTTTTTTTAAGGTGGGAGGTCTACCTTTCTTATTATTTTGTAATTACAGTATCACGAAATTGCCCCTAAAATGATCAAATTTTCATAAACAAGTACTTTTGGCGTGGCATCTGATTTATAAACATAACTTTAGTCCTCACAGTTATTTTATTTGGAATAATGGTGATATCCTTTATCAAAGTAAATCTTTATTCTTCCCAAACTGGGTCAATAATGATATTATTTTAGTTTCTCAGTTGTTAAACTCTGATGGATACTTATATTCTTATTCAGAGTTTCTGAATAAATATAATATTCCTATCACTCCTCGAGAGTTTGCCATTGTAATGGACACCATTCCTACTGGGGCCATAACTCTTCTCAAGGACTCTGCTAGACTCCAGTTTTCTTTGTCAATGATTCATCCTTTTGATACAGTGATTGGGAAAATTCCATGGAAAAAAGTATGGGCTCTGTCATCTAAATATTTAATAAATAATAAGGTAAAGGATGTTTCTTATAAATTTCTTCATCTTTTTTACCCCGTTAAGCTTGAAAAAATGTTTCCAGATATTGATTCTTTATGCTGATTTTGTGGGGCTGAAGTTGAATTATGTCTCATCTCTTTTGGGAATGTACATACACTAATTTATTTTGGAAGGATTTTTGTACATTCTTTTTGTTTTGTTATATAAAGATGTTTTATTTGGTTGTCATATCTTTTCTAAAGAAGACAAGGACCAATATTATTTGATAAACTTATTTTTCTTGCAAAAATCTTTTTACACAAATGTAAGTGTCAAGATGCTAAGCCCTACTTTCCTGTTTTTTGTAAGGACCTTAATGTTACGGTCGTGTGTGGAAGGAGACATAGGAAGACAAAATATAACAAAAAGTCTTTAATAACATCCACAAAAGGTAACTCCAGACAGGAACAGCAGGGAAACACACACCAACTTAACTTTAAGATCGGACATTAAACACTGAACTCAATCCAACTTATAAAGACAGGGTAATGATACACAGACAGGTGTGGGTGATTAACTAATAAGGACTTGACAAGGACAGGAACAGGAAGGACCAAATATAGGCAGCAGAGGGAGAAACCATCACAAACAGTCCACAGGGGTGTGACATTACTCCCCCCTCCCGGAAGGTGCGACCTCGCGCTGTAGAAAAAACAAAAACAAAAACAAAGGAGTGGACGTGGGATAGTAACATAAAGTCAGTGTAGGAGGAGGCTCTGGTGGAGGATGGACTCCTGGGAGGAGGACAACAAACAAAGTCCAGGGTGGTGACGATGGAGGGAGGAAGCAGGAAGGAGACAGAAGGGACCCGGAGCAGGAGGAGCCAGACGAGACCCAGGCCGCAGCCATGATGTTAGCCCACGGCAGAGCCGACGGAGGGAGGAGCCATGGTGGAGGAAGGGCTGACGACTCCAGGGGGCCGACCGACGGCAGCGGAGCAGGAGACCGATGATCCTGGGCAACACCGAGGATCCAGAGGGCCAAGGTGGAGCCCAAGGCTCTGGCGACCGAGGCGGAGGTGGAGATCCGGAGGTCGGCAGCAGAGCCGAAGTGATAGAGGGCTGAGGCAGAGCTGGAGGGAGAGAGGGAGGAGCCCAACATAGCCGGTGGGACGGAGCGACGAGGCGCAGCAGGAGGAGTGGAGTCCTGAGACGATGGCGGGACGACCGACCAAGGCAGATCCGGAGGGAAGAAGGAGCCCGGTGAAGCTGCTGGGCTGACGGGCGACGGTGGAGACAAGGGAGCTGAGAGCCAGGGTGGAGCCACTGGGTCGGAGGGCCGAGGCGGAGTCCAGGACACAGAAGCTGGAGGCGGAGACGAGGGATCCTCCAGCCATGACGCTGATGGAGACTGGCAGACCCACGGCGAGCCCACCGCACAGATGGTGGGCTGAGGGTGAGAAGTGGGGCTGTCAGGAGACAGTGGTGGTGGGACGGAGGCAGCAGGGACGATAGGAGGAGATAACAGAGGGAGGGTGGGTGGGAAATCCAGGCAGGCAGAAAGTTCAGAGGATGGTGGAAGAGAGGGCATGTCTTCAAATATATTCCCATGGAAATTGATCAAGTCCCATTCCACATAAATCTCCTCAGTGAAATCAATTAAGTCCAGTTCAATATCTAAATGTCCCAGATCCATACATAGCTCACAAACATGGGTTGGCCAAGCTCCCAGCATATATCCCAGCAGAAGTCTCCAGTGCCCCACAGTCCTTACCTTCAGCCTCCTCTGTTCGCTCCCTTCTGATTGGCAAAACACGCCATCCACAGAGCATTGACAAAGCGGTCAAAAAAATGGTAATGCCACCAGTAGCCAAACCAGGTAAGCAGTCTTTATAAATTTTTTTTTTCTTGATCTGACAGTGCTTATAGACAATTATTGTTAGTACAGTAAAGTAAAATTAAAAGTAATGTAAAATTTGTTTGGGTTTGTGTTTGTTTTTGGCAGCAAGACTGCATTTATTTTATTTAAAACATAGTAAAACTAAAATACTTTCACAACTTAAAAGAACTGTTTTCTGTTCATTTGAATGTTTTTTTATATCTGACACAGCACTTACAGTGAATATTAGTACTGAGGAAAGGGCAGCAGGATTTGTGTAGTTTGTGTAATCTGTTGTATCTGTTTTCTTCAGCTTTGATTGGAAGATCTGCTAAGACACCGCAGCCTACTGTGCCAGTGTCTGTAGAATCTCCTAGTATGGCCTCATTTGGCCCATCTGAGCAGGATGACCTAAAACTTGTTGCCCAGGCAGATCTGCTGGAATCTCAGGCGTCCAGTAAGTCCCTGAAATTCTAAAAGCTTTTTTGGTTTATTTTGTAACGTTATGTATAACATGTTTTTTCTGTTCATTTTGCAGAGAAAAACATATTTGCCTTCCTGTCGGCTGACTCACACATTGCATCTTGTGGATCAGCTCTGGATATGGAAGGCTTTGTTCAAGTATTCATCCCCACAACTAACCAGAAATGGACTTCACCAGAGTGGACAGGATGTGGTGGTACCCTCCACAGCCCCCTTTTGCAGTTACAGGAGTACCAGGGACAGAGCGCTACTTTGGCCATCCCTTCTTTCTCTGGATGCCAAGAAAACTATGGAGAGTCAAGTTAACTTGTCCACATTCAGACTGTGTGAAGGAGGAACTCATGTTGGCAGGACTGCATCAGAAAATCAGACAGGTAGTTGATGTTAAAACATCTTCATGCACAGTAAATTTGCCCGAGTAAAATTTACTCAAATTGAAGAAAATTTTACTCTGTGCCAGATAACATTTGGTCCCTCTCTGAAAAGAGTAAAAGTTACTCTTTTGATAGAGTTGTTTTTCCAGAGTTAATTTTGCTCAATTTGGTGTTAATATTTTACTCTCTCCTGTTACATTTGACTCTATTTAGTGTTTTTTGAAATTAACTCTTGTACTATTTTACTCGGTTCAGAGGTACAAGAAATTTACTCTGCTACTTTTTAACTCTGTTCAGAGGAAAGTCAAATTTACTCTGCCAAAATTTACATCTCCTCCAGAGTTGTTTTTTATCAATTATGAGTGAACCTTAAAGACTAAATAACTCTATCCAGAGTTAATCTTTTAAATTACATAATTCATATTCTATCCTCAAAAACCCCTAAAAATAGAAATGAAAAACTTGCTTTTCAATCTGAAAAAAAAGAGTCTACAACAAACTGTATACTCATGTCTCACAATTTTATTTTTTCAATCTCCTATTTAAATAATACACTTACATTTACAATATTACACTTGTGATCATGATCATTTGGTGGTTTCTGCATCTATATCATAGACAGTGTTTTGCAGAAAGCTATACACAATGGACAGGTCTTACAGAGTAGAGCATATTGGACAATTACAATAAAACAGACTGGACCCTACTTCTCATCAGCCCAACAACAAGTAGATACAGCTGGAGACTCTCTCGAATGCCATCCAACTGCTCTTGGATACTGGTACCAGTCTGTAAAAGAATGAAAACACATTATTGCCAATGTGACTTAAAAGTTAGTCAATATACAGCATGAATAAAGAAACAAATGAATAAAGATGTCTGTCTTCCACCAAAGTTTATGTTTTACATAATTCCAACAGATTGTTACTAAATATGTGAAGTAGAAAATAGCAGCACAAGAACAATAATTTAGAGGACAGGTGAAAAAGATTTCTCCCAAAAATGAAAATTCTGTTATTAATTAATTACTCTCATGTTGTTCCAAACCTGTAAGACCTTTGTTCATCTTCGCAACACAAATTAAGATATTTTTCAAGAAATCTAAGAGCTTTCTGACCCTGCATATACAGCAAGGGTACTGCCACACTCAAGGCCCAGAAATGTAGTAAGAACATTGTTAAAATAGTCCATGTGACAGTGATTCTACCATAATTTTATAAAGCTACAAGATTATATTATTATTATATAATTTTTCTTTGCGCACAAAAAGTATTCTCGTAGCATTGTAAATTATTGTAGAAACACTGATGTCACATGGATTATTTTAACAATGTCCTTGCTAAGTTTCTGGCCTTGATCGTGGTAGGACTCTTGCTGTCTATGAAGCTCAAAGATCTCTCAAATTTTTTCAAAATTATCTTCATTTGTGTTCCGAAGATGAAAACAAAGGTTTTACGGGTTTGAAACAACATGAGGGTGAGTAATAAATGACAGAATTTTCATTTTGGGGTGAACTATCCCTTTAAGAGCCTTTCTGAGAAATAAGCACGTTCAAGATCATACAGTAATACAATATTATCAACTAGTGTCATTTGATATGCTTCATTAGTAGCTTCACCTTGATGAATTTCACAAGACGATCACGTTTGCCTAGCTGAGATCTTTCCCGGTCTTACGTGGCGGTGACTTGAGAGGGTGGCAAAAGGTGAAGCGGCATCAAAATGGAAGACAATTTGCTGTTCCAACCTGGAGATACAGAAACAAAATAAAAATTTCTTTTAGGTTTTTAGTTTTTCATCACAACCAAGTCTTGATGACTACAGATGTGTGGATGAACTGAGCTGAAACCTCTACAAGTATTGAAATGAAGTCATACACTTATACATTATTTTTTTTATTCAGAGTCCTAAATGAAGACAATTTCTAACTGTAAATCTGCAACTCCTGTACTAGGCCCTTGCGAAAATATCAGGGTAGAAATGTTGGAAAAAAAATTGAAAATATTTGCAACAGCTACTTACATAACGAAACTTGCTCCTGGGGTCAACCAAGCATAGGAATAGGGAGATGATTCTCTTCGCAGATTCTTCCTTTAAACTACAGAAAGGGCTTTTTCTACACACACACAAACATAAACCAATTACAACCAAAACCTATAACATCATAAACATCAATTAACAAAGTACGGTATAAACAACCTACCCATGTTCATTTGTCAAATGTGCTACCACGATTTTCACCATTTCACCATTATTAATGAAAAGTATTAAAGATATTAAAAATGTTAAAGTTTCTCTTACCACGTTCCCAAAACATTTAAAATGTAAAAGGTTTTGAAGAAAAAAATATATTTCTTTGAACTTCATTCTGACAATGTTGTTGGTTTACATCCTGAAGAAACCAAAAAGACAAAGTTACAAAGTTAAACACAAGGCAATAACACTCAGTCAGATGATGAAAAACATTCATTAGTGCACTACACAACATGAGTTATCTTTGTTCACTAATATGTTTTTAATTTGTAATAATTGCTTGGTTTATATCTTTAATGTATATGGCCTAATTGTAGGCTAGTATTAACATTGCACTGTTTTATGTCCCATTTCCAACGTTTTTTCCCTCTTTCTCTGTCACTGAGGTGGAGCGTTTATGAAATATTGTTCTTATAAATTCTTCCCATTATTTCCGTAATTAAAGTTTACATATTAAAAATGCTTGCAAACTACAATGAAGTGCAAAAGTTATTGTACGTGTTCCGCAGTGGTCAAAAAGGATTCAATCGAATTGAATTTTGAATTGAAACACTGACATTCTGCAATAAAATCACCGACTAGCCCTCGTAAATGTTAAAAATACCTTTCGTTCTCATGAGAAACAGTTAACTTACTGTCTAAATAGGACTAATTCACATCAAAATGGCCTTCAACAATCCAGTTAAGGCTAACGTTAATTTAACTCTTTTCCGAGTCAAGTACATGTGGTGCACAACTCGAGTCTATCGGTAGTTTAGTGGACAAACATTGATAGGCAGCTATAACGTTAGCTAATTTCAATTAACGTTCAAAATAAATGTTCAAAATATATATGTTAGCTATTTGATTTCAAACTTTGCCTAACATTAACTAGTTTTCAAGCTGACAGGAGAAGGCAAGCGATCTCTTAAACATTCAAAACGCATGGCAAAATGATCCGAACTCTAAGCAAAGGCGAATATAATTAAAATAAATAGTAAGACTTTGAAACTTTACTTACTTCACCATCCAGCAGAAGCGTGCCGTCTTCTAAACCCAAAGCAGCAGCAGTCGATGGCCGTGATTAACAGTAATGGCGGATCAACGAAGGGATGAGAGTAAATTGGGGAGGAGTCACAGTTACTCTGTAATTTTGCTCCCACTCTATGGATAAATTTTACTCTGTACACTCAAAATAGAGCAAAAACAACTATTTGTGAGGAAAAAAAATTTAACGCTGGAAAAACTACTCCGCCATTTTTCCTGTGTGGCATCATGTAGGGTATCTGTCATGTAGGAAATGCACAAGGAAGGTGATCAGGTGGAGCTTTGACATCGTATCACAGCTCAACATTAGTCATAGGCTTCAATTTCCCTTGCATTCTTACCTCAAAACTGGCATGTGACAATACAGTGGTCCGTCTTCTACGTCAGAGAGGCCTGAGAAACAGCAGCAGTCAAGTACAGAAGCAGCTAGAGGAGCAGCATTCTGAGATCTGGATGCAGAAGGTCATGCAGTATCTGACAGATTGCAAGAGCTTTCGCAAAGCAGTCTCTGCAGGTCTTGTGATGCCCATGTCTTTTGAAAAACCACCTGCAATGCTCCCTGTCAAGCACCGGTGGCTGATGCAGGTGTATGCTCAGGATGTCCTTCAAAGACTGGAAGAGATTAAAGCTAACATAACATCACAGTTTGGACGAGTGTTGAAAATGGACACCACCAAGATAGTTGCACGCAAGCTAGCTGGTCACAGTGCTGGAACAGCCACCTGGGTCACAAATGTTGGAAACGAACATGGTCAGGTCATCATGACGGTTCTTACAGCAAGTGAAGGCTTTGGATTGGCTCCCATGGTTGCTGGCATCATTAAAAGATACAAGGATGCTGCAGTGTCTCCACCTGAACTGCTGTATGTCAACAGAGACTGCTGTGGGGGTACTTACCTTAAAAAAATATTTGAGGAATGAAAGGACATGGAAATCAGATTGGACATCTGGCATTTCATGCGAAGGATTTCTGTAGGATGTACAACAGATTCTCATCAGCTCTATTCAATGTTCATGGCCCACCTCAGCCGCTGTATTTTTTCCTGGGATCAGGAGGACATGGACAGGCTTATAAGGGCAAAGCGTGCATAGTTGGAGGCTCAGCTGATGCACCCTTCAGATGCTGATGTTTTATGTTGCCTTAGCAAGACTGAACTGGCTGTACACTGTAAAAGAACAACATGTGGCACAAGGGAGACTGTAGATCTCATCTCCCAGCTGATCAGGTCCTTTGAAGGGGAGAGGGGATGTGACAATTTGGGTGTGCCTCTCATCAATTCTGCTTGAATGGCTGAGATATGGAAGTCTCAGAGGAAGCATGTAGCCTGCATTCAGGATCCCTCTGGTGTATAGCTCTACATGCAGACAGGAACCCTGACAAAGGGAGGGCACACTCTTTCAACATGTAAGTGTGCAAGAGTTTCAACTTTTTTAGAATCATTCCACCTACATCTAAACAGGTTCATTCCAGCTAAAGTAACTGTCCTGTAAGTCTTTTAAATTAAATGTATTATGTTTGTAATGTAAGTCTTCTGTTATTTAAATTTTAGGGACGCTGGCCAGTGATACATTTTTCCAGACCTACCTGTTGGATGGACTGGCCAGGCGGAATGAAGACAGAGCAGATGCTGCAACTTCTCAGGGCAAGCGGGGGTACCATTCATACAGTGGCCTCCTTCGTCATGCTACTAATGTGCTGGGAGAAGATGTTCTTGGACAGAAGCTGGTGCCATTTACTACTCCACATCAATATACTGGTACATACTGGTACATTCATTGCAGTTGTCTGTCAAAGTTAACTGAGCAGTAGTCTTTATTATACTGTATTATGAAATGTGAAAAATTGTTAACTGTAAACTTGTGGTTTATTGCTGACAAATATTTTTTTCTTTTGCTGTGTGTTAGGTGAACTGATTGGAGTAGAGTATCTTTACCAGCAGACTGGTGAGGCTGCAAAGGTCTACAAGTCTGCAATTCAGGAACTTGAGACTGCTGATGTGTGTTGCAGAAGATGAGAGCTATGTGGAACCTGTGGACATTGATGACTTAACTCTCTCTACATTTGATGAAGAAGAGCCTCCCCGTGTGTAGCCCTCTACATCCTGTGCAGTGCCCTCAGAGAATCCACATGTGTTGCCCTCTGCGCCATCAGTGTTTCCCCGTGTGTTTCTCTCTGCACCTTGTGGAGTCGCCTCACCTTTTGGTCCCTCGCCAACTCCACCCACTGCACAGTCTGCAGCGGCTCTACAAAGGACAGACAGAAACATGTCTAGTGAGGTTCTTCACTTCACCTTGCCATTGTTTAAAGCAAGGACCACAATGGAAATAAGTTAATGAAAGTTTTTTGTGTTATCCTTGATAAGAAAGATGTAACAGTTTATTGTTACATTTTTTTTATGTGTCAGATAAACTCAAACTCTGCAGTGCAATCTGAACAGAACAGAACTATTTGTATATATTAAACAGTCCAGTCTTGATGTTTAGTGTTTATCTTGAAACTGAGTCTTATTTCGTGTTTTTTTTTTTTTTTTTTTTTTTATTGACATTTTTTACATCATGACTCTTATATAAGTATTAAAGACCTGTGTTTACAATTTACTGAGGATATAGTGTCAACACATGATACATGTTTTCAGGTCTTTAAGTCATTTATAAGCTTATTCTTAACTTTCCTAATAAGCAATATAATTAATACCTGAGAAGAAGGCATGGAATGTATTTGGACATTCTACAATGATTATTAATGTTATTAAGTTACTAAGAGACTAAAAGCCCAAAATTATTTGAAAGATCACCTCATAGAAAGAATGAAATTTTAAAGAGATTAAAATAACGTACCAAAATCAACAAGATTGACAATGCTTTCTAAAAAATACCTAAGGAAATCTAATATATATATATATATATATATATATATAATGATATAACGATTAACGGAAATACTGTAACACACAAATAACAGTTTTTTTTTTGTTTTTTTTTTAATAATTACTATTAGTGAGCACATAACACATAGAACCACAAACATACAACAAACATGATCAAACAATCGCAAAGAAATAATGAACGACCTTTTCATAACGAAATATGACATAAATGCATATACACATACCTCAGCTTCGACGGCGTTGACAAATGTACCAAACAGTAGATCGAAAACTGTACATTTGCAGAAAAAAATTGATGAAACAACTTTGCGGCGACAGGTAACGCACTTACTGTAATAACTTAGGTTAAAACCCTAAGACCCGCTGAAGACCCGACTGGTCAATATCGCTGCCTGAGCCTTCATTTGGTTGGTCAACAAAGCAGTGCGGGCCTCAGTTACTGTCTTTCGTTTGATTGGCCAATAATGTGCGTTCCTTTCATTGGTTGATTTCTGGTAGAATTCCAGAAGCGCTACAAACGATTGACTCATTTGTGGATGTCACTACCAAAAATAAGCTTGCGCGGTACATAAAAACTTGCGTCTTTTGTGAGAGGGTGCTCGCTGCAGAGCCAAATGGGAGGAGCTGGAGATCTATCTCCTCCACGCTGGAGGTAATGGGTGGAGATAGACACCTAACCACACCCTAACCCTACCCCTTACCCTATCCTAAACAGAACTCCACCCATTAATTCACACAGAGGTGGAGCTGGACATCCAGAGAGGGGGAGCTGGAAGCCATTCGGCTCTGCAGTGAGCAGTACTTGGAGACAAGCAGTACTTGCCTTTTGCAGTACTGTTTATCTCAGCAAGGCATTGGTGGGTGGACTTATTGTAAATAGCTTCTGCCGACAAATTGGTCTATTTGTCCTTAGATAAATACACCCCATTTCTTTTTAGTGCTGCTTTACACAGAATGTGAATTTTGTTTGCATAATTGGAATATTACTTTTATGATGTTATTTATATATTATATTTTTGCAATATTATAATTATTTAATATCTTTGAAATAATCACTACTGTATAAAGCGCTATAGAGATAAAGGGTGACATCATTTTACTTGATTGGAAACGTGCTGTAGACATTAAAGTACAATTTATGTCCTACTAACGATATTGTTTTTAGATACACAACGACAGTTTGTAGTTTATATGTATATGCATATATGTACACATACATGTGTTAGATTTATAATTGCTATTCACTGACTCCAGTTCACTCACACATTTGAAGATGAAAAGTCACATGGAGCACATTGCATTCTGGGAAACAGTATCCCATGCAGTGTCTTCAGATGCATACATCAAATTTCAGCAAATGTAGCAGGTATTCCACGTATTCCATGCATAATACTGAAATTCGAAGAATGTTCAAGATTCATATTTAAATTCTGTGGTAATCCGTGTTATACAGTAAATTACATTTTTATAACTGGATCACGCGATTCTGTTCATGTTTTTTTCTGCGATAGTAATCATAGTAATAAAAAAATAGTGTTTTACTCAGGAAATACGGCTTTTATCAAATTGCATTCTTAAAGTATCAGTACTAGTAAAAAACAGAATCGTACCATTTTTAAAAGCAGGATATTGTGTTACCTTTTTTGTACCGGTATATTGCGCAACACTACACTGTTCTAAATGGACAAAGCTGCAAGCTGTTTAATCTATGTAAACCAGAATAGAAAGGGTTTTACATCCCAAGTTTTTTTACATGGTCCTTCAAGCCAGAGGAGTGAACCTAAGGATGTCTCATCCAGTGAAGGATGCTCCCATGCCACCTTGGAGAATTGTGAATGCACCCACTCACTTAGCGGACTATAAGCTCAGTGGACCAATGCCTTATCAGTGCCCACCATTCAAACCAGTGCAGAAGAGTCACAGAGCATGGTGTGTCATTCGAGATCCACCTCACCTATCGGCCAAGCATTAGGAACTCCAGAGTGGTTCCTCACAGACCAGTGAGAAGATGCATTAGACAAGCTCTGAGAGTTTGTTGCTGCAGATGAAGCAGGATAATGCAGCATCAGCAGTTGAAGGAGCTTAAATTGGAATGGAACGTTCTAACCACTCTACCATGACCATCCCCACACTCCCTCTCTCTAGCAGTCAGTCCTTACGTCTCATGATCACACCACTCAACGCCAGCCTAGTGCTTCCAACTGCCTCCATCTCCCAATTCAGACCAACTTTGATTGACGAGTGCCCTGACCTAACTGAAAATTTTAGGCAAATGAACATCCCCACTTCTATTGGCGAGAAAGTGACATTTCCATCCCAGTTTGGAGACCCACCTGAATCCAGGTATACTGATTCTTCCCAGTACTCCCTGCCACCTAGCCAGTTTAAATATGCAACTTTTTCTCAGAGGCAGAGGAGACCTGCTCAGGCAGAGTCCAGCTTTGGACCACCATGGTATCCATCCACGCATGAGAAAACTTATAGAGGTTCATGCACGTCCTGATTTTGCTGAGTTAGATGTGTTCCTGGGTCAACATATTTTGTTGACCCTGGAACAACATTTTAATCCAAAAATGTAATCTTGACCACATCCCTACACCTAAACCCAACCTTACCCATGAGTAATCCCTAAAATCAGAGGAAATGACAGATGAATGACACTGATGTACAAGCACCAAACACTGATTGTAAGCCTAAACTTCACAAAAACTATAAACTGTTTTTTCAAATCTGATTGGTTAATTACAATGTTGTTCTAGAGTCAACAAAGATGTTGATCCAGAAACATGTCGGACTTGGTAAAATCAGGTTCTGCAGAGGTTCATCACCATCTATTCCCTTATTGGCATCTCCTGATTCAGGAGAGTTTGTGAGGCTGAGGATTGCTTTGGTTATTGATTTAGTGGCTCGTTTCCACTGAGCAGTACGGGTCAGTACAGTACGGTAGGATTCAGGAGCGAACACCCTGATCCAGCTTGCATTTCCACCGCCAACAGTATCCTTACTTGATAGGCGTGGTGTATGCCGGAAAGTAGCGATCAACGATAAAACGCGACAATAAGCACAACTCTCTCTGATTTTGTTAAATGTTAGTATTAATGAACAATAATAGCCATTATTTAAGTATAAGTGCAAAATATAAGAGGCTTATATAAGAGGAAATTAAGACAAAAGCAAACAATTCATTCAAACGCATGCTACAAAGTCAGCGCTGTACTATGGTAAAGTTCAAAAGAAATATAAACATAACTTTGTGCTCAGCCAAAACGATATGACCAGAAACAAATGATAGATTAATGACACCAACGTTTGCCTGTTAGATATACCCAAAACAAATTGTATCTCATGTTTAATCACTACAGAGACATCAGAGCCAGCGGCAAATGTCAGAGGAACTAGCCGAGCTAAGGCTGCTCTAGGGCGGATACATGAGCACTGAGCACCCAGTGATCGCCTGGAGCTAACATCTCCGAAATTGGCATAGCAAATTTTCAAATAGGTGCTATCTTTATAAATTAACTGCAGACTGCAGTTTTAAACAACTACATTCTTGCCTGAAAAACTCTTAAAACTACATTTCCTGACACAACAACAGTAATATTTTTAAAATTATGCGGGTTTTTGGGCAGTGACATTTCACTAGTCCACAAGAACAGACAAGAACGCATAACGAGAAACGGCTATTGTCTGTGTGAAAATATAAAATTATAAAATACACTCTTATATTTTTTGTTTGCGCACTCTGATGTAAAGAAGCCCAACCCGTATGAACAGCATAGCGGAACGACTGAAGGAGAAGCTTTATTTTCTTGTACCATGCACAAGTGATGATTCTAGTCAACCAATCAACGATCTGCAGTGAGTTTAGCTCCCCCCCCTTTGGTACCGTTTTCTGTGCTATGTACCCCAACGGAAGGGTACCAAAAAAGTGGTACGGTACGGTTTGCTATTTTGGTACCATTCACAACTTCTGACAATGGAAACGGACATAATTGCGTACTGTACTCTACTGTACTGAACCATACCGCGCAGTGGAAATGAGCCATAGGTTCCATATTCTCACGGATCACCGGAGACTAGGAAGCTCTTCTTGTGGCCGACTCATATTGCAACTCGAGCTTCCCATTCACCAACACCATGAGGACTCTTAATAAGATGCATGGACAGCCACATCAATTGGCCCTGCAATGCATTGCTGAATTAATAGATGGATCTAATATATGCAGTAATGGCTTCAAAGCCTTCAGAATGAGCTGTAATGTGGATCTCATGTGCCCTGGCTGCTGAGTAAACTGTCACACAATCTCCAATCATGTTTTAAGAGGTACACACATCCTCTTCAAGTCAACATCCCAACACTACTAGACTTGCGGACTGGCTAGAGTATGAATTTTAAGTCCAAGAGGATAATAGCCAGTATGCTAGCCACACAAGGTAGGAGGCTCCATTATTCAACAGAGAGGTAAGGAGATAGATCAAGCAGCCCTATAAACCTACCACTACCTACCACCTACCACTCAGAACAGAGAATAATGGTAGGCTGGTTTAAGTTGGAAGTAGCTGGTTTTAACTAGTCTCCCAGCCTGGCTAAGCTGGTCAGGCTGGTTTTAGCTGGTTGTTCCAGCTGGTCTCCCAGCCTGACCAGCCTGACCAGCTAAGACCAGCCTGAAAGTGGCCAGAATGACCAAGGTAAAGTCACAGAAGAATCTCCACCAATTAGTGTAGTTCTGTATGTTGACTGCCCAACCTGGAACAGCAAAGTATTTTTGAAGGTGAGCAAAATACTACTCCACAATATCAGGAGATTTATGGAGGCTTACACTATCCTGAATTTTGGGTCAGAGCCACATACTTCAGGAGGCAGTGCAGAGACTAAGACTAGAGGGAACACCAAGACAAGTACTTTCATCATATCACCAGCTGCTCGCCCTGGCAAGAAGTACAAGACTCATAGCGCATTCACCGCTAAAGCCTTGGGCCTGGCTGAAAATACTCAGCCAGTAAGTGTCCTACACTCTTAAGAAAAATGTTTCTGAACAGTACCAGAAAAGGGTTCTGCAGCTTGCAACAATAGCAGAGCACTTTTTGGTGCTAAATAGAACCCTTTTTATAGGGTTCCATAAAGAACCATGCTTTGAAAATGCTATACAGGACCTTAATGGGATTATAAATAACCTTTTTAATGATAGTTTGATTGTCATTAATATTAGCATAATAATACATTTATATCATTACTAATATTATTTGTCTATATTATTTGTTTCTTACTCCTCTATCTGCCTGGTATTACAATACCTTGTAGTGTCTAATAGGGTTTTACATAAAAAACACAACAACAACATGTGTCAATTAGGTACTTTTACTTTTTATTGATTTTGCTGCAGAAATGACAGCGCTCTATCACGTTATTAGCAGAATACATTAATAAATGACAACTGACATTGAACATAAATAAATACTTAAAAAAGTAAAACAAAATAGAACCAGAAAATAGTGAAATGGAGACCAAGTTCCAGTGAAATACTGTATTTTCATAATCCTCTATGATGCCTGTAAGTCCATTTTTTGTATTTTGGTGTGATTGAGTGGCAGTTTCTCTCTGCAGATGACAAGGTTGTAGGATGTGATGCATCTGAAATGCACAACTGAGTTTAAAGCTATAATGCGTCTCCTTCCATTTGTTTTTGTAAAAACAACAACAAAAAAGGACTATAAATTGAATATTTTTGTTGCTTAGTGGTGAGTAGAAGAGAAGTATCCTTAACTGAACAGGGCTGCTCAGACTTACATATTCTCTTAAACTGAAAAGAAAAAAGACATGATTGGTTACTGTCATGATCTGGGCTGTGGGGCTTCCCTCAGCCACCTGAGGTCGCTGGTTTCCCTGCACTGCACTTCCCTGATTGTACACCTGTCTTGTCATTAGCACTCATCTAAGCTCTCACCTGTTCACAATTACCTGGTCTATAAGAACTCTCATTTTCCACTACTCATTCTGGCTGCATTGTCTTCGAGTGTGTTTCTGTTCTGTTTATTTTTTGATCTTAGATTCCAGTTGTGTTGTGCCGTGTTGGCCTTTGGTTTATGTTCATTTGTGTTTTGTTTAATTAAAATCCCTTCCCTGCATTTGGACCCAGACCTCCTTTTGCCCGTGACAGAATGCAGCCAGCACCGATGGGCCCAGCGGGGAGGAATTTTTTTTTTAGGGAGGCGGCGACCACCCGCTCTGTTCCCGAAACGGCGGGGATGTCCTTCGAGGCGGCGTCGGCCGCTCGTTTCGAGTTCATCTATGCCTGTCTGGCGAGGATGGACACCTGTAGGGCAGAGGCTGCGCAGATGCGGCCCTGCTTTCTGGCGGGGGCGGAGACGCTCTTCCGCGGGCAGGCGGCGGCGACCGCTATCTCCGTTCCTGACGCGGCGGCGACCGCTCTCTCTGTTCCTGATGCGGCGGCGACCGCTCTCTCCGTTCCTGACGCGGCGGTGACCGCTCTCTCTGTTCCTGACGCGGCGGCGACCGCTATCTCCTGTCCGGACGCGGCGGCGACCGCTCTCTCTGTTCCTGACGCGGCGGCGACCGCTATCTCCTGTCCGGACGCGCCGGTGACCGCGCTTGTTGTTCTGGAAGCGGCGGTGACCGCGCTCTCTGTTCCTGACGCGGCGGCGACCGCTATCTCCTGTCCGGACGCGGCGGCGACCGCTCTCTCTGTTCCGGACGCGGCGGCGACCGCTATCTCCTGTCCGGACGCGGCGGCGACCGCTCTCTCTGTTCCTGACGCGGCGGCGACCGCTATCTCCTGTCCGGACGCGCCGGTGACCGCGCTTGTTGTTCTGGAAGCGGCGGTGACCGCGCTCTCTGTTCCTGACGCGGCGGCGACCGCTATCTCCTGTCCGGACGCGGCGGCGACCGCCCTCTCTGTTCCTGACGCGGCGGTGACCGCTATCCCCGTTCCGGACGCGGCGGTGACCGCTATCCCCGTTCCGGACGCGGCGGTGACCGCTATCCCCGTTCCGGACGCGGCGGCGACCGCTATCTCTGTTCCAGACGCGGCGGTGACCGCGCTTGTTGTTCTGGAAGCGGCGGTGACCGCGCTCTCTGTTCCTGACGCGACGGTGACCGCGGACGTTCCACTGGTGGCGAGGCCAGCTCACGTTCCCCTGGCGGCAGTGTCCACTGACGTTCCTCCGCTGCACGGGCCTGGCCCGCCATCCCTCCCCCTGATGCACCTTCCACCGTTCCTCCTCCCTCCAGACTTTTTTTTTTTGGGAACGTCTGGAAGCCGTTCCCTTGAGAGGGGGTACTGTCATGATCTGGGCTGTGGGGCTTCCCTCAGCCACCTGAGGTCGCTGGTTTCCCTGCACTGCACTTCCCTGATTGTACCCCTGTCTTGTCATTAGCACTCATCTAAGCTCTCACCTGTTCACAATTACCTGGTCTATAAGAACTCTCATTTCCCACTACTCATTCTGGCTGCATTGTCTTCGAGTGTGTTTCTGTTCTGTTTATTTTTTGATCTTAGATTCCAGTTGTGGTGTGCCGTGTTGGCCTTTGGTTTATGTTCATTTGTGTTTTGTTTAATTAAAATCCCTTCCCTGCATTTGGACCCAGACCTCCTTTTGCCCGTGACAGTTACAATTTAAAAAGTTAAAAATTATAGACATTTTAAGAAAGAAATCATTGTCCTGCAGAGAGTGTGTTGACAGTCTATAGCTGGATAGCTGAACTGCAGAAGATCAGTAATAAGCCATTTTTTAAGAGTGTAGCCTCTGTTAGTAATAACTAAATAAGTAATAATAATAAAAACAAAATTCTAACAATATGGATTATAAATTCAATGTCTCTGTTACTTACTTAGTGAAGAAAAGGAGTATCCTCAGCTTAACAGAGCTGCTCACACTTACAAGTGATCAAAAAAGAAGAGAAAAGAACATGTTTGTTTGGAATCCAGATACGATTTTAAATTTAATTTGTAATAAATAATTTTGTTAAAAAATTCTACTACAAATTCTAAAGTTTATTATTATTTATTTTGGAAACCATACAGCCATAATGAGGTTTTATACCATGATCTTACTAATAGGCCTACTGCAGTTGCAAGAAATATGGTAAATTTTAATATGGCAATTACAAGGTATAATTTTAGCATAATAAACAGCTTTAAAGCCTGTGTCCGATGCATTAAGAATGAATATTTATTCTATATATTTCTTCTCTTTAAGTACATTTTATAAGCTTAAAAGCAAAATAAGAAAGATAAATGACAGTGTCTTACTTTAAGTGTTAAATCTTTACAAATGTTACGGTTGTTCACCTAAATGTCTCCATTTACGCATTCAACTTTTTTCTGTGGAATATAAAACATATCATTTGATCTTGTTTTTCTTTAGTTTTTTAGGTTTTTTTTGTTTTTGTTTTTTGACCATACAGAAGTCAGGTGTAACCAAGATGTTTTGGTTACATCATACAAAATATCTTCATACCAGAAAGTCATACCAGTTTGGAATGACATGAGGGTTAGTAAAAGATAACAGAATTTAACAGCAGTAAATTTACGTAATTGCATCCTATAGCTCAAAATCAGTGCTTTACTGTCAAGTCCATTTCTGTGTGACAAAATTTGCATTAAATGCAATAACATCTATCATTATTTATTTCTGTCCTATTTAATCTATTACTTTATTATTTCTAATTTAAGGCCCTAACCCCAGCAAAACATTCATAGGTCAGCTCATGAGGTGGATTAGCTGGATTTGTCCAAATTAATTTTAGTATTTAAAGTGTATTCTTTGCCATACTGTGGTTGTTGTGTTTAGCTTTTGGATAAATTATTCTAGACCTAAAGTGTTTTGCTTCATCTGAGTTTTTATTATTATTATTATTATTATTATTATTATTATTGATAATAAAAGGACTGCTGCACTTAAATCCAGCATTTTATTTCATTTGCTGCATCCATGCCATGGCAGGCACCATGTTTTCCATGACTTACATTTAATATATCCAATTTATTTATCAGATACACATTTTAGATGCATTTCATTTATATGTTCCATACTACGACTCTATGACACGACATGCCACGTGTATGATAACAAATGTGCTATGCATGTACAAATAATTTGTATTTTACACATACAAAGACATATTTTGTGTATTAATAATTATATATGAGGCATTTATGCCAACAAACATATTGCTCTGGGACAAATGTATATGTCAGTATATGGAATTGTTCCAGTTTCTAATACGTTTCATATTTAGCTGCATATTTGTATATAAGGATATTTAATATACGAGACAAAATATGTAGTACACATATATAAACATACTCTATATGAACATATATTTCATTTATTATGTTATATTTCCTATATGAATGTATAGGCCTATTTTGGTATAGGCAGACATAAGAACCCCCTCTCTTCCGATGTGGTTCAAAGGAATGCAGTGCCCTACAGTTTGGCTGTAGGAGTTGCTGGCACCATACCACCTTTCAGGACTTCATTCTTGATTTTCTTTTTAGGTTTATTGTCATAAATGGATGTTTTAACCTTCATGTGTCCCACTATTTACCTCATAGCTGAGGCTTTGTTGGTGCGGGGCCATGTGTCCTCAGATTGGTTGTCCTCTGGGGACCAAACACATCCGAGATCCACTGTTGCTTAGCCTGGGGCAGCAAGGTGCCCAGTTTCTATGTGGTGCCATTTAGAGGCACAACAGCAGTGTTGGTGTTGGAAAGGCTTTGTCCTGCCAGGAGGAGGCTTACATACTTTGCTCCCCTTTTCACCAAGTCTAGGCAGCAGCAGAGGCTGAAAGCAAGAAGGTCGTAAATACGCTACATGGCTGCACACATCACACCACCCTGTTCAAACTACATAACCACAAACATTTTTGCATTCCTCTATGTAAATATGAGCTTGACAGACTTGTTTTTGCAGCGCCTCACGCATGACACGCATGGCATAAAAACGTGGCGCTCAGGTTTCAATACAATGTCAACTTTTTTTAATAGCAAAAAAATACACTATTCTGTGTCATCAGACCGTGTGAGAGACAGGTAGGTGTTGAGCATCCTAAAGTCAGAATAATGAATGACTTATAGTTAGGGTTGTCAAATGTTTAATCTAATTAATTATGATGTGTTGATTAATTAATCGCAAAATAAATTAGACTGAAATACCCACAAGAGATTATTTAAAGCTATTTTTGTGTTAAATGAGAAAGTATCAAGAAGACATTACAAATTGTAGCTTTAGAAAGAAATATTTTGTTTGATATAAAATGTATTACACAAACATTTAGGCTGCAACAGTAAACTATGGAACAGAAAAGAAAAAAATCTGAGAAACATCTCAGTATTATATCTCAGTCTCGGAAGTAAGAAGTGTATTATCCTTCACCTGAAATGTTTGTCTTTTCATCTTGAAACGGAGGCAAATGCTGGATCACAATAATTAGGAACCACAGTTTTCACAAATCTCTTCACTCGATTGGGATGTTCTCTTTTATTCTAGACGGCAAGGGCAGTGACTCTAACATCGAACGTATTTTGCAGTATTAAACACGTATTTATACCGAAAATTCTTTAAAAGGAACACAAAGAATGGCCTTCTCAGTTGCAATTCTTGTGTCATCAGAACAGGGTGTTTAACGCACCACTGTTTACGTTTAAAATAGGCAAGGCAGTTTTTCATCAGTTCTGTGTTTTATTCCAAAGTAACTTATTTGGTGTTTGTGCACTTAACGTCAAATAATCTCAGTGTATAATGTTAAAAGTATAGGTGCATTGGTGTGTTGGTGTTTGTGGCATACACAAGAAATCAGCATCAGAAAGAGCTTCATTGCCAAGTGTGCTTATATGCACACAAGGTATTTGTCTTGGTGACAGAAGCTTCCAGTGCACAGGATGACAAGTGACAAAACACAGATAACAAAAATAAACGTGATTAAAATGAATATGTGGAGAAAAAAAAATACACAATAGACAACATAAAGTAGGCTAATACAGATGTGCTATATACAAATTATTCAAGGGAAAAAAAAGGAACGAATGAATTTTGCACTCATTTTTAATGAACACAAATAAAAAAAAGACATTTTTCCATTTCGAATGGAGTCCTGCTCTTATCTGTATGACTATAAATGACAGAGTATGAAGTTGTTTCCGCTGCTGAGGAAAGAAATTTAAGTGATGACGCTGGCGCCTCGCGCACTCACACAACACAGGCTATCAGTTCTGTTCATTATCAAAGTAAAACACAGTCAACAAAACAAACATATAAAAAGTTATTATGCGTAATTTAATTTAGCAGTTGTGCAATATAAAAGTATCATCACTTGTCTAGCTGCTGTATCTCCAAACGCATTTCTCATGTGAAGGGTGCTTTGGAAGTTTAGTTGGCAGAGAACATAAACCACACCGCTTTATTTGACATCAATTAATACACAATATTAATGAAATAAACCCAGCAAAACCAAGTTATGACTGATGTGTAGACTGTTTACACTATACTGCACTTGACTGTAGGTGCGTTTATCTGTTTAGAATTTAATGAACCAGTTGCAACTTAGTGAAAGTGAACTACACAATAGGCTACTCACCTTTATGTTATTATCTGCTTTATTTATTTATTTATTGCATTTTATTTATTTATTTATTTTTTTTTGGAACACACACACACTAGGGTGACCACCTGGCAATAAGGCTGTTGCGGGAGTTGTGATTTTGCGGGACAATGCCGGACACGTGTGAGACTGATCTCACACGTAACATAACATTTTCTACTGTTATGCTATGTAAATACTGATTACAACCGTTGTCACATGCGCTGATCTGTGTTTCTGAGCGCGCACAGGCAAACGAGAGAAAGCGCGTCTTTTTTATGAGAGTGAAGAGAATCCACTTGCGAGAGAAGAGATTTGTGCTTGCGCATTTTGATGCATTACAATAATGCGCTGCAGACATTTGTCATTAAAACAACGCCATAAAAACTACCACAAACGAACTATTAAAATAAGAGGAAAGTCGCCCTTTTTTTGGTTAAAATTAATGGAGAATATCTTGTTTTTCCGTGTGCGCTCGACCATTTTTTTCGTCGGTGGCTCTAGATCACTTGATGAGGAAAAAGAATAAATAAAAAGCTTTCTTAAAAAGGCAAAAGAACGCATGGACGTTTTCTTAATATGATCATTAAAAACCAATAGACAGTGAAAATGCGGGACATTTTCTCACTATGCGACGTGCGGGACAAGGGGTGAAAATGCTGTGCTGTACAACGCAAAGCGGGATAGGTGGTCACCCTAACACACACACACACACACACACACGTTTGTTTTTGTGAATTGTGAGGACTTTCCATAGACTTATATAGATTTTATACTGACCAAACGATATTGTCTATCCCCTAACCCAACCCTAACCCTAAACCTAGCCCTCACAGAAAACATGTTTGCATCGTTACACTTTCAGATAAACATAATTTACTATTTATATATTACTATATTTACTATTATATATTGTGGGTCCCCACAATGCCAAAAAATTCAGGTTTTACTATCCTTGTGGGGACATTTGGTCCCCACAATGTAGCAAAAACAAGTACACACACACACACAAGTTTTGTTCTTATCCAAAACAACGAGATGTTTTTTTTATTTTGTGAGTTTGCATTCAAATACTTAACTTTCAATATTAAAGATACCATTGTAATCACTGTGTTTAAAAAATTACAGTTTATTAACTTGTTCTCTGCCTTCCTCTCTTATTCTTATAACTGCTGCATTCTTTTAGGAGGTATTTGCTGCTTTATTGTCATTCCGCTACATGTGTAGAAATACAGTTGAACGAAATGTCGTGTCTCACAGGACCACGGTGCTACATAAATAAACATAAATATAAACATACAACAATAGACGTAAGAGCAATTTTTAAACCTATACATAGCTAAGTTACAGACTATACACATAAACTATACATACCTAAAACAGACTATACAAGTACTTTTCATAATACTGTACAATGTTGTGCAAGATATTGTGCAAAAGAGGTATTTAAGGTTAAAAAACAAGTAGTGCAATATGACTTATAGTGCATTCACAAGTAAACATTTGTGTTATCTTATTATAGTCCTTGTAACATATAGTGTTAATAAGAAAGTGTCTGGTGCATATAGAGAGAAGAGTGTGTTTCTACAGGTAGTTTGTCCAGCCCATTCACCTGTACACTCTGTTGCACAGTATTTACATTGAAACATGGAGTGATGGTAAGAGAGTGTCTGGTGCATATAGAGAGGAAAGAGTGTGTTTTTCTACAGGTGGTTTATACATATATAAAAGGAGCCGTTTTTTCCCATGTTTCTTCTTTCAATATTAAATCAAAAAACGAATGAATGCAATGTACACGGACCTGAAGTCCATAGAATGCAGTAATGCCTCTATAATTCAAAAAATGGTGGGCGTGGTTTTCAGATTATGACGCGTGTGGCTCTGTCTCTATGACACATTCAGACACTTGCCGCCACCTACTGGCGGATTTAGTGTCAGATTTATTTATCCATGACAAATAAAAATACTAAAATGCATTTGAAATGCATTTATTTCATGCTAAGCACTACAAATACATTGACATATTATGTACTTGATAAAAATACCCTCAAGTTGTACTTTTAGTATAGTAAACTGGTATATTTAAAGTCTGCTAAATTGGAACAACTAATTTTGTACTTAATGCACTTTAATTGTACAGAAGTAGTGCTGAAGTCCAACTAAAGATATACTTGAGTATATTTAATTGTGCTAAAGTGGAACTATTGCAAGTATACTTTAGGTGCACTTTAAATATTCTGCATTTAAAGACCGATGTTATTGAAAGATACTACAGTCCTCATCGATAGTGACATTAAAACACATTTTAGGCTTAATATGAAGAAATGTGCATTGTGCACAAGTAGTACTTGAGACTGTACTTATTTTAAAATAAATGCAAAATATTATACAATTGTTGTCCACGTCGCACACGCATTAATAAGGGGTGTCATTTTGGTCATTTGATATAGGCCTACAGACAGACAGAGAGTTTATGCATACATGTGTGTGTGTACATTGGTTTAACCTACATTGTGATGACAAAAAAAAAAAACCTTACAATTTAAATAACAATTAATTAAAAAATGTTGCTGCTTTTAAATATTCAGTATATTTAAGCATTCAGTGTATCCAGACTTCATGTCATGTAAGTCTAAACTTAGTCTCCTCTGTTAGTTTTGCAGTGGTTTTGACATTGACATTTTTGAAAGATATGACTAGGCAACAATAAAACCCTAATTATTTGATGTGCAGCAAAGCATTAATATATTAATATTCAAATACAAATTATGGTAAAATAAAAATGGGCTGCAGAAATCACTGCAGAAATGAAGCCCATTCAGATGAACCAACTACATCACATGGTGACAGCACCTCATGTGGAAAACACTGAAAGCATTTATGTTCCACCTCTTTCTCATCCATTCATCATTGTTCTTTGAGAAGAACAAATAAACATCTCAAGAATTTTTTTTTCAAACTTTCAAACAAAATTTAAAAAAATAATTACAAACTGTAAGTAAATCATTCTGTGAAATGCATGGTTGTGAAGCTGCTTATCAGCAACTAAAAACTATTATTCCCAACCACCGATGTACTCTTAGAGAAAGTTTTACCAAATAAAATCAATACACCACCATACATTTTGTACTAATTGTCTGAAATTATTGAGCTCATTTCATGTACAGAAGTCATTCAAGTTCAAGGATAATTTTTGTAAGCTTTATTTTGCAAAAGGAATTTAATTGAATGTCCAACATTCAAAAACAGTGAAAACATATTTCAAAACATACTGAACAAATGCAATACACTTGCTTTGTATTTTTTTTTTATACTGCAAAGATGTTGGTGCACTGAAAATATTCTCCTGCAGCCAACAGAAAACAAGACATATGCTGACAGTCATGATAAAAATTTCATTTACACAGAACAAAAGCCAAAAACCTGAGCTCACCTAAAACGTGTTGCTGCAAGCACTGGTGATTTTCATCAGAAAATACAAATGCATGTTTATCATTCATACTGTAGAAAGAATTTTGATGACCTTCTTTCCATTATATACACAAACACCCCATTCCAAATAACTTTTCCAGTTTAAAATTTTGGCCTTAGAACATCAAACCAATAAAAAAAAAGAAAAAAAAAAACACAACAGTTCTGCAAATGAATAAAAAACAAAACAAAACAAAATAGACAAACAAACAACATAGAATAACATGGCTGGAAAAGTCATCAGTCATCAATCATTTTGAATATGTCTGTACTAGCTTTGCATTTTGTTTGCATTTAAGCCATTCCATTGTTGTTTTGGCAGTATGTTTAGGGTCATTGTTGTGTTGGAAGGTGAATGTCCTGCCCATCTTCAGCTGTCTAGCAGAGGGACGCAAGTTTTCCTCAAAAATTTGGATGTACCTGGCATCATCCATTTTCCTTTCAATCCTGACCAATCACCCAGTCCCAGCTGAAGATAAATAGCCGCGCAACATAATACTGCCACCACCATGCTTCACAGTAGGTATAGTGTGTTTGTGTGGTGTGCTGAGTTTACTTTTCGCTAAAAATAGCACTTGGAGTTCAGTCCAAAAAGGTCAATTTTGGTCTCATCAGACCATAGCATTTTTCCAAATGTCTGAGTGTGACACTTTTTTAGGAAAGGTTTCTTTCATGCCACCCTGCCATACAGGCCAGCTTTGTGAAAAGCTTGGGACAAGCACAGACCCAGCCATAGAGCCTTGTAAGTCCTTTAAAGTTGCCTTAATTTGGCCTCCCTTAGGAAAAAGAAGTTTATTCAAGTGTGCTATTAGTATACTTCTTTTAAACTTAAAATAGAAAAGTATACTTTCAGTCTACTTCTTATGTACTTCTCAGAAATGTGCTTTATATACTTCTCAGAAATATACTTAAAATGACATTTAAGTATACTGGATTTATACTTACAAAAAGTCTAAATATATTTGAGCCATACTTGTGCTCTGAGAATCTGTGTTTTCATTGTTATACATGAGAGATGCTATTACAACATCTTCTGTACAAAATTTCCAAAACACAAGTGAAGAAGAAACCAAAACAGATGCTTCCACACTGTAAAAAATGCAAATACATATTTTCCATTTTACGAAACATTTTGAGTCTCAAATACTAAAAAATGCCATTTTCTTAAAAAACTAAAAACCCTTGTCAGACCAACAAAATTACACAATTGTTGTCCTAACTAGTCAAACACAATTGTCTGAGCAAAGAATTTCATATTGTTGAAATTTTAAGGCTTTGTAAGTTCCCAGCATGCATTGCAGCATGAATAAATTATCCAGTTACTGTTAAAGGATTATTGTTTTTCTGTTTGCTGACTTCATTTAAACTTTTTTTGTTGTTGTTTTGTCATTATTGTTAGTTATTTGTTGTACTGTGACATAAAGATCTCATCTTTTTAATATTTGCTGATTGCCACCATTCCTGAGGTTTGTGTTTCTAGTTTTGAGGCCTAGATACTTTCAACCACTTATATCTATTTCTTGGATGTCTTAATCTTGTAAAATGCTTTACAAACAAAGACAACGTTGTCTACATATTAGATTAAGTCATTCGTAGTGATTTGTATGTTCAGATATTCATATAACAAAATGTATAAAAATTAATATAGTAGTATACTTGAAGTATGATATGAAGTTCGCTTAAAGGAAACTTACGAGTATACCTGCAGTGTAAAACTACTAATCTAGTAGTTCACTGAGACTGTACTTCAAAGTGTACTAAAATGCATAAAAAAGTATTTAATTAGTAAATTATCAGTATTCCTATTAGTTCACTTTTAGTATACTTGCAGTACAAACTGAAAACATAGATGTAAACTAGTTGTGTACTCAAAGTTTACTACTGTTATACTTAAAGTATACTTAGAAGTATACTTTTATATACTAGAAAGTGGGCCAATTTAGTCCCAAGGAGTATTAAAGTAGTACACTGAAAAGTATACTACTAGTATGCTGATATTTGTATACTTACCTCATAAAGTATACTTAAAAATATACTTGAACTTTACTTAAGTATACTTAATAAAATAAACTTGAAGTATACTTCTTTTTGGTAAGGGCTCCTGGTAGCTTCTCTTATCAATGTCCTCCTGGCTCTATCATCCACTTTGAACAGACGGCCTGATCTAGAAAATGTGCTGGTGGTGCCTTATGCTTTACCACTTCCTAATGATGCTCTGAACAGTATTCTGAGGTATGGCTAAAGCCTTTGAAATGTTTTTGTAGCCTTCACCTAACTTGTGCCTTGTGCCTTTCACTTTCCCATCCATGGTGAATTCTTTAATTATTAGAAGATAGAAGAAATTCAAGATGACTGTCAGTCTCCTCGGACTGGGGCTCCATGCAAGATCTCGCCTTGTGGAGTATCAGTGATGCTGAGAAAGGTGAGGGATCAGCCTAGAACTACACGGGAGGACCTGGTCAATGACCTGAAGAGAGCTGGGACCACAGTCTCAACGGTTACCATTAGTAACATACTACACCATCATGGATTAAAATCCTGCAGCGCGCGCAAGATCCCCCTGCTCAAGCCAGCACATATCTAGGCCCGTCTGAAGTTTGCCAAAGACCATCTGGATGATCCAGAGGAGGCATGGGAGAAGGTCATGTGGTCAGGTGAGACCAAAATAAACTTTTTGGTATAAACTCCACTCGCCGTGTTTGGAGGAAGAAGAAGGATGAGTACAATCCCAACAACAGCATCCCAACTGTGAAGCATGGGGGTGGAATTATTTGCTTCATAATTTGGGGGTGCTTTTCTGCAAATGGAACAGGACGACTGCACCGTATTGAGGGGAGGATGGATGGAGTCATGTATTGTGAGATTTTGGGCAACAACCTCTTTCCTTCAGTAAAAGCATTGAAGATGGGTCGTGGCTGGGTCTTCCAGCATGACAATGACCCCAAACACACAGCCAGGGCAACTAAGGAGTGGCTCCGTAAGAAGCATTTCAAGGTCCTGGAGTGGCCTAGCCAGTCTCCAGACCTGAACCCAATAGAAAATCTATGGAGGGAGCTGAAACTCTGTGTTGCCCAGTGACCACCCCAAATCATGAAAGATCTGGAGAAGACCTGTATGGAGGAGTGGGCCAAAATCCCTGCTGCGGTGTGTGCAAACCTGGTCAAGAACTACAGGAAAACTTCTGACCTCTGTAATTGTAAACAAAGGTTTCTGTACCAAATATTAAGTTCTATTTTTTTTATTGTATCAAATACTTATTTCATGCAATAAAATGGAAATTAATTACTTAAAAATCATACAATGTTATTTTCTGGATTTTTATTTTTTTTTTTTAGATTCTGTCTTTCACAGTTGAGGTGTACCTACGATGAAAATTACATATCTCTCCATTCTTTGTAAGTGGGAAAACTTGAAAAATTGGGTGTGTATCAAATCAAACTTACCAAACTTATTTGCCCCACTGTATATATATAAATATATATCTGCTCTTTACTATTTTTTCTTTTAACATTAGCACAACATCATTACTTGTGAATCATTCATGGAAAGTTTTATATCTGAAACTTTTTGATTTTGATAGTCCACTCTAGACTTTCTAAGTCAGGGGTGCCCACACTTGGTCCTGAAGGGCCAGTGTCCTGCAGAGTTTTGCTCCAACTTGTCTGAACCCACCTGTTGGGAAGTTTCTAGTATGCCTTGAAAGAGCTTGATTAGATGGTTCTGGTGTGTCTAACTGGGGTTGGAGCTAAATTCTGCAAGACAATGGCCCTCCACGACCAAGTTTAGGCACCCCTGTTCTAAATAACTTTGCAACTGCGTATCAGCTAACAGTCATTAGAGTAGACTATTAGTAGACTTTCTGCTTATCTGCTAACACTTTATTTTAATGGTTCCCTAAAAGACATTCACTGACTATAAGTAACTTTGCAAGTACATATCAACTTATTCTATTAACTGTAACCCTAACTTTAACCTAACACTCTAATGAGTTGGTTGACATGTAGATACAAATGAATGAGAGTTAGTTGAGATTTAGTCACAAAGTTACTTAGAGTTAGTAGAATGTCTGAAGTGGACTCAAAATAAAATGTTTCATGGTCATTTGATGTTTTTTTAAACATTGCTACATTGAACTTGGTTATTTCCCAACTGTCAAAGAATTTTATTGTTACTCACAGTTTGCGATGTGACTTTCTGGCTTGAATTTACAGTTGTAGATGCATTTATACTGTTTATGTTGAAAGAATCAGTTTTGTGAATGGTGATGCTGGAAGACACCTTTATAAAAACATCATGATTTAGATTAAATGTTATTCAAGATAATAAAGGGTGTTGGATATAAATATGAGTTGAATTTATCATTACTTTAACAAGTACAAGAACTATGTATAATTTTGAGCTTGCCAAAAATGACATATCAAGCACATGTTTTATGATGTACTTATAAAAATTACCATGCAGTCTGTTCCTGGATTTTTCATATTTGTTGTGGTGATTGCAATTTTTTTTTTTCCCGTCTTGCGAAAGATCAGATAACTAATTAGGCACATAGCTGAAAAAAAAAATAATAATTAAAATATTTCTAACATTGTATACTTCCACATTTTGCCATATTTAAAGGAATAGTTTACACAAAAATTAAAATTTGCTGAACATTTACTTAGACCATCCAATAGGTAGTTTGTTTCTTCACTGAAACAGTTTTGCTCCAACTTGCCTCCACAAACCTGCCTGCAAGTTTCTGGTATTCCTTCGCATACACATTGAAAAGACATGAGTAAACGTGCTTCTGATCGGAATGTTATCCGATCAGCAAGGACGTATTGTGATCGGATCTCCATGTAATGTAAATGCAATCCAGCCATCGTGTCCGTATTTGGAGATCGATATCATGCAAAACGTTGCCCCCTCTCTGGTTTTCAAATGGTTTTCAAACAAAAACCACCACTTTGGGTCAACTTTGCACCAGGAACATCCTCTGTAGACTGATTTCAATATTGCTCAAAAACAACAGATATGATCGGTTATCCAGATAGAGAAGTCAGCTGATGCTTCCAAGTGTAAACACACCATGCCCTGATTGACTGATAATCCAATCTGTCTGATTGCTTCATGGTGATCGCGTGTTAATGCAAAGTGCATCCAAAGAGCCAACATGTCGGATTGTGTGTATTGCAATTTACCTTTTTGTTAATGTCCTTCTGTTGTTTAACAGAACACCAAGAATGCTGTCTTCATTGTTTGGGTTGGACCCATGCTGAAACAGTTTTCATGAACAGTTCTTGTTCTCCCTGTGAGAGCATGACTGTGGGCACATTGTGTTTGCAACTCTCATTCTTTTTGAAAAGACAGAGAGTGATCTCAGATGCCTGCTATCCTGATCCTTCTATTTCTGCATACAAGGCCTTTGGCGACATGCTCTGAAGACCGAGCACAGAGATGGAAGAGGAGAATTTCCTCTGGGTGAATCCCAGTGGACCACTTGTTCCGCCTGTTACACTTGCACATGTCTTCCAGTTGAGTTTTTGGATGGGTTTGCGAGTGTGTCTCACGGGTCAATTTCTCATTCATAGCTCATGATGAAGATGAGCTGTCAGTCAGCTTTGGAGAATGGGCTAAAGCCATGATAAGGACTCCGCTAACCCCTCGTCTTCAGGTACGGCAGCTCAGTCTGAGGCCGATGTGGAGCATATGACTTAAGTGGATGTCTCTGGTGGAGAGAGAGATGATTATGGTGCATTTATTATGGTGCAAAACCCCAGTACCTGATGTCAACACCTCCCTGGCAAATCCCCCTGAGGAAAGACCTTCTTTCTCAGGGGCAGGCAGTTGTGATAGACACAAACACTCAGGTTTGAGCCCTCTCTTCTAGATGGTTTTATGCCTTGAGGTGGGAACTTTTCACTGCTTGGTGCTCTTCCTGAGGGGAAGAAGACCCACAGAGATGTGTTATAGATCAGAGTTTTCCTTCCTCCAAGAGGACCTGGACAGGCACCTGTGTCCATCCAACTTAAAAGTGTATGTGGCTGCCAAAGCAGGAAATCATGACACTGCGGATGGGAGATTGGTGGGAAAGCACAATGTTATTAGTAGATTCCTAAGAGGTGCATAAAGATTAAAAACAACTCATTCCCTCTTGGGATCTCTTGATGGTCTTACAGGCCCCACAGAGAGATGCATACGAGCCTTTTGTAGTGGACAGCACATTCCAGGGCCCAGTTTACGGCGGCCCCCTCTCTGACAAAGGTTTGCTACATTTTGATTGGATCTTGGTGGATAACATAAGCAAACTGTCCAACGCTATCAGATAAAGATGCCAGGACAACAGCCAGACACCTCTTAAGGAGCAAGAAGAAGACCTTTGGTACAAAGACTGTGAAGGACAGGACTTCCTATTGGTCAAAAAGCAGTTTCTGCCCTCCACCCACCTACAGACTGATTCCTAAGATTTTGGCCTGTGACTGACCATAAATATTCCTTAGGACCTCCAGATGCAGCTGCAGTGGGTGAAACAGAGAGAGATTATGAAGATCCATTCAAATCCATTCATAACTAGGTTTTCAAACCTTAAAACTGATGCACGCTACAACACACACATCTATATTTATTCACTCACTCATAAAGTGACATGTGATTCAAGAATCATAACGTCATCTGTGACGTGAGTACCCATCACTACACTATTTCGCCCCCTAGGTTGGCGAAAGCAAAATTCATTACACTTTACAGTCACTTCAGTTTAGTGCTTTCCCCATGATGACAGCCCTTCTGACTGTACTCACCTATGTCAATAGTGTGGGAATCTACAAGCTCTTTTTCTTAATGAAACATACCTAGAGTTCAGGCTGGCAGACTCTCACATGGTTCTGAGACCCTGAGCCTTCAGGGATCAAGTAGTAACTCTGCAAGTGCTCCCTCTTTGTGAGTGGGACCCAGCTTTGCCTTTGTTGTGCCCAGTATTTGCCTTATGCATATATCTGGATTGCACAAAATGTTTCAGGCAATCTGAACAGCACCTTGTCTCCAGTTTACCATGCCCCTTGGGAGTGAGGGCGCACTCAACCAGGGATGTTGCCACCTCTTCAGCCTTAGCAAATGGTTCCTTGTTAGCAGACATATGTAGAGCTGTCTACGGGGCTATACCTAACACCTTTGCTAGATTTTATAAACTTTACATGTAACCAGTCTCATCTAGAATTCTGAGTATCAACAGATGAATCCAGATGACTGGTAGGGTGTAGAGCACCTTTCCCCTCTATGAGGTGAAAACGTACACCGTTTAGGTCCAGTTTTTAGTTCCCCCTGAGTGGTCAACCCTGGGCCACCCTTTCCATCATAAGAAGCACAACTGTGGTGTTTAGCGGAGGAACAGAGTTGATATTCACATCTTCTTGGAATTGTTATTCGTTTGAATGGTATGGTATATTTGTCTGTTCAAGGGCAAGAAGATGCAAAAGAGATTAATCCATTCTTGTCAGAGACGTGGCTCTCTGTGTCTCTGTGCTGTGTGCCTTCTTTCGTGTATTTATGCATTTAAATGATTTAAACTCAACTGAACGTTTAAATTGGTGAGCTTTAAAACGTTCAAATAATAAACTTAAGTGTGCACCTTCAACTGTCCAGGGGTGCATTTCCTGTGCAATGACATAACTCGCTGATTAACCTCCGTAGTACGATGCATTATTATGGAAACAAACTAGCTTGTCACGACCGTTTATCGAATGCGGTCGCATCTCCGCCGCTTGAACTGAGTAATAACTTCTGCTATTTAACTGATTATAGATCTCTAAAATGCAGCTATATTGAACATAGCACCTGATGACTAATTTAATATTTTTGGTTCCCTGTCATTTCGCTTTATTTGATGTTTGATTCATCGCGGGTTTCCTCTTACGTCATACTCCGGGGTTACCTTAGACACATATGCACATGCGCACTATTCAAAAATGTTGCTTGCAGATGAAGCTTAAAAATACATAGATTAAAATGCATTTATATTAAGATCGAGTGAAAGATACAGATTGCACTGCATGCTAGCTTGCTTACTGTGCCCAAGAGCATAATTTATTGAACCTATATGTCTTACTAACAAGAAGCTATGCTTCTAACCACAGGTCAAGAGCTGTAGTTCCAACCACGTAAGTTTGTGACACTGTTTGTAAATGTTCGTTTGAACTATTGTTTCGGGAAACACAGAATCGTTGAACTGTGTTGGTAACGACGGAACCATTGTGACCATAGTTGTCTAATGATGCTTTTGGGAAACGCACCCAAGAGCGATTTTCACACTGGCCCCAGGCCATCGGGCTGTCCTTATTGTCGAGCCAGTGGACATAATTTTAATTAAAGGGGTGGTCAATCAGCTTTTTCAGATTTTTGATTGTCTTTATGCAGTGCACTGTAACGTGTTCATGCTTTTTTTTTTTTTTTAATCACATTATTATTCACATATTTTACCTTTATTCAACACCTTGGTTAATGTTAATAATTTCTTTCACTATTATTACAGTAAATTAGTGATTTTAAAAATTGCATGTGTAGAGTAACATTTGTGAAAACGTAAATTAACTTATGCCTGTTAGAATAAATGTTAGATCCACAAGCAGAAAGACAAATTTGTCAAGGTATGAATCAATGTGCACAGAACGTTTTGTAAAGGTATACATTTACCTTTACTAATTTACCTTACTACTCTGTTTAATGTTAGTTCGTAATGTATTTAACCAATGTTAACACATACCATTTAATGTTACACTTTTTGTATATTTTATATGACAGACCTATAGGTTTGGATGTTTTGTTAATGGCATTTATTACTGCTAAATAAAAGGCTGAATGTAAGCTGTAGTTCTGGTGGATGAAGAGCCCCTCAAGAGGTAATGCCCAGAGGCCCCTTAAAGTCTTAATGCAGCCCTGGGTGTGGCCATGCATGCAATTTTCTGTAGCCAATTTCACTGGCTGTTTCTGAATATTTCAGAGGTGTTTAGCTTCCAAGAGCGACCCATAGTGACACAACCTTTCATTCTTTTTACAGAATCCTTCATCACCTATTAAGACTGTGCCAACAAAACATTGTAAATTACCTGTGAGAACCAAAACTGAAAGAAAAGGCATCCATGCACAAACAGATGCCATCCGAGCCTTCGAGATCACCGTGACATGGCAGTTGGGAGTGATAGAGCAGTCGCACACCGTGACCGACAGGTTCTGGATGGAGTAAAATCCCTGCTGGTCTGAGATTTTAATCTGAAGGAGGCGATGACCTGAAAACACGCTGTTCTCTTTTACAAGACTCACCGTTGTGCCTTTAGGAAAAGATGAAAGATGATAAAAAAAATAGTATTATTGTAAATATATATATATATATATATATATATTTATGTGTGTGTGTGTGTGTGTGTGTGTGTTTGTGTGTGTCAAAAGTTTGGATTTTTTAATGCTTTTAAAATAAGCTTCTTATGCTCTACAAGACTGCATTTATTTGATCAATGCAGTAATATTATAAAAACAGTAATTTTATGTAATTATTATGAATTATGACAATTACAATTTAAAATAACTGTTTTCTATTTTTCTATATTTTAAAATGTAATTAAGTTGGCTTGAGAAAAAAATACTATTTAAACTGCTGCTACTGCTTCTGCTTCCGAGATAATTTTAAAAATGCACCTCCTTGAGCACCAAACTCGGGTCAGACCTTCAGAGTAGCATCATCCTAATCATGCTAGCAACATGCTAATAATGTTCAAAACATGCTAGAAACATGGTAGTTATGCTAAAAACATGATAGTGACATGCTAATTATGCTAGAAGCATGCTAGCAACACGCTAACAACATGCTAACCATGCTAGAAACATGCATGTTAAGTGTTGGGGAGTAAATAGTTACATGTAATGGAATTACGTAATTTAATTACAAAATAAATGTATTTGTAATTAGTTACAGTTACTGAGAAAAAATGTGTAATTAAATTACAGTTACTTTTGAAACTGTTGATGATTACAAGGGGGGTTACATTTGATTTTTTTCACACATACACAGATTTAATTGACTCCTTTCATTAATTGCATTGACTGCTCTAAAATGAGACACCAATGTTTCAGGAGTTTAGGACACAGGATAGGACACATGCTTATTCAATTTTATTTCCTATTTGGGTTTATGCATATACTTTATTTTTTAAGATTGCCTTGGAAAAAACATTGTTAGATGCCAGTGTTTCCTGTCATATTTCTGGCAACATTTGATTTCAAAACCAGTATCATAATTATTAAACTATTTCTTGTTATGATTTCAAATCTACATTTAACTCAGAATGACCCCAAAGTAAATAAGAGGTGTTAAGTCTAAATTTGTGGTGTCTGTGCTTTAAATTAAATTGTTGCATGGCTCTGTTGAATGCCTGGTTCTGATTGGTCAGTCATGACATTCCAAGGTATGTTATTACCTGATAACAACTAGTAAAAGCTAATAACAAAGACTCATCCAGGTAACTTACGTCAGCGCTATACGCTTGATAGTTTTTCTTGGTGGAAGCTTTGCATTTGGTTAGCTAATAAACAGTGTTGGGAAGGTTACTTTGGAAATGTAATAGGTTACAGATTACTTGATTACTTGAAAGTTACTTGATTTAAAATGTAATAAGTAGTGTAACTTTTCAATTACTTTATTAAAGTAATGTAACATTACTTTTAATTACTTTTTGATTACTTTTCTAAATTTCTAATATTTTCAACTGTTAATCATTTTGAAACATTTAAACCAGGCAGAGTGAACCTTACAGTAGCACTCAACACTGATTACTGTCAAACTTTCAAAATCCTTCATCACTTGAATTAAGATTATAATAAGTAAGGGATAACATACATCTTTATTCTGCAATAACAACTGGCTGAATGTACATTATCTCACTTATTACACAGCTGCTTGATAGATTATTTAGATGTTTCATGGCAAAATTATTATACACGAAACATTGATCTTAGTTGAAATATTTGAACGCAAAGCTTCCACAAAGAAATCAGTTGCTAGCAAACGGCAAGTTCAAACTAGACATTTTAGGGATACAGTGCAGTCATACCACTTTTCTTACACAACATTTCACCACATAAATAATTAAGTAGTAGTACTAGTTTGTTAGTTATCTTATAATCCATTACAGTGTACAAAAAAGAAAAAAAAAAATGGCAGCAGCTGTGTTTGTATGAAACAATAGAGCAGGTCCACGATACCAGGATGACAGAATTAAGAAATTGTCCATATAATATTGAATTAAGCTTTAATATTTTATTAGCTAACCAAACGCAAAGCTTCCGCCAAGAAAAAGCAGCTATGCAAGCAGCTATGTAATAAGTGGGATAATGTACATTCAGCCAGTTATTAGCACAAAATAAAGATGTATATTATCCTTTACTTATTATAATCTTAATTCAAGTGATAAAGGATTTTGTAAGTCTGACAGTAATCAGTGTTGAGTGCTACTGTGGTTAATTCTGTCTGCTTTAAATGTTTCAAAATGATTAACAGTTCAAAATATTAGAAATTTAGAAAAGTAATCAAAAAGTAATCAAATGTAATGAGTTACATTACTTTATTAAAGTAATTTAATAAGTAAAGTTACACTAATTATTACATTTTAAATACACTAACCTGCAATCTGTAACCTATTACATTTCCAAAGTAACCTTCCCAAAACTGCATGTTAATTAGGCTAAAAACATAATAGCAACATGTTATTCATGTAAAATCATGCTGGCAATGTGTTAAATCATGCTAGCAGCATGCTATAAACATCTATCTGATCCATCTAAACTTCAAGCTTTTACAACTGCTACAAACTTTCAAGCGAGGCCTACTTCAAATTTTGTTAACAAACTTTATTCATCTAGTTTGTTCTTGTAATGCAAAGCTGAACTTTCAGCATCATTACTCTAGTCTTCATGATGCTTCAGGAATCATTCTAATGTGTGGATCTGCTCCTCCAAAACATATCTTAGTATTAGCAAACATTTCAAAAAGATTTGAATAAAAACTTAATTATACTAAACTTTTGGCTGGTAATGTAAATACAGAAACACAACCATGGTGGTCATGGAAGAATGCCCAGGACATTATTTGCCTAAAATCAGAATAACCCATTTTACTTCTGTAACGTGTTTTCCAAGTAAAATATGATGTTCAGTGAGAAATACTGTAGGGTGGTCTGGACTGAGTGAAGTAGATGGCGGGATTACCATGGGCTGGTTCAACTCTCCATTTGTTCTGAACATCTCCCAAAAGCTCATAGTAGAAAGGCGATTCATATGGAGGAAGGTCCAGGTCTACAGCTGTGATGTTGACCACTGTGGGCTCTTTGTCTAGGCAAATGCTGACATTATTCTCCTCCAGTTTTGGTACATTATCATTTTGATCATTTAGTTGAATCACTAGAGTTCCAGTGCCTGTCAGCGGAGGAACACCTGCCGATCAGAGACAAGAAAAAACAGTAATTCATTTAGAGTAAAAAAAAAAAACAAACAAGATCTTGATTCTCAAGATTGCAAGATTAGTAGTTTCAAATCCTTGAAGATATTGAGAGTTTTGTTTGATGTAAGTAAATTATAGTAGTCACGGGTCATTCCGTAAAGCATTCTCTCAAATATTAATTCACGAGTTCACACTTACATATTATAAACAGAGTAAAAGTTATGCGGATTTGGCGTGCTGTCCGGGAGAGGGCTCCAAGCTCGGTAATCATTCCTAAGCCCGGGGCACTCCCCCTGCCTGGGGAAGGAATGGGCTGAGGGTGAGGAGTCGGAGTGGTGGAGGGATGCTGAAAGACGAGAAAAAAATGAAGGTAAGACTGCTTCAGTTATTTATAGGGATTCTCTGTTGTGCTGATTGGATAGGGAGTGCGATTGCTGATGATGAATTGGCCGCGTTAATTATCTGCACGTGCTCCTCCCGAAATTTGTTAATGAAACATCACTTCACGAGTTCACACTTACATATAATAAACAGAATAAAAGTTATGCGTATTTGGCATGCGGGCCGGTGGATTGCTGTGGAGGATCTGAAAATCCTGGGTATAGATCTCATTATTTGGACGGGGAAAAATTTAGGGCTGTGATGTAGTAACAAAAGGAGTGAACCGAATGCTGAAAGACGAGAGAAAATGAAGGCAAGACTGATTCAGTTAATTATAGGGATTCTCTCTTGTGCTGATTGGATAGAGAGTGCGATGATGAATTGGAATTGGAATGAATTGGCTCCTCCCGAAATTTGTTAATGAAACATCACTTTTGGACCTTATGTGCATGTATCTGTCATGGTTTGCTAAAAACACAATTAAGAAGATAAAGGTTCCAAAAGTCTTTAGTCCAAAACACAAACAATTCCTACAATGCAGGACCAACTGAAAAGAATCAGAGATATCTTAAACACTAGTGAAAATGAGGCAAACACAGCTGATTTAAATGAACTAAATGATTAATTAATTAACAACAATGGGAACCAGTGCACAGAATGAGAACACAGTTCAAACAGCGAGTAAGTTTGTGACAGCACACCCCCTCCTGGAAGGTGCGACCTTGTGCTGGAAGAAAGACCAGGATATGGCGAAGGGTGCAAACAGGCAGAGGACTACAAACAAAATCCAGGGAGGTGCAGGTGAAGGAGACAACCAGGAGGAGCTTTGAGCAAAATGGAAACCAAGGCCACATCCAGGACTACAGTCCATGGAAGCATCACTGGAGGGAGAAGCCAAGGCATGATTGGAAAACACAGCACCCGATATGTAGGTGGGGATCCGGAGGCCAGAGGGCGAGCTGGAGCAACCAAGGAGGGAGGCGGAGTGGGCCTGTGAGAGGGAGTCTGGTGAAGCCGCATGGTTGATGGTCCACACTGGAGCTATCTGAGGCAGGAGGCAGAGCCACGGGCTCCTCAGGTCAGGAGACGAAGACTCCCGGCAGGCCCGAGATTTAGCCCCACCACTAAGAGGAGGTGAAACACAGTGACTGACAGGGGACAGAGATGACTAGACAGCTGGAGTGGCTGAGAAATGAGGAGAATGAAGAAATGCACAAAATCCAATCTAAACTAAAACCACACTTTAGGCAATTTGGAGAGGAGGCAAGAGAGGGAGGCTAGGTGGCACCAGCAAGTCAGACAGATTCAGGGGAAACAAAGTCTCAAACTCTCCATATTGAAAAATCATGGTGGTGACTGGCTGGGCACTGGGTTGGGAGTGGGGCAGGCATCGTCATCACCGAGATCAATGGTGAAAATCGTCCCAGGTTACGTATGTAACCATGGTTCCCCGAGGGAACGAGACGCTGCGTCCGGAAACGCTAGGGGAACGCCCTTGGCGGAACCACGCTCTGAACACATGTGTAATCTGACCAATGAGAAAGCGGGACGTCACGGGCGGGTGACGTCATCGACCAGGAAGCATAAAAGCACGTGCGAAGCCGGCCGGCGTCAGCTTCGGAGAATGAAGCGAGCGCTCGGCAGGGATGCCAGAAGGATGGACCGAGACGCAGCGTCTCATTCCCTCGGGGAACCATGGTACAGAAATGCTTTGGTCATACCAGGAGCAAACTCTAAATGAGAAGGGGCCACCGAAAGGGCCTGCAGGTCCCCTACCCGCTTGAGGGAAGTAAGAGCTAGCAACAAAGCTGTCTTAATAGTGAGAAGGCGATCAGGTATCTCTTCTATAGGCTCGAATGGAGGCCTACAGAGAGCCTCAAGCACCACAGCCAGATCCCAAGTGGGGATATGTGGTCGTGTCGGAGGCCTCAGCCTCAGTGCACCGCGGTGGAAACGTGTAACCAGGGGGTTCCTACCCACTGACATGCCACCAAGAGGGGCGTGGTAGGCCGAAATTGCCGCCACGTAGACCTTCAGGGTGGAGTGGGCTAACCCCATGGAGAAACGGCCCTGCAGGAACTCCAACACTGTACCAACCGGGCAGTTAGCTGGGTCTTGCTGGCGTTCTCCACACCATGAAGTGAAAAGCTTCCACTTCAGGGTGTACAGTTTCCTCGTAGAGGGAGCTCTGGATTGGAGGATGGTCTCAACAACCTCGGTTGAGAGACCGGAAGCTATGAACTGTGCCCCCTCAGAGGCTACACCCACAGCTTCCACAGCTCCGGGCGGGGGTGCAAGATGGTACCCCCCCCCGTGAGAGGAGATCCCTCCTGACGGGAATCTCCCATGGAGAGCCGTCGAGGAGAGATATCAGGTCCGAGAACCATACTCGGCCCGGCCAGTGCGGGGCTACTAACAGTAGACTGACTCCGTCCTGGCGTACTCTTTCCAGAACTCCTGGGAGCAGAGCAATCGGGGGAAAAGCGTACAGACGTAGCCTCGGCCACGTCTGTACCATAGCATCCAGCCCCAGGGGAGCTGGATGAACTAGAGAGAACCAGAGGGGACATTGTGCGTTCTCCCTCGTGGCGAAGAGATCTACTTGGGCTGGACCAAAGATTCTCCATATCTGCTTCACCACCTCGGGGTGAAGCATCCATTCCCCGGGCCTCGGCCCCTGCCTCGACAGGATGTCTGCTCCCACATTTAAATGCCCAGGAATATGAACTGCTCGAAGTAAGAGGAGTTTGTCCTGGGACCACACAAGGATCTGGTGCGCCAGCTTGTATAAGGGGCGCGAACGCAGACCTCCCTGGTGGTTGATGTAGTAGACCACGGCTGTGCTGTCGGTGCGTACTAGCACATGGCGATCTTTCAGGTCTGGAAGAAAGTACTTCAGAGCTTGAAATACGGCCAGCATCTCGAGGCAGTTGATGTGCCAACTGAGATGGCGACCACTCCACAGACCCCGGGCGGAGCGGTCACTCATGACCGCCCCCCAACCGGTGAGGGATGCATCCGTCGCTAGTGAGACACGGCGGCAAGGAGCTCCCAACACCGGGCCCTGATTTAGGAACCAAGGTTTCCTCCACATATCTAAGGCACGTAGCCCTCGGCGCGTGACCTTGATCATGCGGAGCGGGTTTCCCCTCGGGGAGAACCCCTTGGTTTTGAGCCACCACTGAAGGGGTCTCATGTACAGCAGGCCAAAAGGTATCACATTGGACGCAGCTGCCATCAGACCCAGCAGTTGTTGGAACTGCTTGACAGTGAGTGACCGGCCTTCTTTGACTCTCTTGACTGCGGCAAGGATCGACTCGATCCGAGCAGGGGACAGACGTGCCTGCATCGTGGTCGAATCCCACACCACGCCCAGATAAGTGGTCCTCTGTGATGGAGAAAGCACACTTTTCTTGGCGTTTAGTCTTAACCCCAACGCTTTCATGTGTGCAAGAACGACATCTCGATGTCGAACCGCTAAACTCTCGGACGCTGCTAAGATCAGCCAGTCGTCGATGTAGTTTAATATGCGAATGCCCTGGAGCCGAAGAGGAACCAGGGCAGCGTCTACGCATTTCGTAAACGTGCGGGGGGAGAGTGCTAGGCCGAACGGAAGAACCCGAAACTGATAAGCTTCGCCCCTGAAAGCAAATCTCAGGAACTTCCGATGTTGAGGAAGGATGGAGACATGAAAGTATGCGTCTTTCAGGTCTATCGTCACAAACCAGTCCTCGGACCTGATCTGTGAGACGACTTGCTTGATTGTAAGCATTTTGAACTTCAGTTTCATTACTGAACGATTGAGACGACGAAGGTCTATGATGGGACGCAACCCTCCATCCTTCTTTGGAACAATGAAGTACCGGCTGTAGAACCCGGATTCCCTGACGTGAGGAGGGACCACCTCGATGGCCTCCTTCCTCAGAAGGGTGACTACTTCTTGCTCCATAACCAGAGCCTGCTCGGGGCCCACCACTGTGGGAAAAACCCCGTCGAAGGGCGGCGGCGGAGCACCGAACTGAATAGAATAGCCTTTTTCTACTGTACGCAGGACCCATGCAGACACGTTTGGCAGTAGCTTCCACGCTGCCAGATAGTCTACTAAGGGAACCAGCCGCTCGAGGCTGGCCTCTGGTGTTGACTGAACTGCTAGCTCGGAGACCTGTAACGGCGGACCGGCAGGAGACTGCCGAACTAACTGTTCTAGAGACCCCCGTGGGGGTGACAAGCGTCCTGGCTCCGCTACGAGACCGGGCGGAAAGACCCAGGGCATGCGCTCGTCGGAGGCCGCTGAGTTCTGTAACCTTGGCAGAAACGTCAGACTGACCCCCCGAGGGCACCGAGGAGAGGTGGGTACCGTGTAATGCGGTAAAACCCACCTTTCCCCGGCAGGGGCTACCCTCGGCGGTCCTGGGTTGGCGTCAGGACCGCTTTTGGGCCGGGGCCCTCTTCGCCTGAAGCACGACCCGCAGGTCGGGCCTCGCCTTAGAGGACCCCGGTCTAGAGTGCCGCGAGTCTCGGCCCCGGGACGGGGGAGCACGAGAGGCGACACTCAACTTCTGCACCTCACGGTACGAGGAGCTGGTACACGGTTGTGGCTGCTCACGCCCAGCAGCCACATGAGCTAGTGAACGGCGAGGGAGGAACTTCTGGAACGCCGCCGCTTGTTTGCGTGCCTCCTGGTACCTGTTGACGACAGAATCTACTGCGTCGCCAAACAGGCCAGAAGACTCAAGCGGGGCGTCCAGGAGGAAGACCCTGTCCTTCTCTTTCATATCGGACAGGGTCAACCACAGATGCCTCTCCGCCGCCACCATGGCTGCCATAGACCGCCCCACTGCACGGGCGGTCTCCTTGGTGGCGCGGAGGGCTAAATCTGCTGTCTTTCTAAGTTCCTCCAAATCTACTTTATCGCCTTCTGCTAGCTCTTTCAGCAGGTCGGCCTGATAGGCTTGGAGCAGTGACATGGTGTGAAGACACGCTCCGGCCTGACCTGCTGACGTGTACCCCTTACCCAGAAGCGCTGATGTAGTGCGTAGCGGCTTCGAGGGTAAGGTAGGAGCCTTCAATGACGATGCCTCGCCGGGGGACAGATAGCTTGCAAGCGTCTGTTCCACCCGGGGCATCGCCTTATAGGCTCGCTCATCGAGCCCCACCACATTTCCATAATAGTCAGAGGCGGGGACGAAGAGACGAGCCGAAAATGGTCTACCCCACGACCTCGAGATCTCATCGTGGAGGTCGGGGAAGAAAGGAAGGCTCCTTCTTGGAGGTGGATTCTTACTCCGCAGAAAGCGCTCATCCAACTTGCTTCTCTGCGGAGTTGATTCTTCCTCGGCGGGCCAACTGATATTTAATTTGGCTACCGCACGAGTAACCACCTCCAAGAGCTCCTCGTACTGTGGGGATTGAGGGAGTGGCTCGCAAACACTCTCCAAGTCACCCTCGCCAGAGGATGACAACAGGAGAGAGGAGCCCGCCCCCTGGGAGGAAGTAGCCGCAGAGCGGGCTTCCGAACCCACGGAACGGGCTGCGGATCTGCTGGGTGAGGAGGGAGATAGGGGGTTACCCGTCTCCATTCCCTCCAACAGATCCAACTGCGAACCCCAGGAATGCAGTGCCCGCTCCGCCTCGGCGGAAGCGGGACCCGCACCCTGAGGAACGCTGATGAAGGATCCCTCCTCGAAGAGATCCTTCCGGGAGCGGAGCGTCCGCAAAGGAAGCTCTTCACAATGCGGGCAATCAGCCCCCTCAAGGGCTGACGCTGCATGCTCCGCTCCCAAGCAGACCACGCACATGCTGTGTGTATCCCCGCTAGTGATGTATCGTTTGCAGGGAGGAACACACAGCCTGTAACGTGGTCCGCTTTTATCACTCGAGCCACTCTTAACAAGCGCTTTCTACGATATTGCCCTCAAAAGAAAGTAGTGCAAACTAGCACAGAAAAACAGGGTCAATGTTACAAGACAGACAAATTCTACACACACTGCCAGATAGTCTACTAAGGGAACCAGCCGCTCGAGGCTGGCCTCTGGTGTTGACTGAACTGCTAGCTCGGAGACCTGTAACGGCGGACCGGCAGGAGACTGCCGAACTAACTGTTCTAGAGACCCCCGTGGGGGTGACGAGCGTCCTGGCTCCGCTACGAGACCGGGCGGAAAGACCCAGGGCATGCGCTCGTCGGAGGCCGCTGAGTTCTGTAACCTTGGCAGAAACGTCAGACTGACCCCCCGAGGGCACCGAGGAGAGGTGGGTACCGTGTAATGCGGTAAAACCCACCTTTCCCCGGCAGGGGCTACCCTCGGCGGTCCTGGGTTGGCGTCAGGACCGCTTTTGGGCCGGGGCCCTCTTCGCCTGAAGCACGACCCGCAGGTCGGGCCTCGCCTTAGAGGACCCCGGTCTAGAGTGCCGCGAGTCTCGGCCCCGGGACGGGGGAGCACGAGAGGCAACACTCAACTTCTGCACCTCACGGTACGAGGAGCTGGTACACGGTTGTGGCTGCTCACGCCCAGCAGCCACATGAGCTAGCGAACGGCGAGGGAGGAACTTCTGGAACGCCGCCGCTTGTTTGCGTGCCTCCTGGTACCTGTTGACGACAGAATCTACTGCGTCGCCAAACAGGCCAGAAGACTCAAGCGGGGCGTCCAGGAGGAAGACCCTGTCCTTCTCTTTCATATCGGACAGGGTCAACCACAGATGCCTCTCCGCCGCCACCATGGCTGCCATAGACCGCCCCACTGCACGGGCGGTCTCCTTGGTGGCGCGGAGGGCTAAATCTGCTGTCTTTCTAAGTTCCTCCAAATCTACTTTATCGCCTTCTGCTAGCTCTTTCAGCAGGTCGGCCTGATAGGCTTGGAGCAGTGACATGGTGTGAAGACACGCTCCGGCCTGACCTGCTGACGTGTACCCCTTACCCAGAAGCGCTGATGTAGTGCGTAGCGGCTTCGAGGGTAAGGTAGGAGCCTTCAATGACGATGCCTCGCCGGGGGACAGATAGCTTGCAAGCGTCTGTTCCACCCGGGGCATCGCCTTATAGGCTCGCTCATCGAGCCCCACCACATTTCCATAATAGTCAGAGGCGGGGACGAAGAGACGAGCCGAAAATGGTCTAACCCACGACTTCGAGATCTCATCGTGGAGGTCGGGGAAGAAAGGAAGGCTCCTTCTTGGAGGTGGATTCTTACTCCGCAGAAAGCGCTCATCCAACTTGCTTCTCTGCGGAGTTGATTCTTCCTCGGCGGGCCAACTGATATTTAATTTGGCTACCGCACGAGTAACCACCTCCAAGAGCTCCTCGTACTGTGGGGATTGAGGGAGTGGCTCACAAACACTCTCCAAGTCACCCTCGCCAGAGGATGACAACAGGAGAGAGGAGCCCGCCCCCTGGGAGGAAGTAGCCGCAGAGCGGGCTTCCGAACCCACGGAACGGGCTGCGGATCTGCTGGGTGAGGAGGGAGATGGGGGGTTACCCGTCTCCATTCCCTCCAACAGATCCAACTGCGAACCCCAGGAATGCAGTGCCCGCTCCGCCTCGGCGGAAGCGGGACCCGCACCCTGAGGAACGCTGATGAAGGATCCCTCCTCGAAGAGATCCTTCCGGGAGCGGAGCGTCCGCAAAGGAAGCTCTTCACAATGCGGGCAATCAGCCCCCTCAAGGGCTGACGCTGCATGCTCCGCTCCCAAGCAGACCACGCACATGCTGTGTGTATCCCCGCTAGTGATGTATCGTTTGCAGGGAGGAACACACAGCCTGTAACGTGGTCCGCTTTTATCACTCGAGCCACTCTTAACAAGCGCTTTCCACGATATTGCCCTCAAAAGAAAGTAGTGCAAACTAGCACAGAAAAACAGGGTCAATGTTACAAGACAGACAAATTCACACACAGAGCGCTCCGCTGAAAGACAGAAGCTGACGCCGGCCGGCTTCGCACGTGCTTTTATGCTTCCTGGTCGGTGACGTCACTCGCCCGTGACGTCCCGCTTTCTCATTGGTCAGATTACACATGTGTTCAGAGCGTGGTTCCGCCAAGGGCGTTCCCCTAGCGTTTCGGACGCAGCTCGAGTTCCCGAAGGGGAACCAATTTTAATTCTGTCAGAGCCCCTTGTTCGTCATTCCATCCATTGAGATTTGGACCCCACCCACTGTCCTTGTTAGGCAGCGGTCCTACAGAGCTCCTGCAGCCCGTCGACAGGCCATTGAGGTAGAGGTGCAGAAGATGCTCCGCCTAGGGGTCACTGAACCATCCCAGCACAGTTGTGTTGGTACCAAAGCCCGATGGCACCTTTCGCTTCTGTAATGATTTCCGGAAGCTGAATGAAGTCTTGCTGTTTGACAGCAACCCGATGCCATGACTGGATGAACTGATTGAGAGGCTAGAATAAAAAAAAAAAGGCAGCAGCAGGTCAGGTTGCCAGATCCCAAGCAAAAGACCATTTTCAACACTCCTTCAGGGCACTGGCATTACCGGGTCCTTCCTTTTGGCCTGCATGGGGCACCGGAACTTGATGGATGTGGTCCCACCAACAGTATGCTGTTGCATATCTCGATCCGAGGCCTCATCCTCCCACAGGAAGAAAAAGTGAGAGCAATTTATGAATGTCCTCGACCCATATCTAAGAAACAGGTACGTGCCTTTCTGGGGTTGGCAGGTTACTACCACTCTTTCATACCGGGCTTCTCCTCTTTGGCTTCTCCTCTCATAAACCTAAAAAAGAAAGACCAGCCTGACAAGGTGCAGTAGAGCCCAGTGGCAATATTCCCAGAGGAAATGTTACAAACCCTAAAAGCAGTATGTCTTCCTCCCCAGTACTCCAAACTCCTTACTTCTCGTAGCCCTTCACTCTCCAGACTGACGCCTCTGATACCAGTCTAGGAGCAGTCTTTTACCAGACTATCAATGGAGAAGAACATCCGGTGACATACATCAGCTGAAAGCTTACACCTCGGAGACCAAGTACGCAGCAGTAGAAAAGGAAGTACTGGCTATAAAGTGGGCCATTCTGGAGCTCTGCTACTACCTCCTAGAGCGCTCTTTCACCATGGTAACCGATCATGCGCCACTCCAGTGGATGTCCAAAGGGAAGGAAACCAACGCGAGGGTTACCAGATGGTTCCTAGCGTTCCAGGATTTCCACTTTAAAGTAAAACACTGGGCTGGTGCTTCCCATGTTTTGAGGCTGGTCAGGTCTATCAAGGGTCATTCCCAGCCCCCCACCCCTAACATGTGCCCTTACTTACAGGACATCTGGGGGTAGCGGACTGTCATTGTCCCGACATCAGTCTCCCCTGGCAACACACGCAGAGCAGCTGGCCATCAATCAACTCACACACCTTACAGCAATCTCTCACTTACCAGCAGGACCACATACAGGTGCATCTCAATAAATTTGAATGTCGTGGAAAAGTTCATTTATTTCAGTAATTCAACTCAAATTGTGAAACTCATGTATTAAATAAATTCAATTCACACAGACTGAAGTAGTTTAAGTCTTTGGTTCTTTTAATTGTGATGATTTTGGCTCACATTTAACAAAAACCCACCAATTCACTGTCTCAACAAATTAGAATATGGTGACATGCCAATCAGCAAATCAACTCAAAACACCTGCAAAGGTTTCCTGAGTCTTCAAAATGTCTCTCAGTTTGGTTCACAAGGCTACACAATCATGGGAAAGACTGCTGATCATTGACACCCTTCACAAGGAGGGTAAGCCACAAATATTCACTGCCAAAGAAGCTGGCTGTTTACAGAGTGCTGTATCCAAGCATGTCAACAGAAAGTTGAGTGGAAGGAAAAAGTGTACAAGAAAAAGATGCACAACCAACCGAGAGAACCGCAGCCTTGAGAGGCTTGTCAAGCAAAATCGATTCAAGAATTTGGGCGAACTTCACAAGGAATGGACTGAGGCTGGGGTCAAGGCATAAAGAGCCACCACACACAGACGTGTCAAGGAATTTGGCTACAGTTGTCGTATTCCTCTTGTTAAGCCACTCCTGAACCACAGACAACGTCAGAGGCGTCTTACCTAAGCTAAGGAGAAGAAGAAATGGACTGTTGCCCAGGGGTCTAAAGTCCTCTTTTCAGATGAGAGCAAGTTTTGTATTTCATTTGGAAATCAAGGTCCTAGAGTCTGGAGGAAGGGTGAAGAAGCTCATAGCCCAAGTTGCTTGAAGTCCAGTGTTAAGTTTCCACAGTCTGTAATGATTTGGGGTGCAATGTCATCTGCTGGTGTTGGTCCACTGTGTTTTTTGAAAACCAAAGTCACTGCACACGTTTACCAAGAAATTTTAGAGCACTTCATGCTTCCTTCTGCTGGCCAGCTTTTTAAAGATCCTGTTTTAATTTTCCTGCAGGATTTGGCACCTGCCCACACTGCCAAAAGCACCAAAAGTTGGTTAAATGACCATGGTGTTGGTGTGCTTGACTGGCCAGCAAACTCACCAGACCTGAACCCCATAGAGATTCTATGGGGTATTGTCAAGAGGAAAATGAGAAACAAAAGACCAACAAATGCAGATGAGCTGAAGGCCACTGACAGAGAAATCTGGGCTTCCAAACCACCTCAGCAGTGCCACAGACTGATCACCTCCATGCCACGCCAAATTGAGGCAGTAATTAAAGCAAAAGGAGCCTCTACCAAGTATTGAGTACATATACTGTAAATGAACATACTTTCCAGAAGGCCAACAATTTCCTTTTTTTTTTTTTTTAGGTCTTATGAAGTCTTCTAATTTGTTGAGATAGTGAATTGGTGAGTTTTTGTTAAATGTGAGCCAATATCATCACAATTAAAAGAACTGACTTAAAGACTTAAACTACTTCAGTCAGTGTGCATTGAATTTATTTAATACACAAGTTTCACAATTTGAGATGAATTACTGAAATAAATGAACTTTTCCACAACATTCTAATTTATTGAGATGCACCTGTAAATACTAGTGGGGGCACAAGAAGGCAGGGTTTGCTCTCCAAGATATTCGCTAATGTCCGTATGCCTTCTGTTTGCCTTTTCTCCTTATGATGAGGAAGAACCTAGAAGAATTGGGAAAACATTACTCTTGTTCTCTGCTGTCTGGCTGAAGTTTGTCATCTTCAATCCACTTTCTCCTGCATTCTCACAGCAGAAGTACAAGAGCCCCAACTGTTCATTTATTCTCACTATTGCAAGAGAAATAAACACACCCACTGGGGTTAAACGAGTTGCGTGTCTGCACTCCTCTTTCCGACCTGCTCCACCTACAAAGTGAATTCAGCTTGCAGTTTTGAGTCTTACACACACTTGATCAAGACCTTGAAACTCTTGAAAAGGAGGATGTATACATTGAAGAATTAGAAGACTGAGTGAAAGGAATAGTTATTTTTGTGTGATCTGGTAAACTAGGTGCACATCCTTTGGGTGGATTATAAGAAAGTTTCACTTTTCTGCACCCGTGTCAGTTGTACTTGGCCAAGAGAAGTAAAATTCAGAAGACGGACACTTTTAAAAGTGTTTCCTTATTTCATATTAGACTCTGAACACCGTTACATTGAGCACTATCCACAGGTCATAAAAATGTATGGACCACTAAAAGATGTGTAAACAGTGCACTTTGAAGGAAAACACAAATTCTTCAAATAATAAGATGCATGATGCCAGAAACTTAAAAAAATTGCCATCAAAGACTGGCTTACTATGTTGACTCACCCTCATTTTTCAGTTCAGAACACTGTCCTCTCAGCATCATCTGTGAGCATTGAAAGAATTGAGTACAATCTAGAAATAGTTGTATCTGTTGGTACTTGTGGGGGCCTACCTGATTTTAGACCAATTTCCAAATTCTCATCATTAACAGTAATGTTCTGTTTGTCTGTCAAGATCCAACATGTTGGTACATTACAGTTGTGGTCAGAATTTTGCCCCACTTGGTAAATATGAGCAAAGAAGGCTGTGAACTACTTGAAAAGGAGCTGGAACTGAGGTCCTGACTCTACCAATTCTCTCATACTCAATGGACAGCATGGCCAGACCCTTTTGAGATCCCTATTTTTCCACCCCTATTTTTCCTGTAAATACAGAACACAGGATTATGGAAAATCTACTATACATGAGAGATCAGACATATCTAAAAGTGACTGGAGATCGTAAGCATGAGATTTGTGATAAACTCTCAGAAACAATATACAGTTTTACAACTTACCCAGATAACGGAAGTTTTAAGAATGTTGCTGCTGCTCTAAAAAAAAGCTCCCTTGTCCCACCTAGCCTTGGGTGGAATGGCTGGTATGATAGGATTAGGTGGAAAATGGGAAATTACCGCTCAAAATTGTGCTAAGGTGGATATTTGGGAATATGCATAAATAGAGGGAAAAGGAGAGGACAACAGCCTTAAAGAAAGATCAAAAGAGCCAAGTGGTTTGAAATCAATTTTCTACCTTACTGTCCTGATGGTGGTGATTGTCCGGATGGCTGTGCATTGTGAAGGAAGGAAGTGACAGAGACAGAGCCTCCAGTGAAGGATAAAATGGAGGGGTGACCTTCACAGAGTCAAGTAAGTTAAAATTCAGGTCTTCTTGTTTTGGGTTCATGTATTATTCCATCATGAACATTTGCCATGCTTTTGGTGTTGTTGTTTGCTCTGTTGTGTTTGTGCTATTAGTGCTATTACTTTTTTTCATGCTTTAACAGGAATCATGAATGGAAAGCAGACAGCAGTTTTTCAATGCCTTCCACAATTTCATGAAGAAGATCAAACATATTTTACAAGACATGTTTTGTCCGTAACTTTGCAGTTGATGATCTGGTTATTTAATGCAGCAAACAATCTTGAGCTCTAGCAAGAAAAGGTATAAAGGACTGAAAACAGACAGGGAAATAGAAACTAAGGAAGATGTTCTGCACTTCAGTCGCATATTACGGTGATCCTTGAGGACTCTCAGATCATGCCTTACTCACTGTACCATAACGCCACAATCACTGCAATAATTTTGGAAGGTCCAGCATAGTGGATGACCTGGAAAATCTTTGCCAAGCCATGTGCCTGCTTTCTGGGCTAATTTATACTTTGAATTTAGAGTATCATCCAGCACCAAAAAAAACAAAAAAACAAAAACACTTGGACACATGACCTTTAAACCTAATGTGGCAACGTTAAGGTTATTCTCAGGAATTCACCAAAAGGATCCCAAGGATATATGGTAAACAGCATATCGCAGGATTCCTCAGAAGAGAAACATGCCCATAAAATTCTAGTCCATACAACAGATCTATGATGCAGTCACAACCAACAGCACCTTACTATACAAACGATGACCATCAGCAATAGGAGCATGCATTCTTAGGTATCTACGGCTGCTTTTATAAGACAAACATTACGATTGGGATAAAACCACGCCCCCTCATAAAAACCCTGATCGTCGGCTACACTAAGATACAATCCATGAAAAAGGTACTGTATAACAGCAGTAAATTATGTATTTTGTTTACAGAGTCAAGTGTTCTTTATTTCTGAATTTCAACACTTCTTTTTGTGTTTTTGTGTAACCAACCAATGTGCAATTCCATAACTGAAAAGAGACTATTCATTCATTCGTTCATTAATTCATGCATTCATTCATTTCATGAGTGGAGTATGTGCACTTTTTGCAGCTTTAATTTGCTGATTGACAGCATCCATTCAAAGATAATAACCTTGTTTTTTTGAACAAACAAATGGCCTAGTGTCATTCCAACAATTTTCTCTCTTTGTATAAACAATTTAGAGTTATAAATACATTACTTTTGCTTAAGGAATTAAAGTTAGCCATTTCTACGCATTTGGCTAGTAATGTGAACAAGTAGACCAATTAAGTAAGCTGTTTTATTTTGTGCTTGGTATACTAAGTATAACATAAATCTTCAAGCATGCTGAATTATGTTCAGCTTGTCAAATTGAGTTATTAGTACTCAGGGTGTCTGGTAACCTATACAAGTGGCATCACACCGACAGAGGCCGCTTCCACGATAGCTGATTGACATAAGCATCTTACCTCATACCCGTCCTAAATCAGCTGTAACAGTCTGACCACCACTGTTTTGATGCCGAAGCAGGGATGTAAGTTAGACAAGAATATCTCCGACTGAGGTGTTGTGTTGCTGGATGTAATAATGAACATAGTGGTTGTCATTTACTCTTGACATCTGAGTCCCTGCAGATGCAGTGGATTACGTTTGTTTGTGAATGGAATGCGTCTCCAGATCTACATATATCCGTCTATGTTCGTGCAAATCATTCATGATCCAGCTTCACTTACAGCAGAAGTGAGCATAAGGGTTTTTTTTGTTAATGAATCTTGGCGATCGCCTTTCCTAATAAAGTGCTAGTTAGCAAGTTTACGTGGCTAAATGCGGATAAAGTAAACAGGCTTGTCACTCCCAAAAAGGGAAGAAAGGGGTGGGGTAAGCAGAGCTCATTAACATTTAAAGCAACCTCGACCAGAACAGGATGATTTTTGCAAAGCTGATTTTGGCAAGGTAAAAAAGGTGTTATTTACACTACCATTGAGAAATTTTAACCAAAGCATGTTATAGACTTTTCATTAAGACCCTAAAGAATCATATCAACTTGTGGAAAATGGGCATCCGATGACCCCTTTAAATTTGAGGCAATCAGTTTCCAGGTAAACTCAACTTATTACTTTTGACCAGTGCCGGCCCGTCCAACAGGCGATACAGGCGGTCGCCTAGGGCCCCGCCTTAAGGGGAGGGACCCGTGGCCGTGAGGTTGTCAACTGGATTTTTGGGTGCGTTTGATTTGAAGCGGCGCTGCGCAGAAAGATCCGTGTTTAAAATCAAAGTTCCGAAAGAACTGTAGAGCGCAGACAACGCTGCATGCTTTCTACTCGCTCTTGCGGTACTTTAATGTCATCCTCCGATCGGTGTGCGCAGCACAACTTAAAGCCGCATGCACCTTACATAAGGTAACGCGCATCAGTGCTGTACAGTGCGGCATATGTGTCGAACGTATGAAAAAAAAACAGTCTGTGTGTTCAAATTTACCTCAGTAGAATGCATGCATGGATTTTGCATGGGTTTGAGTCTGTTTACAAACCTGTTGTCTATTGAGAACATTTAATGAGATGATTTTGCTCCAAATTCATTTAATAAACTCATGCCAGTTTTTGAAATAAGTTCCTTTTTTGATCTGATGTGATTTCACATCACAGAATGAGGCAAAATCATTATTTTATATAATATTCTATAAAGTGATAAAGGCTGTTGATTAGCATTGCATTATTGTTAACACCTTATTTTGGGTAAAAATATGAATCATAATACTTCTCTTTAAGTTTTTTTTTTTTTTTCTTTTTTCAGTGTAGAGAATTTTTTTTTTACCTCTCTCAGAATTAGTCATATTGATAAAAACAACATTTTGGCCAAACTGTGCAATCCTACACACAGGCACAATTTTTGATAAATAAAGTCTGAAAACCTTGATAGAATGATAGAGAGATTAAAGTGAAGTTGTGGTAGAAATGGAATGCAAACAATATCTTTCCGGGGCTGGAAAAAAATGATTTTTTTTTGACTGCTATATACATAATATTTATTTTTTTATTTTTTATTTTTTTGTACATGCAATGATGCCCATGACACAGACAGACTTGTCATATAAAAAATTGAGCCACATTTAGCATGTTATGTTAAATAATTACAGACCTGGGTCCAATGTAATGCAATAAAGTTTTTTTTTTTTTTTTTCCATGTGATCATCAATCAATCCTTAAAAACAAGCAGAATAGCCTGCATCAGAAGGAGGGAGGAGCCAGGGTGGAGCCAGAAGGGACCCGGAGCAGGAGGAGCCAGGCAAGACCTATGCCACAGCCATGATGGCGTCCCACGGTGGAAGCGACAGAGGGAGGAGCCATGGTGGAGGAAGGGCTGATGACTCCAGGGGGCCGACCAGCGGCGGCGGAACAAGTGGAGGTGGAGCCCGAGGCGGAGACAGAGTCCAGGCGACACAGAGAATCCGGAGGGCCAAGGGGGGGTCCAAGGCTCAGGCGACCAAGGCGGAGATCCGGAGGTCCACGGCGGAGCCGGAGCGACAAAGGACTGAGTTGGAGCTGGAGGGAGGAAGAATCCCAACGGAGCCGGTGGGCCGGTGGGACGGAGTGACGAGGCACAGCCAGAGGAGTGGAGTCCTGAGGCGATGGCGGATGACGACCGACCAAGGCGGAGCCGGAGGGAAGAGGGAGCCCAGTGGAGCTGGTGGGCCGATGGGTGATGGTGGAGACAAGGGAGCCAGGAGCCGGGGCAAAGCCGCTGGGTCAGAGGGCCGAGGCAGAGTCCAGGACTCAGAGGCTGGAGGCGGAGACGAGGAATCCTCCAGCCACAACGGCGATGGAAACTGCCAGACCCGCGACCTGCTGAGGGTGAGCAGAGGGGCTGTCAGGAGACAGAGGTGGCGTGGCTGAAGCAGAGAGTGGGTGGGAAATCCAGGCAGGCAGACAAATCAGGGCAGACAGAGAGTTCAGGATCAACTGACAGTTCTGATGATGGTGGGATAAGAGGGGGCATGTCTGCATATATGTCCTCATTGAAATCGATCAAGTCCTGTTCAAAATACCACAGTCCAAGATCCAGTTTCCGCTCACCCTCAGTGATGGTGCAGTGGGCAGGGCTTTCCTCAGCACCCTCACGCTCCACTGTAACTTCCACCGTCGTGTGCGATGTAGCTGGCTCTCGCACCTGGTTCAAGGTGATGGGCTCTGGCTCCGGGGCAATCCTCATAAATTAGAATGTCATAAATTAGAAGTTCATTTATTTCAGTAATTCAACTCAAATTGTGAAACTCATGTATTAAATAAATTCATTGCACACAGACTGAAGTAGTTTAAGTCTTTGGTTCTTTTAATTGTGATGATTTTGGCTCACATTTAACAAAAACCCACCAATTTACTATCTCAACAAAGTAGAATACTTCACAAGACCAATAAAACAAACATTTTTAGTGAATTGTTGGCCTTCTGGAAAGTATATTAATTTACTGTGTATGTACTTAATGTTTAGTAGGGGCTCCTTTTGCTTTAATTAATTGCCTCAGTTCAGTGCGGCATGGAGGTGATCAGTCTGTGGCACTGCTGAGGTGGTATGGAAGCCCAGGTTTCTTTGACAGTGGCCTTCAGCTCATCTGCATTTTTTGGTCTCTTGTTACTCATTTTCCTCTTGACAATACAGTTCAGGTCTGATGAGTTTGCTGGCCAGTCAAGCACACCAACACCATGGTCAGTTAACTAACTTTTGGTGCTTTTGGCAGTGTGGGCAGGTGCCAAATCCTGCTGGAAAATGAAATTAGCATCTTTAAAAAGCTGGTCAGCAGAAGGAAGCATGAAGTGCTCTAAAATTTCTTGGTAAATGGGTGCGGTAACTTTGGATTCAAAAAACACAGTGGACCAACACCAGCAGATGACATTGCACCCCAAATCATCACAGAATGTGGAAACTTAACAAGAGGAACACAACAACTGTAGCCAAATTCCTTGACACGTCTGTGTGTGGTGGCTCTTGATGCCTTGACCCCAGCCTCAGTCCATTCCTTGTGAAGTTCACCCAAATTCTTGAATCAATTTTGCTTGACAAGCCTCTCAAGGCTGTGGTTCTCTCGGCTGGTTGTGCATTTTTTTCTTCCACACTTTTCCTTCCACTCAACTTTCTGACAACATGCTTGGATACAGCACTCTGTGAACAGCCAGCTTCTTTGGCAATGAATGTTTGTGGCTTACCCTTCTTGTGAAGGGAGTCAATGATTGTCTTCTGGACAACTGTCAGATCAGCAGTTTTCCCCATGATTGTGTAGCATAGTATACTAAACTCAGAGACCATTTTGAAGGCTCGGGAAACCTTTGCAGGTGGTTTGAGTTGATTAGCTGATTGGCATGTCATCATATCCTAATTTGTTGAGATAGTGAATTGGTGGGTTTTTGTTAAATATGAGCCAAAATCATCACAATTAAAAGAACCAAGGACTTAAACTACTTCAATCTGTGTGCACTGAATTTATTTAATACACAAGTTTCATAATTTAAGTTGAATTACTGAAATAAATGAACTTTTCCACAACATTCTAATTTATTGAGATGCACCTGTATATAGCAAAATGCTGTGTTTCTGGGGAGAAAAAAAAAGCCCACCTTAGCTTTAACAGTTTTAGATAGAGAATAGTGACATGCTACTCATCATTCCAAAACTAATGTCTGAAATCCATACTGTATAAAAATCCACATTAACAAGTTCAAAATGTGTATACTCTTTTTGTATGGTTTATCAAATGTCCAAATTCAGAGAAAACTGTAAATTTCATTGACTAAATCTGGCAATGAAGAAAGAAAAGCTTTTGCTGGACAAGGCAGGAAACAAAGGAGCTCATTCTTGTCTCTGTCTCTGTGATGTCAATGATCTGCTGACAAGCATCCACAGGGAAAACACTAGATGAATGGTCATGAATGAGAGGCTAATTTTAGCTCTGACGTATCTGATGGTTAGCTTGTTCTGAATGACCACACCACCAACTGGGCAGCCCAAGACGACTCTGGTGGGTCTCCAGGGACTGGTTGTTTTAATGGCTAAAAGGAGAAGGGCACACTGGTCTTAGAAGAGTACATCTAATAAAAAATAAAAAAAAAGAGGGCAGAAGTAGAAGTAGAAGCAGAAGTAGAAAACAAAATACTTAACCACTAATATATGATCCTTCACAGCAGAGAAAGGCAACATTACATCTTGCATGCAATGTATTTAATAGCACACTATAAACACAGCCAGCTCAGGAAGCAGGATCTAAACACATTAACTAAAAACTCAGAAACAACAGAACCAAATTAACTTCTAATGAGCTAATGACTTCGATCAGGTGCATACAAAACAATCAGTTCAACAATGTTTTTACTATAATTTGTTCTGAGAAAAAAAAAAAAAAAAAGAAAGCTTACATTGCTTCAAGTGTTCGATTTGGGACTCATTTAGTTCTATTGTTATGAGTTTTTAGTTATTGTATGTAGTTTCTGTTTCCTGAGTTGGCTGCGATTGTAGAGTGCTATTGCTATAGAAATTCATTATGTTCATGTGTTTCTGGTTCCTCATTTTGTCCTGTGTATTCATACCCCATGTATATTTAAGGTTTTGGTTTTGTTTTTTTGTTTTTTAATATGGTGGTCTAATGTATTTATTATGATTTCTCGGATTCCATGATCTGGCATTTTGTGTTGCTGCATGCTCTGGATGATTTCTAATCACAGTCACAAGGATATGAGCTAAACAAAACAAAAACGTTGATGACATTGTAAAAGTGACATCATTTTGTACAGTTCTGTGTAACAGGTCCAACTAACTTAGGATCACTGCTGTGACAATTTTATAACTTGTCAGAAGAAGATTATAATCAATTCTAAATTTAACCAGAGGAAGTTCTGGTCAATTAATGAGCTGTTGCATTACCAATACTAGCATATAGGGCATTACAATGGCCATGCCACATTGAAATTAGGGTGACCACCTGTCCTGCTTTGCGTTGTACCGCACAGCAGTTTCACCCCTTGTCCCGCACGTCGCATATTGATAAAATGTCCCGCATTTTCATCATTCTGTTGGTTTTTAATGATCATATTGAGAAAACGTCCATGCGTTCTTTTGCTTTTTTAAGAAAGCTTATCAAGTGATCTAGAGGTCGAGCGCACACGGAAAAACACAATGTTCTCCATTCATTTTAACCAAATAATAATAAAAAAAAAATTGATGCAGCTTTCAGGCGCGACTTTCTTCTTATTTTAACAGTTAGTTTGAGGCAGTTTCTACTTTAATTATAAATGTCTAGAGCACATTATTGTAATGCAGGGAGCATTAAAATGCGCAAGCACAAATCTCTTTTCTCGCAGGTGGATTCTCTTCACTCTCATAAAAATCAGCGCATATGATAATGGATGTAATTGGTATTTACACAGCATACCAGTAGAAAATGTATCAGTCTCACACGTGTCCCACATTGTCCCGCAAAATCACATATATGTCCCACAACAGCCCTCTTTGCAGGTGGTCACCCTAATTGAAATGAGTGCATAAATGGCTATCACTAAGTCATTCAAAGATAGAAAAGGTCTGAGCTGGAAAGTTAGGAAAAAAGCTGACTTTAACAACATAATTGATTTGTTTATCAAGTTCTTTACAAGAGTGCAAATATTAGCTTGCAAAACTAATCTAAAACTATCTAAAAAATGAAGACAGCCAAATACGATGTTCAGTTTTGTGTTTATTTAACTGGAAAAAAATTTCACCCATCCAAACTTTGATGTCATTGACCCAAGCATACAAATGTAATAAATAATTCATACCAGGTTTTATTGGTAAGTATAAATGAGTGTTAACTATATAAATATGATAGGGGACCTTATGATACTCAAAGATGGAGTAGAGAGGGAGCATATATAAATCAAATAAAATTGGGCCCAAAATAGAGCCCTGGAGCATCCCGCCCATAACAGAAGCTGGGGATGAAGAAAATTCACTCATTGACCATATGAATCTACTGTAACTTGTGTCAACAAAAAGAAATGTCAGTAAAGGTGCATTTTACCCCAAATACCAAACATTTACATATTCTTCAGTTATTGAAAAATTCCCTTGAACAAAACTTAAAACCCTTGAAAATAATTATATATTTGGTATTTTTAATTATTCTCATTTGCTACATAAATCTATAACATTTAAAGAACATTATTTATAAGATCAACTCAGAAACCACTCTGCGTTGCTGCTTGTGATCGTGCAAAGGATCAGCCAAATTTCCTCATGCATAGTGAGACACAGATGTTTAGAAAGTGCTGCAGTAAGTTTTTGTGCCTTAAAGTGGTTGAACGGAAAATAAACTCAAATGCGCCTTTTGCCTCAGTAAGCTTATCAGTCTAAAAAAAAGAGCTAACTAAAAAGAGCAAGAACCAAAGAACAAACAAAGAACCACAAAGAGATGACTTTCTGATGATTTCCAGGTTTTGTAAAGCCCCTCCCTAAGAAATACGCAATGGCCTTTGATTGGTTAGCTGGCCCAGTGTGTTGTGATTCACTAAACCCCTAGAGCGCGTTCATAAATGTCACGCCCCACATATGCGCTCCGGTTGTAACAATGGCATCGTCAATATTGCTTAGCAATTTGAGCCAGAGTGAGACCCAGAGAATAATAGTAAAGAGGATCACGCAGAACCTGTGCAAGCACAGCTCTTACAGGATGCTTCAGAATGGTATGTGTTTTTGTTTGTTGTTGTATCATACTTTTAGATATATTGTGATTTGTAAATGTTGCTTCTTATGTTAGCTTTTAATATACGGTTTTATCCCGATTAAAGCTTTAATACAGCAGAATACATGATTGCGTTGTAGCAGTTTTGTAGGTGCCCGGAACAGCCTCTGCGGCCGTGGAAAAAAAAAAAAAAACACCAAAGTCCAGTTACAGGTGCATTTATTGTGCGGGCCGGGATAAAAATCTCCAGCAAGAAGAAAGACGTGCTACAAAAAGTCGATTTAAGAGGTAAACTGTACAAAAATTAAAAGTCCGTTCACTGCAAAATGTGAACCAAGCACGGCCACACTACACACACTACAGACGCTAGCAAACAATTTTCCCGTGGCCCTTTTACATCATAAGTCCCTCCTACTGGAATGTACCACTCTATGGGTAGACTCAGAATACAAGGATACAAAGGGGGGGGGGTGAGAGAGAGAGAGAGACAGAGAGATGCAGAGTGTATGCAGAGCGTGTGCAGATCAGAGGGGATGCGAGAAACAAGATTAAGAACTGCTGCGTTACAACATTGATTTTGAAACTTGTGAATCCATTAGAATCGTTAGAAGACAGAATCGCTATTCATATATGAATAGATTTTTTCATGCACCGCTAGTTTTGACGACATGGCAACAGCTCTTTCTCTTCTCATCTTGCCCCCTTTGTTGCATGTTCGCGGGGGTGGGATTTATGTAAATATCTGGGTTTATGATGTCACCAACCTGGAAAGTAGATGTTTTTGTAGATAATAAACTGCCATAAATTTAAAAGACAATATCTCTGTTTGCATTGAATGTTCAGCCTTGCAACTTTGCAGATATTTTTTTATGCTTAAACAGCAACATTACACACTAACTAAAGTTAAAAAAGTGAAATCACAATCAACCACCCCTTTAAAGTCTGTTAATTCAGGTGTATCAAATTATTCACTGCTTTTTCACACAAGGGCACCTGTCCTGGATCTCAGTCTGCATACTATCCATCCTAAATTCTATGTGATAGTAGTTATTTTCAATACTATTTAGGGCAGATAGGGTGGATAGTATGCACATTGGGACACAGGGTTGGTGATATATAATATTCTTCAATAAATACATGAAAAATGTACCCTTTGTGTAGGTTTGCTTTTATCCATTTATACATTTTGGCTAGGATCTGATGATATATAAATAGAAAATCTGAGCAGCATGACTTTAATAGCATGTGTTTCTACCCCAGAGTACAAAACAGATTACACAGATATTGTTAATTATCATCTGACTCAACAATTCTCAACAACAAATGTTGGCCAGAGTCCGGAACTCACTACATGTCTCCAGAGGCGCACTACCTTAGAAACACTACCCTGTAGAGACACTCATGAATGAATCAGAAAGCACCGCTCCATTTTTTCTCGGTAATGGAAGTTTACTTCCTAGGGCTGTTGGCTACTGACCCATTTACTTATTATGCAAGTTTCTCCTTGTGGTAATGTGACATCAAAATAACCCCTAATTCCCCAGCCTCAGTTTTGCAGTTGGAGGAGCTTTGGGATTACACTTATAAAATAGGACCCACTTTATATTAGCTGTTGTTTCTACATTTAAAGTATCTGCATGTAATTACATTGTTAGTTACACTGTTGACCTTTGCCCTTACCCTTAAACCTACCCCCCACCAAATATTTGAGACAAACATGACCAAAGGCTGGTTAATATTCTGGAGCTTAATGTTGTTGAAAATTCTTAAATGAAACAAACTATTTCAAAGTTAACAAAAGTTAATGACACAATTAAATTAAAATAGTTTTTATTCATTAGGGGCTTTCAAATATTTAGTTAAATTAAATTATCGTAAAAATTATACATTTACTTTTCCAGTAAATCTACAACACCTGCTGTTCAAAAAAGAAATGTCTTGAGTTTTTAGAGTTAAGATACCATTCCCGCACCTGGATAAGGAGAAGAACTTTCCAATTTGACAACTTTGCATAGTAGTATACAAATACAGAGCCATAGTAATGATGAATGGATAAGTTAGGGTCTTGAGATGTGTTTTTGAAAATGTAGTGCTCAAGCATGGCAGACTAAAAAAAAGCAGCAAGATGGTAATGGAAGTGTACTTCCTAGAGAAAAAAAATGGTAACACTTTAGTATAGGGACCAATTCTCACTGTTAACTAGTTGTTTATTACCATGCCTATTATTAACATATTGGTTGTTTATTAGTATTTATAAAGGACATTCTGCATGACAATATTTTACATCTATAATCCTACCCAGTAACTTAACAGCTACCTTACTAACAATTAATAAGCGGCAAATTAGTTTTTAGGGGATTTTATTGTACTAAATTATATTTCTGTCATGACAACTCTCAGGGGGATTGGCATGGTAATGTACATGACAATGTTAATGTATTTGGTATTGTGGAATAGACCTGCTACACTGCTGCTGCGGCAAAGCAAGTACTGAGACTTGCTACTGTCAATACATCCACAATATGCTGCTGTGAGCATGTAAGAAACACTATACACTATAAGAAACCCCCCACCCCATATATAGCATACATGATCACCTCGTAGCAGATCTATACAGGTGGAGCTGGGGAAGGTGGAGGGTTTCTGACATGCAGTGCTACAGCTACAGCAAACAAAAGACAAGTATTTGAATGTTGAGCAGCGAGTATTTTAAATAAAATCAAAATGCTGGACAGAAAGTCGGCCGACTAGTTTTATTAAAATTTGCTAATATTATTAAAAGTTATTAGCATTTTTGGAAATGTTATTATTAACGGTTTATGGCTTCATATGGTTTATCACTTACCAAATTAATGTGGCGTGGTCAGTGTGAGGTGACAATGGCACATACAAAGATTGGTGTCAGTATGTCAAAGCTTTGCAGAGATACAGCCTCAGATGCAGTTTGGCATCATTCCAACAAATTCACTGATGTGTTAAACAATACATGTTTTGTATATGTACATGAAATCCATAATTTTTTGCCAACCTGATCTGAAGATGATCTACATCAAATTTGGTAAAAAACAACAGTCAAGGAGGAGTTAAAAAAAGTAGGGTTTCAACATAAAGCAAACTCGTACACAAATGAGTTTGTAATATAGCATTTCATGAAAATTGAGCATGGTTTGACTCAGCATGCTGCAACTAATCTAAAGAGACCAGCTTTTGGCAGCTTTTCTCTTGACGACTTGGTGGCACTGCACTGGAACTGTTCAGGCAGACTCAGGTCATTGTTATTATAACAAACACCAAGTTTGGTCTCAATACGCTAAAGCGTTGCAGAGACATAGCCTCACATCCATTTTTGTGTACTCTTCATAAAAAGTTGTTTGCCCATTATTTGAGAACGCTTTGACTAAACAACTTGAATTTTTGCCAGCATTGTCTTATGATGATCTGAGCTAATTTTGGTAAAAATCAGACAAACCGTCTAGGATGTGTTTGAAAAAGTTTTTTTTTAATATACAGTCATGGCCAAAGAATTTTGGGACCCTTGCAATTCTCTCAGAAAATTGTTCCAATTGCAGATGTTTTGGTATTCATGTGCTTATTGTTTTTGTTTGCACTGCAACAACACAAAAAAACAGAGATGAAAAGTCAAACTTAATAAAATTTCACACAGAACTCAAAACTGGACTAGACAAAATTATTGGCACCTTGTCAAAACTGTAATATATAATTGCTTTTTTAAGCATGTGATGCTCCTGTAATTTGTATTTAGACACACCTGTGGCAAGTAACAGGTGTGGGCAATACAGTAATCACACTTGCAACCAGTTAAAATGGAGAAAAGTTGACTCAACCTTTGTGTTATGTGTCACACTGAGCATGGAGAAAAGACAGAAGTGTAAAGAGTTATCTATGGATTTGATAAAAAAAACTGTGGAAAAACATGGACAATCTCAAGGCTACAAGTCCATCTCCAGAGATCTTAATGTTCCTGTGTCCACTGTGCGCAATATCATCAAGAGGTTTACAGGCCATGGCACTGTAGCTAACCTCCCTGGACTTGGACGGAAGAGCAAAATTAATGAAAAATTACAACGAAAGATTGTTCGAATGGTGGATAAAGAACCCTGATTAACTTCCAAACAAATTCAAGCTGATCTGCAGACAGAGGGTACAACAGTGTCAGCTCATCCGTCGCCATCTGAATGAAAAGGGACGTTATGGTAGGAGACCCAGGAAGACACAAAGGCTGGAGGCAAGACTGAAGTGTGCCAAAACTTATGTCACAAAACCACAATCCTTCTGGGAGAACGTACTGTGGACAGATGAGACAAAAATAGAGCTTTTTGGTAAAGGACATCATGGCACTGTTTACAGAAATAGAAATGAGGCCTTTAAAGAAAAGAACACAGTCCCTACAGTCAAACATGGTGAAGGGTCAAAGATGTTTTGGGGTCACTTTGCTCCTTCTGGCATTGGATGCCTTGACTGTGTGAACAGTATCATGAAATCTGATGATTACTAAAATATTTTGGGGTGCAACGTAGTGGCCAGTGTCAGAAAGCTGCGTCTCCACCAGAGGTGGTCTCCCAGCAGGACAATGACCCGAACCACACTTCAAAAAGCACTCAGAAATGGTTACAAACAAAGCGCTGGAGAGTTCTAAAATGGCCAGAAATGAGTCGAGATCTGAATCCTATAGAAGACCTGTGGAGAGATTTCAAAACAGCAGTTGGGAGAAGGCATCCTTCAAATCTGAATGACCTGGAGCAGTTTACAACAGAAGAGTGGTCCAAAATTCCAGTAGAGAGATGTAAGGAACTCATTCATGGTTACAGGAAACAAATGATTTCAGTTATTTTTTCCAAAGGGGGTGCTACCAAATATTAAGTTAAGGGTGCCAATAATTTTGTCCAGAGCATTTTCAGAGCATGGTTCTGTGTGGAATTGTATCAGATTTTACTTTTCTACTTTTACTTGTGTGTTGTTCCAATGCAAAAAAATGTGAGTACCAAAACATTTGCAACTGCAACAATTTTCTGAGAGAAGGGTTGCATTTTCTGACAGAATTGCAAGGGTGCTGAGATATATATATATATATATATATATATGAGCCAAAGAATCAGATTGGAGGGGGTGAATGCTTCTAAAGTGTATGGTTCAGAACTGTTGTTGCTGCTAGAGGGTTTGGATTGGACACTCCAAACTTATTGTGGTTTGGACGATGAGACTGTCCTCTATCTGTGTGCCAAATAGTTTTTTCCACAAGCAGTTCTATGGGCTGCTATAGATTCCCAGAGCGAAAGAAGGAAAAGCAGAAACAGAAGAAAAATAAGAACGGCAATGATAAAAAAAAACAAGGAATAAATCCAAATTATTTTCTGTGATAATCAACATTTTACCATTGATAGAGCTTAATGCTTAACCTGCAATAAAGACTTCCTTTAATATTTTCTAATTAACACACTTTGCAAGAGGGCATGTGTTTTTCTAAAAAGGTTTAGAAATTTTCTATGAAAAAGGCTTCCGATCATCATTTTTCTATATAAATGGCACATGGAAAGAACAGAGACTTTCTTTCAAGGTAACAGTCTTCGGAACAGCTGAGGCTGGTTGAGAAATATGATACAGCATTATGTAAAAACTGTTTTTATGTTCCAAGAAAATCATAGGTAATGCTGTGAGTTTAGAGGAAGGAATTAATGTTTGCATTTCGCAGATTCTGTTTTCTGCAGGGAATGTCTGGTTTGGGACTCTGGAGAAATTGGTCATCAGATGGCTGTGTTTCCTCTCTTCTGCAGATGAGCACCCCCCATGAGACAAGTATTACACAACACACACATTCATGCATTATAGCGATCTAAATGGGACCTTACACATTTGTTTTTGTAAAATTGCTTACAATTTGAACAGTATTTTAATTTATTAAGTTACATAACTTTTGACCAATAATAAAATATTTTCTTATCAACTCAACTGACTGTGATTGATAGTCACACAGTTCAAAATCAATACATATTTGGTTAACATTTTATAATAAAAAGTTAATTCACTTTCATTATCAAATAAACAAATTACAACAGCTGTTTGAATGGTTGTTCATGAACTTTGTAACACTAAATCACTGAATGACGTTCATCAGTTTATATGCATTTGTAACCATTTAATGACTTTTCTCTAGGGAGGAGGCTGTTCTCAATCACACCCTCTGCTGCACTGCTTCCAACTAGGCATTGAGTTCCTTCTCAGAAAACAATGCTGACTCCTGGGTATAATGCAGATAGAGCAAAACAAATTGTCTTACCTGAACTGAGTCATCATAGAAACAAAAACTCACATGCATTAAGCAAAAATGCTATCTACCTGCTTTAGCGGAACGAGGCAAAGACCAAATAGGTAAGTTGGTTTACCCTGGAGGATTTTATTTATAACCAGTCCAGAAATTGTTCAATGCATGGGTGACCAACTGGTGGAAGTGAATAGAGATCCTCAGTGATGTGAGTTGATGGGGAGGTGCAGTGGTACAACACTGAGGTAGCTCACTTCAGTCTGTTTCTGATAAAAATAATGAAGAGAGCTATAGCTTAGTGGGGTTCTATTACATTTCCTGTATTCTGTAAACATATTCCTATCATACTAAGGGGTGCTAGATCACATAAGCACATGCACACACATGCTGCTGTCAATCTCTTGACACACTAAAAGATGTACAATAAAAATTTAGGTAACACTTTATTTTTACCCTTTTACGCATGGAGGTCATTACAGTGGACAGATATTTGGAAGCCAGTTTTAACCATTTAAGTTGTAGCAGTGAACTCCCAAAGTGTTGTCTACAATTACATTTAAGGGAAGAGGGAAGGGAGGCAAGAGAAGATGCACCAAGTACCTCAGGAATAAGCGTTAAATCCTTTTATTCTCAGAAAACCAGACAGGAACAAAAATGTTTTTCAGCTAAATAGGATGTCAGAAATACTTTCATACTTTCATTTTAACAATATTTTTCTTTTACATTTTTTTTTTTGCTGTGACAGAAAAAAGTCCTATATATATATATATATATATATATATATATATCTGTTTTGATTGTTCAAACTTTGAGAATGTTGTGTACACATAAATGCATATTAAAATTTTAAATGAAGTGATTTTGCAGCACATGGCATTAAGTGCAGGCATTTCTTTAGCCCCAGTTATTTCTGAACTTTGTCCAATCTTGGCTGCTCAATTGACCCTTTGCTGGGAGTTTGATTAACAGGCGATCTGATCAGTCATAATGCAAAATCTGTAATTTGTGTCTGACAAACAAACCAGACAAGAGAGTAGATTAAATCTGGTGGACTTGAACTTGAAAAATGGTGTTGAGATCTTTTCACGGTTATAACAAGATTCTTTCTGATGCTCACTGATGATTATTTTGTTCAATAACTAGAAAAGGTGAAGAGATGATCTGTGATAAGAAAAGCAGTCCCTCCCAACTCAGCATCTTCTGAGGCTCTCTTGAATACTTAGCTTTTATGGAATGATCAGTAACATCCCCTAAAGGCCTTCAAAGACTCCGGGGCTGCTAGAAACTTTATGGATTTGGAAGTCACCAGACATCTCCGGGTGCCACTTACCAACCTTGATGACCCCCTAACTATTATGGCACTGGATGGGAGGCCTCTGGAGTCTGGACGGGTGAGTCTGCACACTATTCCTTTATATCTCCAGGTTGGGGATCACCTAGAAACTATACGGTTTTATGCAATCATGTCACCAGAATTCCCTTTAATCCTTGGTTTTCCTTGGTTAGTCCTTCATAATCCCCAGATTGACTGGCCCTCTACTAATGGGGTCCTGACTGTGATAAGTGTCTCTTTGCTTCATCTCTTGGAATTTCTGTTTCTCCTGAGTTACTTCAGGGACTTGTGCCATCGACTTGTTGCCTGGAACATGCCCTCCAAAAAGGGAGATTGTTTTCCCTTTTAGCACCAGAGAGGAAGGCTATGGAGGATTATATCCAGGAGTCCCTGGCATCTAGTTTTATACGCCCCTCAACATAATCAGCTGGAGCTGGTTTCTTCTTTGTTGCTAAAAAAGACAATGGGCTCTGACCTTGTATAGATTACATGGATCTCAATAAGATCACCATAAAGAATAGTTATCCTCTTCCTTTGATGTTTACTGTTTTCAAGTTGCTTCAGGGGCCTCCTATATTTACTAAACTGGACCTTCGTAGTGCATATCATCTAGTCTGCATCCGTACTGATGATGAATGGAAGACCACTTTTAACACACCCACTGGCCATTGTGAGTATCAAGTCATGCCATTTGGTTTGGTAAATGCTCCTGCAGTATTCCAGGCTTTGATTAATGATGTGCTAAGAGACATGCTGAACTGATATGTATTTGTATACTTTAACCATGATATTCTTATCTTTTCCAAGATCCTCCAGGAACACATGCAGCATGTTTGCCTGGTCCTCCAGCAGCTCCTGAGAAACCATCTCTTCATCAAACTGGAGAAGACTGAGTTTAATGTTCAAGAGGTTTTTTTGGGGGGTTTCATCGTATCTGAAGGTCATATCCAGATGGACCCTGCGAAGATCCTGAGCTGCCCTTCATAGTGGAGGTGGATGCTTCTGAGGTAGGAGTGGGAGCTTTACTTTCCCAGCATGCCATAAGAGACGACAGATTTCACCCATGTGTTTTCTTTTCACATATCCTCTCATCTGCTTAAAGAAATTATGACATTGAGATGTCTGGTCTCATCCAACCCAACATCCTGGAGTAAACATCTAATTTGGGCAGAATTTGACCACAATACTATTTGCCATTTCTCAACGTGTATGTCTCCTTTTGAATGTCAATATGACTATCAACCTCCTTTGTTCTCTGAGCAGAAGTCCGAAGTGGGAGTCCCAGCTGCCCAACATCTGGTTCAGCGCAGGGTATGGAGGAAGGCCCAGGCTGTGCTTCTTAAGACTTCATAGCTACAACAGCCAACCATCGGCGCAGACCAGCACCAACTCTACGGAGTGGGATTTCTCTCTTGCTTTTCTGTTTGGATTACCACTTTGTATTTTCTATCAAGGAGTTTTGGTAACACTTAGAATAGGAAACACTTTTTCACTATTAACTTCAACTTTCCCCTCAATAAATTCCTAATTTGCTGCTTATTAATAGTTAGTAAGGTAGCTGTTACGTTTAGGTATTGAGTAGGATTTGAAATGTAGAATAAGGTCATGTAGAATAAGGCATTAATATGTGCTTAATTAGTACTAATAAATGGCTAACATTTTAGTAATATGCATGCTAATAAGCAACTAGTTAAGAAACGTAAAATAAAGTGTTACCATTATATGGACACTCACACTACAAAAACTGTTGTATGTCACCCCGGACTACATTTCCCATAATCCATTGCGCTGATTGCACACACAGCTGTAGCCATGCACACACACTATTTAATACCCACCCAGTTCCTTCTCAGATTGCTGAGTATTGCATTGTGTTTAGCACTCCCCAAGTGTTAGCATCTTTACGGAGCCATCTTCTAGTTATCCTGTGTCTAGTTTATTCTTGTTCTTGCCTTGTGTTTTAAGTGTTTCCTAGCCTTGTTATCTCATCTAGTCTGTTTCGCTGCCTGCCCTGGATTCTCGCATGTCTATCGGATTATCCTTTTGCCTAGCCCCCTGGATTACGTTCACCGTTGATCGACCCTCGCCTGTCTTGGATTACTTGTGTCTTGTCCTCATATACCTGTTTGCCGGTGTTCGACCGTGCCTGTTTATCACCATGTCTCTGTCTAATAAAGCTCTGCGTTTGGAACCGACCGCTTCCTGCCTCCCGAGCTCCATTACAAGTGCAGTGGTATGCACCATGGATACACACACACACCACAGACCTGAGTTCGATCGATATCTGGATCATAACAATTTGTTGTTTGAATTTCTTAAAAAAAAAAAAAAATTGAAACAAAATTGAAACAAAAAAAAAAAGTAAACTCTGATACTTTGTTTCATACCATTAGAAACCTGCCCTGTTTTCTCTGTCGGCGTGTTGTCAGTGTCCTCTTTGCTCCGTGATGCATTTTTCACTGCATGAGAAGATGATGTGTGGCATAAAAGTGCCATGGTTTGTCAGACGTAGCAACGGTAACTAAGGGTGGTGGGTCTTTGCGTAGGGTTAATTTAGAGTATCGGGAGGTTGCTGGCTCAGTTTCTGAGATAACAGTATGAACATCTTTCTTACAGCAGAAAATTACATCTGGAGTTTGTGCTTGACTGCAGGGTCAGAAATAACATGCTGCCTATGGTGAGCGTTTATTTTACTTTGCTTGGCAGTGGAATCTGGTAAAATAGATTAAAATATTTATTAATAAATAAATTACAAATTACTAATAAATGCATAATTACCAAACTAAAATTACATGTTTTTTTGTTTGTTTTTTTCTATATTGCACAAAGATTAAACATAAACCATCTCAAATGAACCAAATTGCATAAAAAATCTATTCCAAATGATACTATAATAAAGTATTTTATGTATATAAACCAACAATTGAATATATTAGCACAAAAACCTACCTACATATCGCACCACATGATATTTTTGTGACACTTTGAATAACAGAAAAATTACAAATAACTAATGTTTTTGAAAAGTTAAAGTGAGTACATACATGGGAAAGATACTTCATATATGGCATCTTTTTTGCCAATCTGGGACATATATCTGTAATGAAAAACACTCTGCAGTGGCCGCACCACATGATATTTGGTTGCACCACATGATATTTCAAATTCAGTCAAAATTTTACAAGCACAGAATTGGCCACCTGAACAAAACAAGCTAGCTCCCCACAAAAGGTCACTATGAAATTTATAATAAAAATAAATAAATACATGCTTGTAGAAATAACTTAGTATATATTGTTTTTGTTGCTGTTGTTGTTGTTGTTGTTGTTTTTTTATCTAAATGTACATATCAGCCGTTAAAAAAGGTTATATTTATCCAAATTTAAAAGAGAGTTACAAATCAGCTTGATGGTTCCATGGGTCCTTGGCAAATTGGTATATGATGCAATTTCCTATCTTTGAATGGGTTTTAAGATAAAACTCCCAAAATGGTAGTTTCTTGATAGTCGCACCACATGCTATTTCATAAAATAGACATCATCAGAAAAAGTTTGTTTGTACATTAAGATTAAGTTATAAATACAAATGCTTTTCAAATTTATACAAGAATACAAAACACTTTGGAAATCATGCCAAATAGTGCAGAAAATTAATCTGAATAAATATAGGGTAATTTAAACGATGTTTTCGAAACTAAAGTTATGGCCGGATGGTCGCACCACGTGATATTTTGACACTTTGAATAGCAGAAAAATTACAAATAACTAATGTTTTTGAAAGGTTAAAGTAAGTACATACATGGGAGAGATACTTCATATATATGGCATCTTTTTTAAACATATAAACCAATTTTTAACTGAAAATGCCCATATGTGTATATATATATATATAGTCATGGCCAAAAATATCGGCACCCCTGCAATTCTGTCAGAAAATGCAACACTTCTCTCAGAAAATTGTTCAAATTGCAAATGCTTTGGTATTCACATGCATATTGTTTTTGTTTGCACTGCAACAACCCTAAAAAAAAAAAAAACAGGGAAGAAAAGTCAAACTTGATAAAATTTCACACAGAACTCAAAAATGGAATAGACAACAAGATTGTGGACAAGGACTGTGGCAAGTAACAGGTGTTGGCAATATAGTGATCACATTTGCAACCAGTTAAAATGGAGAACAGTTGACTCAACCTTTGTGTTGTGTGTCATACTGAGCATGGAGAAAAGAAAGAAGTGTAAATAGTTGTCTGTGGATTTGAGAGAACAAAATGTGGAAAAACATGGACAATCTCAAGGCTACAATCCATCTCCAGAGACCTTAATGTTCCTGTGTCCACTGTGTGCAATATCATCAAGAGGTTTACAGCCCATAGCACTGTAGCTAACCTCCCTGGACGTGGACGGAAGAGCAAAATTATTGAAAAATTACAACGAAGGATTGTTCGAATGGATTAACTTAAAGAAACCTGATTAACTTCCAAACAAATTCAAGCTGATCTGCAGACACAGGGTACAACAGTGTCAGCTCACACTCGCCATCTGAATGAAAAGGGACGTTATGGTAAGAAATCTAGGAGTACACCACTGCATAAAAAAAGCAAGACTGGAGTTTGCCAAACCTTATGTGACAAAACCACAATCCTTCTGGGAGAACATACTGTGGACAGATGAGACAAAAATAGAGCTTTTTGGTAAAGGACATCATGGTGCTGTTTACAGAAAAAGAAATGAGGCCTTCAAAGAAAAGAACACAGTCCCTACAGTCAAACATGGTGAAGGGGACAAAGATGTTTTGGGGTTGCTTTGCTGCTTCTGGCACTGGATGCCTTGACTGTGTAAATGGTATCATGAAATCTGATGATTACCAAAGTATTTTGGGGCGCAACATAGTGGCCAGTGTCAGACAGCTGCGTCTCCACCAGACGTCATGGGTCTTCCAGCAGGACAATGACCCGAAACTCAGAAATGTTTACAAACAAAGCGCTGGAGAGTTCTGAAATGGCCAGCAATGACTCCAGATCTGAATCCCATAGAACACCTGTGGAGAGATCACAAAACAACAGTAGGGAGAAGGCATCCTGCAAATCTGAATGACCTGGAGCAGTTTGCAAAAGAAGAGTGGTCCAAAATTCCAATAGAGAGGTGTAAGAAACTCATTCATGGTTACAGGAAGCCATTGATTTCAGTCATTTTTTTCCAAAGGGGGTGCTACCAAATATTAAGTTAAGGGTGCCAATAATTTTGTCCAGTGCATTTTTGGGTTCTGTGTGGAATTGTATCAGATTTCACTTTTCTTCTCTGTTTTTTTGTGTTGTTCCAATGCAATAAATAAATAAATAAATAAATAAATAAAATACAATAAAAAATAAACATGTGAGTACCAAAACATTTGCAACTGCAACAATTTTCTGAGAGAAGGGTTGCATTTTCTGACAGAATTGCAAGGGAGACAATATTTGAATATATATTTGTGATTTAATAATTCCTGCATGAAAGAGTTAAGAACCTATTCTCGCTATTAACTAGTTGCTTATTAGCATGCATATAAGCATATTAGCTGTTTATTAGTACTTAGAAAGCACATATTAATGCCTTATTCTGCATGATCATATTTCAGATCCCTTACTCTACTCCATACCAGGCAAAACTCTTAGTTAATAGTGAATTAGGGCTGGGCCATAAAACGATAACGATATGTATCGCGATAAACACGTGATCGATATCAATAAAAAATGTGTTGGATAAAACGTTCGATATTTTTTATTCTTCTGTGTCGGAAGAAAACAGAGGTTGCGAAGCAAGTTTGGTTGCATTAACAAAGGCACTCGCTCTCTGGTAACCTAGCAACGTAGGGAGTGACACGCTAACAGCCAATCATGTAACAGTATCAACTTTCGTTGCGCCATATCGTTGTCTCGTGCTGGTCTGCTGGATTCCTCTTCATAAGCAGAAAATGAGTGCCGCAGCGAGCGAGGAAATTTTAAATAAAAGAGGAAAAGTCAGCTCGCCAGTATGGCAGTTTTTTGGATATTATAAGTCTGACCGTAGTCAGACCAATGTCGTCTGCAAATTATGCAAGACCGTCGTCCCCGCCAAGACTGGTAATACCACGAACTTGATGTACCACCTTAGCCGCGCTCACCAAGAATTTTGACCGATTAATACAATCAGTTAAACGGTTTAAAAGGTCTTTTTTCAGTTATTTATCAAAATATTTTAAAACGTTTTTTTTGGATGGTTAAAGTAAAATGAAATTGCATTTTTGAGAGAAAAAATATAAATCGCATAGGCCTATAACGTTAAGTCGTATTTTATTATTACATTCAGAAAGACACCAGGTCGCGAAATATTTACAGTACACTATAAAAATAGGTTAGGCTATTTTAGTTCCCCTCACTCCACAAAAATAATTTCAATTTAACAGTATTTAGAAAAGAACAAAAATGAAAAATATAAGAAGCTAGGGGACAAGCAAAAACGAAACCATTTAGGGTAAAGCGAAACTGAAACTAACATTGGGTCTCTCACACGACACAAATCCAATGTCTCTGTATTCAAGATGTATTTGAATGCTAAAATATTATTTATTATGTAAACCTGGTTTTGTACTTCTCGCATTACAATATCCACATTTAAAAAAAATGTTTGGAATAATATCACGGCAGTACGTTGATAACGATTAAGCAGTGTGATTTTTTTTTTTTCCCCATATGTTTGGCTGATTGTGTGTGCGCGTGCGGCGCCGGCGCAATCACTTTATTTTTTTCCTTCTAACAGGGGAAACAACTCTTTACAGATAATCGAAACTGTAAACGGTTTGCTGTTTGTAAAATAAAGAAAAATAGGATGCCGCTTTCAGCCGTCTTCCTTTCGCGCAGCACAAAAATGTACCAAAACTCTGCATGCTAGCTACTTGTTGCACTTTTTTTGTTTGTTTGTTTGTTTTATTAAGTAAAAATATTTATCGTGTAGGCCTATTCATTCATTATATATAAATATAGCCTAGCTTTATAATGTTTTTCTCCATTCGCAGAGGCGCTGCAGGTGGTGCGACGTGTCCATGTGAATCCTCATGTTCTGTTGTTTGCTGCTTTTTGCGCATGTAAAATTAATCCCGGTAAACAAATGTTGGTATTTTAACGAGTCACAGACACTTATCCTTTCTAAAATAATTAAATTCTAATTTTAAAAAATCTTGTCGGTTAACGGTTAACAAGCGTCGGCTGTCGGTTAGACATTTCTGTCTTAATAACTGAGCGGATTATAATCAGAGGAAGGTTAAGTTTAAAATAAAAATGTTTAAATGTAATATTTTCTTCTCCTGGTCCTTATTTTAAATGGGTCATAAAAAATATCAATAATTATCGATATCGATCGATATGAAACACTGATATCGTGATACAGTTTTCAGCCATATCGCCCAGCCCTATAGTGAATATGAGTTCCCTATTCTAAAATTTTACCAAAATGTAATAGTATGGACTCAAATATACAGATAGTGCTGTGTGTTAGCTTAGAACATTTCTCAAGAGCACAATCTTTTTATGTCTAAGGGCCAGATTTACTAAAAAGAACAAATGAGTGCAGATGAGAGTGGAAAGTTCTGCTGGTGATCTACTGACAATGAGTAAATTAAAGAATTCAGCAAAATGGGTTAAGACATGTTTTTGGGGTGTTAAATAATGGTGCAAATACCAGTAAATTAACTACCTTAGTAGTTATGTACCATTTAAAAGACTTTCCTTTGAAAGGGAAACTTCTACAAATGCATATGCAAAAAGGTCAACCGCAAAAATAACTGTGTCCATGCTTTTCATCATTAATGAAACACTTTGCGCTATTAGTAAATCTGGCCCCAAATGTCATAGTAACAAGAAACAACTTTTAGCCTGCTTTTAGTTTCTAGAAACTGCTTTTATTTATAGGCTGAAAATGAGAATAAATGAGAATAAAAGGAACAGCAAGAACAGAAAAAGTGAAGAGGTGTGTAAAAACACATTAAAAAACAAAAAACAAACAAACAAACAAACAAAACCAGAATTACTATATTCACTTACTGCAAACCAGGTCGGCTTTATTTATTTCATATGGTACATATACAAAGGTTGCTAAAGTCTGTTACCATTGTGGTGATTAGTGTTCCTTTTAGTTGGGCACTTGGTCATTGGCTTGAATTGGCTTGGTTAAATTTAAAAACAGAGTTCTGGCGTAAAATTCTAGATGGCGCAGTCCAATAGATATAGCTCAATCTTCCCCAGCTCCACCTGTGTAGATCTGCTATGGGGTGATTCATGTATGTATGGGTGATTATTCATATATGTTATATGTGCAGAAGCAGTATTTCGTACATGCTTACAGCAGCATGTTGTGGATGTATTGGCAGTAGCAAGTCTCCGTACTTGCTCTGCCGCAGAAGCAGCGTAGCATGTCTATTCCGCCAAGACCAAATACATTAACATTGTCATGTACATTACCATGCCAATCCCTCAGAGAGTTGTCATGACAAAAATGTTGAAAGTGCACACTATCACTATTTTCAATAATATTTTATGGTCCTCACTACACTGATGTACCTTTTACTATGTGCACTTTTTGAAATGACTGACAGACAGCTGGATTTGGACATATGTGACTTTCCAGATAAGTATAATAAGTCTTTAAAAACATTATTAAGTTGTTAACTGTCCCATTGAAAGAGCTTTTCTCATAACACCTGTTATTGAACAAACTGCTTATGATTAAGCTTATATTAAGCTTTTTTTTTTTTTTTTTTCTGTAATTCATATCTCTAAATGAATTCATGCAGTGCACTAAAGCTCTTTTTTAACTGATTTGTGTATAGATCTTATGAAACAGGAGAAAATTCCTTTGATGCTTTGAAACGTTTAACCAGTTTACCAGTGACACTGATTAACAGTGGTGGAGGAAGTACTTAAGTTTAGTACTTAAGTAAAAGTACAACTACCCTGCAAAATATATACTTAAGTAAAAGTATAATTACTACATCAACATCTTACTTAAGTAAAAGTCCTAAGTACATACTTTTAAATTTACTTTAAAGTATTTTTTTAAGTAAAAGTACACAATCGGTTGTCTCAATGTCTGGGCTGTTCAATTGTAATAATCACAAACAATTTCTATTGTGTACTGGAAAGGGTAGTTGTGCAAGCTCTCTGCAATACTGACACACTGTAAAAATCTGGTTATTTACTTATTATTACTCATTAAATAATAATTAAGCTAAGCCAATTATGACATACAATTTATTTTATTTTTACTATACTATTAAGAGCAGTAAAAAAAACCTCAAAAGTACACAGGTGAGTGTTATTCTGAACACTTTAATCAAATTTGTATGACCAGTTTATTCTGCTCAACAACAGTTGCTTTAGTCCTTTACCTTGGCCTGCATGGGGAAAACGTAGCTAAAACTGCATTTGAGGCTTATACTCCATTGATTACAGAAAATCCAAAAGCATTAGGCTAATAATGTATAACACATTAGAATGAGAAAAAAATAAGCACCAAACAAAATTTGACAAGGGTGAGTGCTTCTTTTAAAACATGCAAGTAATATTGCTATTTAGAACTCTGATCAACCTAACATTAACAGGACAAAAAAAACAGAATCTATGTGAAAAACAATGAAGTCAATATAAAGGCAGATGTTACGATAAGAAACTTAAAAACAAAGGACCTTCAAATAAAAATTTTGGCCAGGCAATCAAAGGTCAAAAGGGCAAAATGCCCCTATAGAACATGAGAGTATTAGAGCCCTAATACTGTATTTGGTTCCGCATAGCATTACCAATAGTTTTTGTTCAATTTCAACAAAAGTTGGTTCTCAAAGCTTTTTGATCCTAGCCTGCCTCTTTTTGCAGAAAAAATGTGCCCTGCTGTGCAAAACATTCGTTCGCATGCTGCTGATGCAGGCAATGGTGTGTTGAGCTTCAGGGACAAATTAAAAACTGTGGGCACTGACTTGAGTATATCCATTGAGGTAGAAGAGTTGGCCAGATAGGCATCCAACTGTTTTGTGGTTTCGTGGACATTTCCCTTCATAAGGCCAAAAAAGTCTTCCTCCTCAGATCCAGAATGGCTACCAGGTGATGATAAGGCTGGCTCTTCCTCCATGTGTCTCTTGATGTAGTCCATGCCTGCACAAAAAAAAAAAATCCAAACATGAATGAAGAGTATTTCTGTCTAGCCTTTTAAAATACCAGTTAGCTTTGAAAATAACATATATTGGTTAAAATGAACCACTACCCATTATTCTATTAACAAATGAATGCTTGACAAAGAAATTATTTAAATGACTTACCCAACTTTAGCAAGTTTTCATTGCTTGTCCATGATGTGCGAAACTTAGGAAGTAAAATTGCAGCAGATATGAGTTCTGGGTCATTCATCATTTTTCCAAACCGCTGCTGTATTCCTTCCTGAAGAGCAGAGATCAGTGGCTGGCAGAACTTGGATGAAGTTTGGAGGCGGTCCAGCTTCACAGTTAGGAGCGTTATTGTGGGTACCAGCCATCCCATGTGGACATCCACCTCTCCCTGCAATATGTTGAGTGCCTTAGAGACTGGGTTCATGGTTGATGCATAGTCAGACAAGAAAGCAAGTTCTGCAGGGCTGAACCTGTAAAACACCATGTGAGAACATGCATAATGTCAGCAAGATAAGCATAGGCTACACTATTGCAGTTCAATTAAATGGAGTAAATCATTAGTAAACAACATTATTTCACACAATCAATAGCCTACCACATCACAACTACGTATCTGCTCCATGACAAACTTACATTGGGACTTTAAGTGCAATGGTCACTGCTCTGACTGCTCCTTCTCCACTTTCCCTAATTATCCTCAGTATTCGCTCAACTGCAAGGAAGAGAGAGTTCCACCTGGTCTCAACTGGACGGATCAATTGCAGCTTGCACTCCCTCTCAATAACCTCTGCAGCTGTAGATGACCGGGCACTCTTATTCCAAAGAGCTGAGCACTTGGCAAATGCTGCACGAGATATCTTCTTGTACATAACATTTGATTCAGCTTTTCTAGCATCTACGGTTGAGATCAAATTCAGAACATGACAGGCACAACGGTGATGCTTTGGAAGCTGATATTCAGAACACTCATCTTCTTCCTCCATCAAACCTTCCACTTCAACACCCTCTGTCTCCTCTTCTGCATCCTCCTCTTCACTGTCATTCACACCTTTACTCTCATCTTCAGTTGAACTTCCTTCATCTTCACATGCATAAACTCGGAAGGCCTTAATAAAGTTTGAGGCATTATCTGTTGTGGTCCTAACAATTTTTTCACGGATGTTATACTCACTGTGAATATCATTAAGTGCACTGGCTAACACATCATAAGAATGTGTCCCTTTCAGCCTTTTACAAGCCAGAGCCACAGACTTTCTTTCTAGGGTATCTGGCTCTATCCAGTGGGCAGTAACCCCAATGAAACTTTGCCTATGAGCTGTCCAACAGTCTGTAGTCGTGGCGATATACTTAACAGTCTGCATTGCATTCTTCAATTTTTCTTTCATTTGCTTTGTGCACTTATCAATTCTCTCTCTCAATGTTGTACGTGACATGACTGTGTAATCAGGTTGAGTACAATGTATTAAATCAACAAACCCAGTCTGTCCTACTTCTCCAAAAGGGTGCAAACCCTGGACAATAAAGTTAACCACTGCAAGGTCTATGGTCTTCTGAGATGCTTTGGTGTCCTCAAGTTTTCGCTGCTTTATTGAAGAACCTCCATCAGCAAACAATGTCCCCTTCTTTTTAGAAGAAGTTGCTGCCAAGTACTCCTTCAGAAGTGGTCTGTGCTTTCTCTATAAAAGATAGTGACAACAGAATTAATACACGTTTAGCATTAGTAGTATTAGTATTTAGTAATATAGTCAATCTACAACCAAAATAAATCTCACAACATAATGTAAAATATTTTTTAAGGGTTCAAGAATTAATCTAAACCACTACTATTTAAGTGCAAGTGCAAACACTAACCTTACATCTTACTAGCATATTACTTTGTTATGACTGGCAACATGTAAGTACCACACAAGCAAAAAGCTACTGTATTTGCCGTGTTAAACTAAGTGTTTGGACCCTAAAGTTACAGGATTTTACATTTACGTTAATACAAAACCACAGTGTATGGGGCACTGAAACGCGAAACCAACGTGATTACATCTTTAGACTAAAAAGACAAGCTACTGACACTTACAACCAAGCATATCACACGGGTAAAATTGGTTTGATATTCGCATATACTTTCGCGCTAAATTGCTAAATATATATATATAAATATAATATATATATATATGTTTGCAAATTCTAAAAAATGTCATGATATTGACGAAAAACAACTGTCATAGTGCAAAATTGTTCACAATCGAATCAAACCTAGATATAGTTTTAACTGCATGCTTACTTGCGAATGTCAACTAAATACCCAATGTTGAATGGTAAAGAAGCTAGGGGCCGTATAAAAAGTTTGAACATTTTTTCATCGAGTCAAAACAAACAGCTATTTTAGCCAACTACGAATGTACAGATATAGCAGTAGTTTGCTCATCTCCAAAAATGTAACGTACTAGCAAGCTATCGTCCCTGCTGTGCTAATAACCAGCTAATGAAGTTGCCCTGTTAGGGTACCACTAACTTACGTCAAACAAATATTATACTGGTGTGATATTTTTGTTATGTTGACATCCGTTTTTCTATAACAGTCATAGCACCATGTCATAGCAAGTTAGTAACTTAAATATTAATAACTAGCATTGCATGTCTTACCTCTATATGTTTCTTCAAATTTGAAGGGGAGTTTTTAAATGCCAACAGTTCTTTGCGTTGAGGTAGGCACTTGACACATTGAAAACGCCAGGAGTCATTCTTTGAACCTTTAAATTAAAATAACTTGCTTAAATAAGGCCAGGGGTGTCTCTCAGAATCAGAGCTGCAGGGCACCCCTAGTGAAAAAAAAGTATACTTTATTGTATTTGTAATATATTTCCTGTTTCAATAGTACATTGCAAATATACTAACCAAAAATTGTACTAACTTTAAATATATAAAAAGTGTATTACCACCATGCTATTAACTATTTTCACAATACAACTTTTAACACACTTTAAAATAATTGTAATTTAGTATATTTTCTAAAAATATACTTGAAATGTAGTTTTGTTTGTTTTTAGAAGTGTATTTATTTGCGCTTTATGTAAATATATTTTAGTATTATTTTTAACTGTGTGCTGAAATGTAACTGCATTGAAAGTATACTTTTAAAGTACATTATTAAAGAACTTGTAAGTATGCTTTAAGTTACATTTTGGAGTAATTTTTAAGTGTACTTCTTCATGCTTGCAACAGAAAGTAATAAAACATATGATAAATGCATTTAAAGCCCATTTAAAACATTATTAAATGAAGTGTATGCATACAAAAGGCTACTCTTGTAATTGTGATTTAAGTATTTTAATAAATTTATACAATGTCACAGAGAGGTCCATGTACATCAATGCATTTATAATTTTATACCAACAGCACACCATACCAACACAAAAAAAAGTGTTCTACACTGTAAAACCAAATAGTATTCCTTGCTATAAAAATACTAGTAAGTTTACTCTATTTTAACCAAAATGTTGAGTTTACTAAATTTTTTTCATTGTTGCTGAAATATTAGAACAGATAGTTCCCATAACTAATGAAATTTAAGTAAAAGTACTCAAAATGTCCACGACATGCTGTTACGCATGCGCACTGGGCGACAATTGCCCCTCCCCCACGTCGCAGAAGCACAACGGCTGAGGATTCAACGTGTGTTTGCAGAGGATATATTTCGGTAAAATCAAGGTAAAAGCTTTTAATTTAAGTCTCATTTTCTGATTTTTTGCTTGCTAGTCCTTATGATGGTTAGATTTTATGCACCTTGTTGCATGCTGTTTTGTGGAACATCTTAGCCCATTCAAAGAACTCAAACACGGTTGACCCTGCACATTATTTGAAGCGATTTCTGTTCAAACCAGTTAATGTTCGCTTCATATCTGTAAAATTAGCTGCCTGGTTGTCTATTAATTACTATGTTATCCATTTGTGCTAGTGATAAGTTAGTTACGAGAATAGGAGTAATTTGAACGACGGTTGTTTCATGTGACGTTTTGCAGAATTCAAAATTCAGTGAGTAGTAAACAAAACACTTCAAACGAGGAGATCGTTTTCAATTTCGTAAACGTTAGCGATATACTGTAGGATATCTTATTCTGGACGCGGCACATTCGAATGAGGAGCTCAAAGACACGACCGCATTCACGCTAGAGAGCGCGCAATCCGGTCAGTGTACAAACGGATGGAAAAGAACGCTACATCTTCAGACGGGTTCTTTTAAAATAACTCTTTTTAACTTGACACGGCGATTTTGAAAGCAACTATGAGTGCTAAACTGTGGTCAAGCCGTAGCATTATTTGTTAGAAATACCTGGTTGCGACGAAAATAGTATGCGTGCTTAGTATGATAATTACGGTAATGTGCAGGCAGTAACAAACAACAGGCATTCTGAGATTGTCAACGAGTCTTTAGCAGACCCATCACCCCTACCTCCTCAAGCAGAGTATATATAACATTGAAACTTATTTAAATGTAAGTTATCGATCTTAGTTTTAAAATACCAGATGTTTCCATTTACATTACATAAGAAAAAAAACACTCTATACATTTGGTTTTGTTTGTTCAGTGTTCACTGATTTTTTTTGATGGATAACACTTTTTTATTATTTTAGAATACCGATTGATGACTGCTGTGCAGTGGAAATGTAAGTTCAGATGCTTTAGGTTATGTTTGTTTAAGTGCTATGTTTGTGACATAACAGACACTCTTTACATTTGTGTTTACTTTGCAGAGAGGATCTACTTAGATAAATGTAAGATGAATGCAGTAAATGAGACTTAAAAGCGTTTATTTCATTTTCTTCCACAGATCGATCATCTTGCTTGATAAAACCTCAGTATATCATCAGGAGCAACAGGTATTAATTTTGTGCTCCTTGATATGTTTTTTTCCCTCCAAAAATGGACAGTCTCTGACTTAAATTTTATCAATCACCAAAGGCCACATTTTCAGCTAAAAATCTTCTTTGCTGTTCTGCTGAAGAAAAATACTCATGAACATCTTGGGTGGCGTAAGGGTGAGTAAATTAATAGCTAATTTTTATTTTTGGGTGAACTTTTTCTTTAACTGAGCCAGATGATGTGTCATATTTTATTCCATTTGCATACTCGTTTGACAAGTAACATTAAATGTCAGTGTCCTTTCAAAGACTGTATATTTAATACAAATGTGTATTTAATACCCTTGATGACTTTTCACTAAAAGATTTATTTCCCTCATCAAAACCTGTTTTTTTTTCCTTTTCCAAAATTTTCAAAACCCTATTCCTTTTCAAAAAGTGTGTTTATGGATTGTGTCCTTCAAAATGTTAATAGCCACTCAATGTTTGTTCTTAGATCTTTGCAGGATTCAGTCGCATATCTCGGATCTGAGTTCTGCGCAGCATTGGACACAGACTCTGCACTTTTAAATTTCACATCAAGTTAATTAAAAGGTATCTCTTAATCATGTTGACTGTAGTTGTCATTTTTAAATCATGATTTGCTTATGATTGTTATCCTCAGCCTGTCTCTATTTTTTCATAGTCATCTGATGTTTCCACTGCAGTACTTCAGGGCCTTTCAGTAATCCTGGAGAATGACCCACAGGAATTTTACAGGATATGTTTCGTAAGTATTACTGGATTTTCTGCTCTCATCATTTTGTTTTATTCAATATGAATATAGTTCTGGTTATGAAAAATTGTCAAAGGTTCTGTGTATTATAATTTTTTTTTTTAGTTTTGCAGTAGATGCTATATTTGTCTTTTGTGAAACAGTTTATTACTGAAATTGGTGTAAATGCTTTAAATTCGCGAAATTGTGTTGAGTGATCACAAACATCATTACACACTTTACACACTTTGAAATAAACTTCTTGAAATAAAGAGCCTAGTTCACCCAAAAATGGAAATTAGCCCATGATTTACTCACTCTCAAGGCATCCTAGGTGTATATTAGGGCTGCACGATAAATCACATGTGATTGTCATGCGCATCTCGACAGTAGAACCTCGACAGGTTCTGTGATTAGTAGTAAATCTCCATCACGTGCATTCAGATGGAGCGGAATTTAATACACAGAGCCTTAGTTCACTGACAAGCTACGCAATATCGCGTTCATAATCAAATGCGATTCATCTGCGAGTATGAACGCGATATTGCGTAGCTTGTCAGTGAACTAAGGCTCTGTGTATTAAATTTCGCTCCATCTGAATGCACGTGATGGAGATTTACTACTAATCACAGAACCGTCTTTACTGACAAGATGCGCATGACAATCGCATGCAATTTATCGTACAGCCCTATTGTATATGACTTTCTTCTTTCAGACCAATACAATCAGAGTTATATTAAAAAATACCCAGGCTCTTCCAAGCTTTATAATGTCAGTGGGTGCCTGTTTCTGTTCAGCAGTTTAATGAAGTGCAGTAAAATGCGTCCATCCATAATAAAACGTGCCTCACACAGCTCCGAGAGGTGAATACAGGCCTTCTGTAGCGAATATATGATTTTGTACGAAAAATGTCCATATTTAAAACTATACACTTTTCTCTCACTTCCGCTAACTGTCATAGGCAAAAGCCATCCCGGGCAGCTGATGTAGGATGTACGTGTGCGTATGCGCCGGTGATTAGTGACAAACATGGAAGCACAGGACAGAGCGAAATGAAACACCAGTAACGAATTAGAAGTACAAAACAAAGATCCATAAAGAAGAATGTCGGAGGATTTCAATATAAACCAAGAGCAGACTGGTTTTCTTTTGCTAAAGTAAGGAAACTTTGCTTCCTTTGCTCCTGTAAAAAACTTACATTTCGACTAGCATATTTACACCAGCGCATGCACTACACAAACGTCCTACAGCATCCACCTGGAAAGGCTTGCACGTATGACAGTTAGTGGAAGTGAGAGAAAAGTGTTTATAACTTTTTAAATGTGTATATTTTTCTTACAAAAATGCATCAATCCACTACAGAAGGCCTTTATTCATGTGTGAGGCACATTTTATTATGGATGGATGCGCTTTCTTGCACTCCTTTTGAACTGTTGAACAGAAACACCCGCCCATTGCCATGGAAAGCGTGGAAGAGCCAGGACATTTTTTTAATGTTACTCTGATTGGATTGGTCTGAAAGAATGAAGTCATACACACCTAGGATGCCTTGAGGGCGAGTAAATCATGGGCTAATTTAAATTTTTGGGTGAACAAACCCTTTAAGATAAAATCATGTAAATGATGGGTGTGATTCATCACTCCATAACAAGAGAGAAAATGCTCTTAGCATTCTTAGCATGTTGTAAAAAAAAAAGAAAGTTCTGTAAATTCACATCTATAATGTTGAAAACAATGTACAAAAAATATAGTCCATGGAACTTGTGTGTAATATTCCAAGACTTCCAAGACAAGGCATGCAGTAAAATGATAATTTACACTTTTGCTCTGATTTAAATCATGTATTGTGAAATGTCACTATCACACTATAAATCTCGTCATCTCTCTTTGGTGATCATAATTTAAAGCTTAATTACATTTCCTTGTACTTGATGTTTGCACAGCTCATTGTACACTCACTCTGGTCATCAATATGAATCAATTTGCTTATAAATTAAAAGCAATAAAAGTTCCTTGTCAATGTATGCTTTTAGACCATTTCCAGTATTGAAATGAAGAAATTTACACTGTACCTATTTTATTTCTCTACTTAGGATGTGGATGCAGACTTCAGTCAAGCAGTTGTAGACCTGCTCACAGTTCTACCAGAAGACATGCCCTCATTGTGGATGCAATAAAGGCACTCATGGAGGGAAGAATTGTCATGGATGGGTTTTAAAGGCCTGTATTTTATTTTTGCTGTTCTGTTTGCATGCCATTCTGAAAATGCTCTATTGTTTAACAGTGTTCCAGTGGGTCCAGATAATGTTATGACAACAAAGTGTTGTTTAGTCAAGAAGTCTGTAAAGAGTATTATTAGAACACAGATGTTTTAAAAGCTAATTTTTATTATTGTGATATTCTTAAGGTTTTTTACAAAAATAAACTGTTGAGAATTTCAAACTTGTGTTAAGTTCATTTCATGCTGGTTGAACGAATAAAAATACGTTCAGTTTACTTAAAGAAAATGTGGAAACCGATTGCACGAAATGTTTTAAGTTCCCATAGCTTAAAATGGCAAATTAAATCCATGTTTAGAATAACAGTATTTAAGATGTTTGCACAGCACAAAATAACACTGTTAGTTAAACAGAATTAATAAAGTAATCTTACTATTAAATCTTAAGTAAGATTAGTAAATGTCCTGGAGTATGTTAACTAGAAATGACATTAAACTAACTTGATATTTATTAGTTAATTTACTCTGTAAGAGTTTGCTTTCTTTACTTTAAACTGATTATTAAATTAACTTTAGTTTTACCTTTAAGTTTGCTTTAACAAAATAAGGCAATCGGTTTCCAAACTTTTTTTTTTAAGTAAGCTGAACTTATTAGGATTTACAGTGTACTGGACAGGAAGTTCAGCTACTAGTTTGTGATGTCACAGGTGCAGCCAAGTAAACACTATTGCATGGCCAAAAATTGAATTTCACTCACACTGTTTCAGTGACCCTGACAACGAATGCATTCAGCATTGGGGAAAAAATTAGCATATTTTTACTCAAAAATAATATATTTATGGTGTGTTGCTTGTATATTTTGAAGACACCCTTAATTAATTTGTAATATACTTGTAATACAAACAAAGTACACTTTAATATCACTAATCAAGCATGCAATTAGCTTACACAGCATATACTTAAAGTATACTAAGTATACTTGAAGTTGTTCCAATTTAGCACATAAAAGTACACTAAATACACTTACAGTTATGCTTTACTACAATTTAATTACAACTAAATTATACTTAGCACAAAATTAGTTGTTCCAAAATAGCACACTTCAAGTTAACTAATCAGTAACACACTTGAAGTATACTGACAATTAGTCTGGCTGCAAGTATACTTAGCATATTTTTTTTTCACTAGGGACAGGCTCAAGCTCAGTCGACGTTGTTGGCTCTTCGTCCATGTTTGATATTTGGTGTCCTTCTTCGATTTACATCAGTTCCGCTTGTGTTGTTTCAAAACGCGCGCTCACTATTTTCGGCGTGAGTTCTTTGACCAATCAGATCTCCGATCTGTTTCAACGTGCATTGGCCAGCAACGCCAAAACGTCAGTCGACCAAAAATTTTTTATGCAAGATTCGGAAGGATGTAACGACACGCATTTTAATAATGTAGTGGAGTACAAAGTACAGATAATTGCTGAAAAATCTACTTAAGTAAAAGTATAAGTATGCATTATTTTTTTTTACTTAAGTAAAGTATAGATACGTAAAAATGTACTTAAGTACAGTAACGAAGTACAAATACTTCGTTACATTCCACCACTGCTGATTAATAATGTAATCATAACTAAAGCAATTAAAATGTCCAGTTCTACTTTCAGCAATTGAAGCAAAATAAATTATAAGGTCATCATATAATTTAATAAATCATATGTTTTAACATTATATTGTTTTTCTTTTGCATCATTAATGAGTTAATAGAGAAATTTTGCAAGCATACAGACATCTGGCCTACTGACACTCAACCCAGCAAGACCCTGCTGGTGAACGAGCATCACCAGCTCTCTTTTGCTTGAGAACAGCGTGGATATGTTGGTCTGCCAGCTAGACCAGCACTACACCAGCATAAACCAGCCTGGATCAGCACTATGCCAGCATAAGCCAGTCTGGACCAGCTTGGAATTCATGCTGGTTTATGCTGAATTTTTCAATGTAGTGAAGCACCACTCTACACTAATCAAATGCACTGCTTATTCAGAGCTGTGAAACGTGGACAAAGATCCTGGTTAGAGAATCGGGTACTGAAAAGAGGATCCTTTCAATTAACATCCATTTACAGAACAACCAACAAACAGCCATTTACCGTAAATTATCCAAGTATACAGCGCTCACAGCCAATGCCTTATATTCATGTTAATATCCTAAATTAGATATTTTAGGTCTGATTGGTTTAAATTTCAAAAGATTAAATCACTGTAGTCACTCTTCAGATGTCTTCTTTTGTTTTCAACAGAAGAACGTAAATCAGTAGAGCTGAGAGTGACTAATGTGATATTTCATTTGCATTTCACATTTATTTGCATGGTGCTTGTCACAATGCATATCGTTTCAAAGCACCTTTGCATTTTACAGTTTTTCAGTAGATGCAATTGTCACTTAACACTATTGTTTGCAGTGTGATATTTGGGCCATTGTAGTTACTGAATAATTGTCAGGAATATATTTTGAATTCACTCTAATATTTTTACAGTGAAAGAGAACAGATAAGTTCATTAAAGTACAGCACTAAGCCTAGGATCAGACTAGCGGCAAACAGATTAAAGCTGAAAAGGAAACTCTCTGTCTTCTGTATACTGTAGCGGTTGGTCACTGGATGTTGCCCTAGTGAAAAAAAAATATGCTAATAAAATATATATTATATATATTAAAATATATATATAAAAAAAATATATATAAGTATACTTGCAGCCAGACTAATTGTCAGTATACTTCAAGTGTGTTACTGATTAGTTAACTTGAAGTGTGCTATTTTGGAACAACTAATTTTGTGCTAAGTATAATTTAGTTGTAATTAAATTGTAGTAAAGCATAACTGTAAGTGTATTTAGTGTACTTTTATGTGCTAAATTGGAACAACTTCAAGTATACTTAGTATACTTTAAGTATATGCTGTGTAAGCTAATTGCATGCTTGATTAGTGATATTAAAGTGTACTTTGTTTGTATTACAAGTATATTACAAATTAATTAAGGGTGTCTTCAAAATATACAAGCAACACACCATAAATATATTATTTTTGAGTAAAAATATGCTAATTTTTTCCCCAATGCTGAATGCATTCGTTGTCAGGGTCACTGAAACAGTGTGAGTGAAATTCAATTTTTGGCCATGCAATAGTGTTTACTTGGCTGCACCTGTGACATCACAAACTAGTAGCTGAACTTCCTGTCCAGTACACTGTAAATCCTAATAAGTTCAGCTTACTTAAAAAAAAAAGTTTGGAAACCGATTGCCTTATTTTGTTAAAGCAAACTTAAAGGTAAAACTAAAGTTAATTTAATAATCAGTTTAAAGTAAAGAAAGCAAACTCTTACAGAGTAAATTAACTAATAAATATCAAGTTAGTTTAATGTCATTTCTAGTTAACATACTCCAGGACATTTACTAATCTTACTTAAGATTTAATAGTAAGATTACTTTATTAATTCTGTTTAACTAACAGTGTTATTTTGTGCTGTGCAAACATCTTAAATACTGTTATTCTAAACATGGATTTAATTTGCCATTTTAAGCTATGGGAACTTAAAACATTTCGTGCAATCGGTTTCCACATTTTCTTTAAGTAAACTGAACGTATTTTTATTCGTTCAACCAGCATGAAATGAACTTAACACAAGTTTGAAATTCTCAACAGTTTATTTTTGTAAAAAACCTTAAGAATATCACAATAATAAAAATTAGCTTTTAAAACATCTGTGTTCTAATAATACTCTTTACAGACTTCTTGACTAAACAACACTTTGTTGTCATAACATTATCTGGACCCACTGGAACACTGTTAAACAATAGAGCATTTTCAGAATGGCATGCAAACAGAACAGCAAAAATAAAATACAGGCCTTTAAAACCCATCCATGACAATTCTTCCCTCCATGAGTGCCTTTATTGCATCCACAATGAGGGCATGTCTTCTGGTAGAACTGTGAGCAGGTCTACAACTGCTTGACTGAAGTCTGCATCCACATCCTAAGTAGAGAAATAAAATAGGTACAGTGTAAATTTCTTCATTTCAATACTGGAAATGGTCTAAAAGCATACATTGACAAGGAACTTTTATTGCTTTTAATTTATAAGCAAATTGATTCATATTGATGACCAGAGTGAGTGTACAATGAGCTGTGCAAACATCAAGTACAAGGAAATGTAATTAAGCTTTAAATTATGATCACCAAAGAGAGATGACGAGATTTATAGTGTGATAGTGACATTTCACAATACATGATTTAAATCAGAGCAAAAGTGTAAATTATCATTTTACTGCATGCCTTGTCTTGGAAGTCTTGGAATATTACACACAAGTTCCATGGACTATATTTTTTGTACATTGTTTTCAACATTATAGATGTGAATTTACAGAACTTTCTTTTTTTTTTACAACATGCTAAGAATGCTAAGAGCATTTTCTCTCTTGTTATGGAGTGATGAATCACACCCATCATTTACATGATTTTATCTTAAAGGGTTTGTTCACCCAAAAATTTAAATTAGCCCATGATTTACTCGCCCTCAAGGCATCCTAGGTGTGTATGACTTCATTCTTTCAGACCAATCCAATCAGAGTAACATTAAAAAAATGTCCTGGCTCTTCCACGCTTTCCATGGCAATGGGCGGGTGTTTCTGTTCAACAGTTCAAAAGGAGTGCAAGAAAGCGCATCCATCCATAATAAAATGTGCCTCACACATGAATAAAGGCCTTCTGTAGTGGATTGATGCATTTTTGTAAGAAAAATATACACATTTAAAAAGTTATAAACACTTTTCTCTCACTTCCACTAACTGTCATACGTGCAAGCCTTTCCAGGTGGATGCTGTAGGACGTTTGTGTAGTGCATGCGCTGGTGTAAATATGCTAGTCGAAATGTAAGTTTTTTACAGGAGCAAAGGAAGCAAAGTTTCCTTACTTTAGCAAAAGAAAACCAGTCTGCTCTTGGTTTATATTGAAATCCTCCGACATTCTTCTTTATGGATCTTTGTTTTGTACTTCTAATTCGTTACTGGTGTTTCATTTCGCTCTGTCCTGTGCTTCCATGTTTGTCACTAATCACCGGCGCATACGCACACGTACATCCTACATCAGCTGCCCGGGATGGCTTTTGCCTATGACAGTTAGCGGAAGTGAGAGAAAAGTGTATAGTTTTAAATATGGACATTTTTCGTACAAAATCATATATTCGCTACAGAAGGCCTGTATTCACCTCTCGGAGCTGTGTGAGGCACGTTTTATTATGGATGGACGCATTTTACTGCACTTCATTAAACTGCTGAACAGAAACAGGCACCCACTGACATTATAAAGCTTGGAAGAGCCTGGGTATTTTTTAATATAACTCTGATTGTATTGGTCTGAAAGAAGAAAGTCATATACAATAGGGCTGTACGATAAATTGCATGCGATTGTCATGCGCATCTTGTCAGTAAAGACGGTTCTGTGATTAGTAGTAAATCTCCATCACGTGCATTCAGATGGAGCGAAATTTAATACACAGAGCCTTAGTTCGCTGACAAGCTACGCAATATCGCGTTCATACTCGCAGATGAATCGCATTTGATTATGAACGCGATATTGCGTAGCTTGTCAGTGAACTAAGGCTCTGTGTATTAAATTCCGCTCCATCTGAATGCACGTGATGGAGATTTACTACTAATCACAGAACCTGTCGAGGTTCTACTGTCGAGATGCGCATGACAATCACATGTGATTTATCGTGCAGCCCTAATATACACCTAGGATGCCTTGAGAGTGAGTAAATCATGGGCTAATTTCCATTTTTGGGTGAACTAGGCTCTTTATTTCAAGAAGTTTATTTCAAAGTGTGTAATGATGTTTGTGATCACTCAACACAATTTCGCGAATTTAAAGCATTTACACCAATTTCAGTAATAAACTGTTTCACAAAAGACAAATATAGCATCTACTGCAAAACTAAAAAAAAAAATTATAATACACAGAACCTTTGACAATTTTTCATAACCAGAACTATATTCATATTGAATAAAACAAAATGATGAGAGCAGAAAATCCAGTAATACTTACGAAACATATCCTGTAAAATTCCTGTGGGTCATTCTCCAGGATTACTGAAAGGCCCTGAAGTACTGCAGTGGAAACATCAGATGACTATGAAAAAATAGAGACAGGCTGAGGATAACAATCATAAGCAAATCATAATTTAAAAATGACAACTACAGTCAACATGATTAAGAGATACCTTTTAATTAACTTGATGTGAAATTTAAAAGTGCAGAGTCTGTGTCCAATGCTGCGCAGAACTCAGATCCGAGATATGCGACTGAATCCTGCAAAGATCTAAGAACAAACATTGAGTGGCTATTAACATTTTGAAGGACACAATCCATAAACACACTTTTTGAAAAGGAATAGGGTTTTGAAAATTTTGGAAAAGGAAAAAAAAACAGGTTTTGATGAGGGAAATAAATCTTTTAGTGAAAAGTCATCAAGGGTATTAAATACACATTTGTATTAAATATACAGTCTTTGAAAGGACACTGACATTTAATGTTACTTGTCAAACGAGTATGCAAATGGAATAAAATATGACACATCATCTGGCTCAGTTAAAGAAAAAGTTCACCCAAAAATAAAAATTAGCTATTAATTTACTCACCCTTACGCCACCCAAGATGTTCATGAGTATTTTTCTTCAGCAGAACAGCAAAGAAGATTTTTAGCTGAAAATGTGGCCTTTGGTGATTGATAAAATTTAAGTCAGAGACTGTCCATTTTTGGAGGGAAAAAAACATATCAAGGAGCACAAAATTAATACCTGTTGCTCCTGATGATATACTGAGGTTTTATCAAGCAAGATGATCGATCTGTGGAAGAAAATGAAATAAACGCTTTTAAGTCTCATTTACTGCATTCATCTTACATTTATCTAAGTAGATCCTCTCTGCAAAGTAAACACAAATGTAAAGAGTGTCTGTTATGTCACAAACATAGCACTTAAACAAACATAACCTAAAGCATCTGAACTTACATTTCCACTGCACAGCAGTCATCAATCGGTATTCTAAAATAATAAAAAAGTGTTATCCATCAAAAAAAATCAGTGAACACTGAACAAACAAAACCAAATGTATAGAGTGTTTTTTTTCTTATGTAATGTAAATGGAAACATCTGGTATTTTAAAACTAAGATCGATAACTTACATTTAAATAAGTTTCAATGTTATATATACTCTGCTTGAGGAGGTAGGGGTGATGGGTCTGCTAAAGACTCGTTGACAATCTCAGAATGCCTGTTGTTTCTTACTGCCTGCACATTACCGTAATTATCATACTAAGCACGCATACTATTTTCGTCGCAACCAGGTATTTCTAACAAATAATGCTACGGCTTGACCACAGTTTAGCACTCATAGTTGCTTTCAAAATCGCCGTGTCAAGTTAAAAAGAGTTATTTTAAAAGAACCCGTCTGAAGATGTAGCGTTCTTTTCCATCCGTTTGTACACTGACCGGATTGCGCGCTCTCTAGCGTGAATGCGGTCGTGTCTTTGAGCTCCTCATTCGAATGTGCCGCGTCCAGAATAAGATATCCTACAGTATATCGCTAACGTTTACGAAATTGAAAACGATCTCCTCGTTTGAAGTGTTTTGTTTACTATTCACTGAATTTTGAATTCTGCAAAACGTCACATGAAACAACCGTCGTTCAAATTACTCCTATTCTCGTAACTAACTTATCACTAGCACAAATGGATAACATAGTAATTAATAGACAACCAGGCAGCTAATTTTACAGATATGAAGCGAACATTAACTGGTTTGAACAGAAATCGCTTCAAATAATGTGCAGGGTCAACCGTGTTTGAGTTCTTTGAATGGGCTAAGATGTTCCACAAAACAGCATGCAACAAGGTGCATAAAATCTAACCATCATAAGGACTAGCAAGCAAAAAATCAGAAAATGAGACTTAAATTAAAAGCTTTTACCTTGATTTTACCGAAATATATCCTCTGCAAACACACGTTGAATCCTCAGCCGTTGTGCTTCTGCGACGTGGGGAAGGGGCAATTGTCGCCCAGTGCGCATGCGTAACAGCATGTCGTGGACATTTTGAGTAATTTTACTTAAATTTCATTAGTTATGGGAACTATCTGTTCTAATATTTCAGCAACAATGAAAAAAATTTAGTAAACTCAACATTTTGGTTAAAATAGAGTAAACTTACTAGTATTTTTATAGCAAGGAATACTATTTGGTTTTACAGTGTAGAACACTTTTTTATTGTGTTGGTATGGTGTGCTGTTGGTATAAAATTATAAATGCATTGATGTACATGGACCTCTCTGTGACATTGTATAAATTTATTAAAATACTTAAATCACAATTACAAGAGTAGCCTTTTGTATGCATACACTTCATTTAATAATGTTTTAAATGGGCTTTAAATGCATTTATCATATGTTTTATTACTTTCTGTTGCAAGCATGAAGAAGTACACTTAAAAATTACTCCAAAATGTAACTTAAAGCATACTTACAAGTTCTTTAATAATGTACTTTAAAAGTATACTTTCAATGCAGTTACATTTCAGCACACAGTTAAAAATAATACTAAAATATATTTACATAAAGCGCAAATAAATACACTTCTAAAAACAAACAAAACTACATTTCAAGTATATTTTTAGAAAATATATTTTTTAGAAAATATACTAAATTACAATTATTTTAAAGTGTGTTAAAAGTTGTATTGTGAAAATAGGTAAAAGCATGGTGGTAATACACTTTTTATATATTTAAAGTTAGTACAATTTTTGGTTAGTATATTTGCAATGTACTATTGAAACAGGAAATATATTACAAATACAATAAAGTATACTTTTTTTTCACTAGGGATGTGCTTGGAGTGTTACTGGTTTCACCCCATATCTGTCATCTGACCTGTTTGTGAGTAATGACGTGTATACTTTCATAATGTGTCTATTAAAAACCAAAGCATGATATTAATAGCAATTCCATAACTCAGAAAATGCATCCATTTAAGCATTGTAAATTGTTTCTGAATGGACTGTTTTGTGTGGATTTGAGGAACCTCTTAGTTCCACTGTGATCTCACACAATGTGTCTGTTCAGTATCAAAATTCATTCAAGGGCGAGTAAAAATCCTCCTAGGTGTAGAGACATATTCTTAGAAACTGATGCTAACATGTGAATGCAGCATGTGGTCATTCCCTTGCCTTGTGACAGCTAAAATAGGATAGGTCAGCTTAGGCAGTCAACAGTGAATTTAAAGAAGAAGACAACCATCATTTTTAGAGAGAAACTTCATATTAGCAGTGCCTTATTCCAGAGACTTCTTTACATCTTACGGTGTGTGTGTGTTTGTGGCATATCAGGACACAAATTTGTTTAATGACATGGGTATGACATAGGTATTGCAAGGAGCAGGTGATTTATGAGGACATTCTGAGTGTCCCCATCATTCAAAAGGCTTATAAATCATACAGAATGAGTTTTTTGTTTGTTTGTTTGTTTGTTTTTTGAGAAAGTAAAAATGTGCAGTTTCCTGTGAGGGTTAGGTTTAGGTGTAGGGTTAGTGTAGGGCAATAGAAAATACGGTTTGTACAGTATAAAGACAATAGAAGTCTATGGAAAATCCCCACAGTTCAATAGAAAAAAAAAAAATAATAATAATAATAATGTGTGTGTGTGTGTGTGCGTGTGTGTGTGTGTGTGTGTGACCCATTAGGATGCTGCAGCAAAACAACAGGTTTGGAAATCATTTTATATAATTCATGCAGTTTATTTGGTTTTCAAATAAATATGTTTCAACACAGAAATACATAAGAGTCTCATGTAAGTATAGGACAGAATGGCTGCTACACTTTAACATAGAGTGTTTGTTTATTTATTTATTTATTTATTTATTTATTTAGTTAGTTAGTTAGTGGCATTTAATCAGACTTTGACAGAATGCTCCCATATTCATCTGCTACAGATCAAGCTGTTTTAAATAAACAGCTTTTTATCAACTCTTGCTCCAAAATAAAGTTTGTCTTAATCACAGTAAAAGATTGACACAAAATTATTTAACATATTTACTGAATATTGTTATTATATCATTGATGCCTTTCACACACAATTATATAGTGAGAAATAATATTCAACTTTCAATTAAATATAAATAAATACTTTTTTTTTTCTAGAAAAGTTTTTGATTTTAAAAATGTATCAATTTCATTTTAACATGTTTTAAGCTCTTTGCGGACCTATACAAATTATTAATTAAATATTTTCAGTAGATTCATTTGCAGTGATATAGTCATTTTATATTAGCTGCCTTCTCAGACTTTGGTGACAGTAGTGAATTTGCTTTGATTCATTATATTTTTCATAACAACCATGTGGTCACAAGTGTTTGCACACTATAAAAAAAATGCAAATGCATATTTTGAGGTTTAGAGTATGTTCGACCATTTATATCCGTTTGCTGGATATCTTAGTCTTGTAAGATGTTTTATAAACAAAGACAATTGTGTGTACATATTAGGCTAAGTTAACCATGGTCATCCAAGGTTTGTATAACAGTTCACTGTTTGTATTTGTATATGTACATATGTACCTCAACTATAGTATTTGTTGTTTCAGTTGCTGTGACAAGACTTTTTCTATTAGCAAAATAAGACAATCAGCATTGCATAAACAAACAAATTCATGTTGGCTAAACAAAGTATCTTTACTGAGAAAAACTAAAAAAGAAAAAAAAAAACTATTGTCATGAGAACTCAAAAGTCTTATTGCAAAGTTTTCTCAAGTATTTATTTTTTGCAGTGCAGATGAAGACACAGATGAATAAAGTTCCAACATAGGTTTAATAATAATAGTCCACAAAACAGGCAAACAGCAGGAGAAAAACACATGTAATCGTGAAGGTGACCAGACAATGAGTGAATGCCAGGGTACAACCTAAGTGGAAGAATCAAACAAGATAATTATTTAAAAACAGCTGAAACAAAACAAACCAATCACAATGACTAGAAACTCAGGAGTGGCTGGAAAATGAACAAAGGAAAACAGGAACTAATGAACTGCAAACTTAAAGTCCATGATAACAAAACCTAATTAAACACAACACTGACAGATGAAGTAAATCAAAGTGTCAAACTGAATCAAACTGATGCTCTCTGTGTTTTGTGTTTGGCTCTTTGTTTGGTTTTGTCAACTGTAAACTTATTCTAAAACAAAGTTTTGCTAAAAAAAAAACAACATCTGGATGGCAGTTTACAAACCAGCTTAAGGTGCATTTATGCATTCTACAGTGATGGATTGTGACATAAAAATGAGGAACTGGGTTCTTATATAATTCATTAGAATTTGTATTTCACAGTACACTGTAAAAAATAAAAAAACACAATTTGTTGAGTCAGCTTAAAATAATTTGTTACCCTGCTGCCTTAAAATTTTAAGTTCAGTCAACTAAAATAAGTTTAGTCAACTTGAAATGTTAAGCTGTACTAAGTAACAACTTCGATATTTGTGTTCGCTAAACTTAACAGATGGGTAAGTAACCCAGCTGCCTTAAAATTTTAAGTTGATTCAACTCTAATATCTAAGTTGTCTCTTAGTATAATTTAACATTTCAAGTTGAATAAACTTTTTTTGAGTTGACTGAACTTAAAATTTTAAGGCAGCCAGGTTACAAATTATTTGAAGTTGACTCAACAAATTGTTTTTTTACAGTGTAATATACATGGAATAATTTAAGGATGATGTGAGTACTATGGGGCCTTTATATTATATTGTCTTCCATTCTGTTTCAATATTTACTTCTTTCTATCTCAACTTTAGATTATTATCCCTTAAGCCGGGCTCACATTACAGGATTTTTAGTCCGATTTAGCCCCGATTTTCCCCTACCGAGAATCAGGGCAAAAATCTTGTCGAGCACCTCGATCAGTCCCGATGTTCGCCGCAGATAATCTGGTAATGTGAGGCGTTCACAGATCGAATCTCGCACGTCCCGATCTGCTTGCACACAAATCGGGGTCGCCCCGATCATATCAAACATGTTTGATATTTAGGATTTTAAATCGGGATGATGACAGCTATATGAGTACATCAGTACTTTCACAACAGCCAATTTGCGACCGCAAAGCAGCTGCTGTATGGTCCATTGGATAGTGGAGGAAACTGCTTCTTGAGTTATTGTAGTAACACTGTCTGTATAATGTGTTGGAAACGTACCACGATCTGTAAGAAGAAATGGAAGTGCTGAGTTGCAATCGCCTCAGTTTTGAAAGGGTGAGTGTAGAAAGCTGCTAGCACGCTAGCTAACATATATAAACATTAGTTACTAAAATGATGATCTGCTGCATGAGATCACGTGGGGTGCTCCCTCCGGCATGATAATCATAATAATATCTTGTAGTGTGTGATGCACCACAAATTTCAAATCTTGTAGTGTGTGCATGTTTAAGATCTGAGGGAAGATCATCTTTGAAGATTCTCCTTATGTGTGTGTGCTGCAACTGGATTTTATAATCGGTTAGGATTTTAAAACTCCTGTAGCGTAAGCTGGACTTTAGTGGGATTCTAATGTCATTCATACAGTAGGTAGTCAACGAGAATGCCTATTACCACCCCTCTTACTGCCGCGATAAAGTGGCAGCGGCAAATACAAATCAGTCAGATGTGAAACTTGTTTGCAAAATCACCACCAGGTGGCACAAAGGGACGCTTGACACTGTGTCAACATGTGACGTTTTTACTTGTGACTGAAGATAAAAAAATAATTAAATAAATTACTAGTTTAATAACAATACACCATTATCAATTGAATATACATGTAAATTTACAATACAGTGCATTGTGTAACAGAGTAAAACATAAGCGCAGACTCACTGTCATTTAGCTACTATATGCTGATTGAGTTCGTTCTGAGTAACAAATGCACTAAAGTACTAAATTTGCCTTTATGAATTATTTATAGTTTATCTTAGATTATAGACCAACTGCAACCAATTTATCCACTACCGCAGCCACCATCGAGCCTATCAGCAGATTGCAAAACGTGAGGCAATGAGTTCCAACACTTTAACACTTTAACTCTTCAAAGTCTATGGTAAAAAGCCACTTAGCAGTAAAAGGCAGCAAGTACACATTTCAAATCATGCCGCTGCAGGAACATAATGTACTGTTAGCTTGTCTGCTACTTCATTAACTTCCACCATTACATGGGCTGGTATCCATACATGAGGTTCATGCCTATTTGACTTATATACCAACTCTATAAGACTTATTAATAGTATTCGATAACATGATACTTGCATACTAAGATACTAAATGATTACTGTTCATGTACAGTGGCATTTGGTACTCCAAATTGCTTCAGTAAATACCAAGGTTGTACCAAGGTACATGTCCAAAAAAAACATGGTGTTACTATGGTATCATGTCCAAAACACCAGGATATTTTTTGTTGTTGCATGATTACCATGGATCTGTTTTGCAAGGAAACAATGCAGTGTTGTTCTCTAAAATAACAAAATAAAATTAAAACATATTTGAGTGTTCTGCAAAAAGGTGACTTAAGTCAACTAGTAATTAAATGTGTCATTTGGCATTTGTGCCACTGCTGTTGAATTAGGACACGTTATGGAAAATGTTATGTTGTTAACATGGAGTACACTTTTACTGAGACAAAGTTTTTTTCAGATTTTGATCAGTATCATTACATAATGTTGAGTGAATGTCTTGGACACAATGATTCAAATATTCCAAAAAAAAAAAAAATGTGAGGATAAAATCAACAGAAGGAAGCAAGGAGAATGTTGCATAGCATCTAGATGAATCATATTCAAGTGAGGAACACACACAATATTTATGTCTTACACAGTTGTATATTGTCCCTTTAACGTTTGTTTTGCTGTATGAACAATCAAAAACAGAAGGTGCTATCTGGAACAATAACTTAAGTAAACAATAATGTCTACTATTTCATATAGCTATATTCTGATGCATTTTATTGTAAAAAGGGGACAAACTGCCTGTCTGTTATATAAAGTATGAGACATTCACTGATCAGCCACAGTATTAAAACCACCTGCCTAATATCATGTAGGTCCTCTTCGTGCTGCTACAACAGCTCTGATGCATCGAGGCATTACTCTGATCTCTGAATGTGTCATATGGTTTCTGCCACTAAGATATTAACAGCAAACCCTTTAAGTCCTGTTGTCACACATATGTTCAGTTTGTTTATGTCATCATGGACTTTTTGTTTGTATTCTGAAGTCATTTGTTTTTAGTTTGTATTTCCCACCACTCTTTAGTTTCTTTGGTCACCACCTGTTCAGCTGTGTTTGATTAATTACCTCTTTTGTATTCACTATTTAAGTTGCAGCTTCTCCTGCAATCATTGTCCAGTCATGTTTGCATGGTCTTTGTTTGAATTGTCTTGTGGATTATTATTAAATATCATGTTTGATCTTCATCATCTGTCTGTTTCCTGCCTGTCTTCACACTCTGCGGACACCTGTGAGTGGTAAAATGAGGCCTCCATGGATTGAATTTGTTGGTCCAGCACATCAAAAATGTGGAGGCCAAAGCAACACCATAAACTATTTGCCATGTTCCTCATCCCATTCCTGAACAATTGTGCAGTCAGGCCGGGTGCATCCTGGAATATAAAAAAAAAAAAAAAATTAAAAAGATGCTCAAATAAACAAGAGGAGGAGCAACCAGAAATCAAAACTTCATTCCAGAAGGAATATATATAGAGAGAGAGAGAGTGAGAGTGAGAAAGAGAGAGATCTTATCAATGCAAAGTCTTGTTGTTTTTTGTTAGGCAGACATACAAAGGTTTGGTTAAAGGAAGAAAATTAAAAAAAAACTTTGAGTACACAACTAGTTTACATCTATGTTTTCAGTGTGTGCTGCAAGTATACTAAAGGTGAACTTATAGGTATACTGAGGTATACATTTTTAGCACACTTTGAAGTATAGTCTCAGTAAAGTACTAGTTCAACAGTTTTATACTGTAAGTACACTCATGCTTTTTTTATTTTTTTAAGTGAACTTCAAATCATACTTCAAGTATACTACTATGTTCCTATTTAGGTATTAATTTGTATATATTTTGTAAAATGAATATCTGAACATACAAAACATTATGAATAATTTAGTCTAATATGTAGACAACGTTGTCTTTGTTTGTAAAGCATTTTACGAGACTAAGATATCCAGGAAATGGATATAAGTGGGTGAAAAGAACCTCAAAACAAGATACACAACCCTCAAGAAGGGTGGCAATCAGCAAATATTAAAAAGATGAGATCTTTACATCACAGTACAACAAATAACTAACAATAATTACAAAACAACAACAAAAAAGTTTAAATGAAGTCAGCAAATAGCAAAACAATAATCCTATAACAGTAACTGGATAATTTATTCATGCTGCAATGCATGCTGGGAACTTACAAAGCCTTAAAATTTCAACAATATGAAATTCTTTGTTGAGACAACTGTTTGACTAGTTGGGTCAACATTTGGGGTAATTTTGTTGGTCTGACAAGGGTTTTATATAGTTTCAAGAAAATAACTTTTTTTAGTATTTGAGACTCAAAATGTTTTGTAAAATGGAAAATATGTATTTGCATTGTTTACAATGTGGAAGCATCTGTTTTGGTTTCTTCACTTGTGTTTTGAAAATTCTGTACAGAAGATGTGGAATAACATCTCTCATGTATAACAATGAAAACACGGATTTAACTGAGCACAAGTATAGCTCAAATATATTTAGACATTTTCTAAGTATAAGTCAAGTATACTTAAATGTCATTTTAAGTATATTTCTGAGAAGTATATAAAGCACATTTCTGAGAAGTACATAAAAAGTAGACTGAAAGTATACTTTTCAATTTTTTTAGTTTAAAACAAGTATACTAATAGCACACATGAATTAACTTCTTTTTCGTAAGGGTGTCCTACAAAGGGCTGCTCTGTCACCTGGGCAGAATACGGATGACACGGCCATTCCAGGTCTGCATCAAATGACATCAGATTACAGCCAGGCCACCTACGTGCAGGTCCGTGACTAAATGTTCCCAGTGGTACACAGATGTTTGAGGCTTAGAAAGACTTATGCATACATTAGTTCTAACTAAAAAGTTTTGTTTTTAATTCTTTGCTCTACGGAATGATATCAATAGAGAATGCTTAATTTTTTCAAAAGGTCTGGGTCAGATTTTAAAATGTTTCTGTATGATTTTACAAGTTTTACAAGAGGAGAATATGTGGTTATGAACTGCACAGAAGAATCAAGTAAACGTTCTCTTTGAACTATTTTTAATTTGTCTACTGCCCTACTACCTACCTTTGTAGCCCTTCTTGAATGTTTTCCACATTTAATTTTTCCTGACCTCAAATGAATCCTCTGTTAAACAAATGTGCTTAGTTTTATGTAACTGACTCACTGGGATGCTTTTCTTAAGGAGAGGTTGGTGACAGTTCTGGACTTGCAGAAAGTTGTTCTTATCTGTCTTCTTCGAAAAATGGTTTGTACTTAATGATTGTCCTGACTTGGTGTCATGGAAATCCAAAAAATCCAAAGTTTCCTCAGTAGACAAGGGTGATCATGGCCAATCTGACTGGTCTGTGGCTATGCAGCCCCATATACAGCAAACTGTGATACACTGTCTGTTCTGACCTCTTTCTGTCATGGCCAGCATTAGTTTTTTTTTTTCAGTAATTTAAGCTACAGTAGCTCCTCTGTATGATTGGACCAGACAGTCTACCCTTTGCTCCTCATGTACATCAGTGAGTCTTGGGCACCCATTACCCTGATGCCAGTTCACCGGTCGTCCTTCCTTGCCCCACTTATGGCACCACTTGCCGTTTTAGAGATGCTCTAAACGCAGTTGTCTAGCCATCACTATTTGGTAGGGGTGTAACGGTACACAGATGTCACGGTTCCGTACGTACCTCAGTTCGAGGGTAACGGTTCAATGTGATTTCGGTGCAACAGAAAAAAAAACAAATCTACTATGCTAGGTTTCTTTTCATTTATTTTAAACAGACAGTAGTACAAATTACAATTTTTGTAATGTGAAAATACTAAATATTATATCAAATTAATGTCATATATATAGGCTATAAAATCTGCAGTACATGTATACATGTATATATGAGTTTCAGTTCAGTTTTGTGACAGAAAGGAAACTCAAATGGCAGAAAGCAACATTCTGTTTGTTTTTTTTTTTGTTAAAGTTGATTTTGCTGGTATGAGGGAAGTTGAAGTAATCACGCCGGCGCACACAAACACAAAACATATCAGTTCCCGGCAGTAACTTGACAGCGCAGTTGGTACTTTATCAAAATAAAACACAATGAACCAGACATCAGCGCGCCCGCCTCACTGTGTCACCGTTAGAACGCGACTGAAGTACAAAGTCTATAATTTACATAATAAATAATAGTTTAGCATTTGGATGCATCGCAAATATGGAAATATTATGGAATATTGGGATTTGTGCTGAATGAGAGAGGTAGGATACAAGGATACAGAGCTCCATTTCGCAGACAGTTGAATGCGCAAGTCTTTAAAGTAACGTTATACTCCTCTGTTTGAGAGAGACGCGTTCAGAATCAGCACATGGTCACTGTCTAGTGGGCTTTGTTTTCAAGTGTGCAACTCCTGGCATTCGCTGTTCTTCTGCTGGCGGTTATCAAACAGAGTTGCATTACTTTGGGTGCCCCCTTCTGGACTGAGGGTGAATTGCCTGTATTCGTTGTAAAATGCCAGTACGGTTCGGTACGAATACATGTATTATTACACCCCTACTATTTGGCCCTTGCCAAAGTCCCTTTGATTTTTTTGCTCACCCATTTTTCATGTTTCCAACACATGAAATTCAAGAACTGTTCACTTGCTTTCTTTTATATCCCACCCCTTGATAGGTGCCATTATAACAATATAATCTATGTTATTCACTTAATCTGTCACGGGGTCTTAATGTTGTGGCTGATCAGTGTAAAAGCATTTTTTCAAAAGTACTGGTAAAACTTTATTTGCTAATCTCAATTTCTATTTAATTTAATTTAATTAAATTTTAAATTTTTATTATTTTTTGATATCTTAAAATGGTTTCTAAGTTGGGGAGAAAAAAAAAAAAACTGTTCTCCTGATTTGACTGAACTTATCTCTCTCTCTCTCTCTCTCTCTCTCTATATATATATATGCACACGATAAGATGGTGAAATGCCGCCAGTAATGATGTGATGGAAGGTCCATCTGAATCACTCTGTAATGTAGAAACAAACCTTAATGCTTCCGTTGCCTGCCTGTCTGCAAGCATAGACTGTCACAGGCTTTATGTCAGAAAATAATCAGGAAAAAGAATAGTAACAGAGCACTCTGTTATAAAGATGCAATGAAGCATGTGTAATTTTGAGAGAGTAAAAAAACGTAAAGTAAAGACAGAGAAGATGAAGGGGGTTAGAGTTGATTCATGTTACATAACTCACAGACAGTCCATTCATTCGAAAACAACCTGCAGATACAAACAATCCATGAACAAACTTTTTACAAACTCCTTGGGAGTTGGTGGATGGGCTTATTCAAATGCTGCTATGGTATTCACTGTTGCAACAGCTGGCACTGTAAAATATAACAATTATATTTTTCGAAACAAACTTTTTAACAGTCCTTTGTTTAATAAAACAGTGTATTTAGAATTTTAATCTGAATTTAATTCATAGGTCTGTAACAGATTACAATAAAAACGTAATCGCTACATATGCCACTGAATTGTGGGAGCATAGTGCAAATAGTGTGTATCATTTGAACTTCACAACCTTATTTCCTTTTCCCATCCTGTGTAATATTGTTACATGAAGAAAGTAAGCTAAAAATGAGGTCTTGGTGTGTGCTTATAACTTACATGTTGCAGAATTAAGACTTTAAAGAATATAATAACTAAAATTGAGTTTGTCTATAATCTCTATAACACTGCATTCCTGCACAGTTCCAACCTGCTCCAACAAACCTGTCTGAAAGTTTCCAGTAATCCTGAAGACATAATTAGCTGGTTCAGGTGTGTCTAATTAGGGCTGTCACAGAATGATGGCCTTCTGGGAGCAGGATTGGACACTGGTCTGCCATAAGGCAAACAAGGCTGACAGACAAGACTAACCATCAAGAACAAGTACTGGAAAGCACATGACTCAAAGTTAAGCAATAAACAAATAAACTGAAGTGTTTGGCATTACAGCAGAAGACAACCTGGCAAATGCAGAGGAAAGAAGGCACAATAAATAGAAAGGCAAACACACAAGAAACAGGTGTAAACAAACAACAGAATGAGGACTACACAAGGACTGTTTTATGTGCTCAAGCATTAAACACACACACACACACACACACACACACACACACAGAAACATGTTTAAACAACAAAAGGCAATAGGTTGCTCAGACAGGTAGATAGCCACAGTGTATGCATCAAGGAACCTAAGCATTCGCATATCGTGCGCATCACATTATTATGGTAAATGTGCAAATATACAAGGGATTACTATTTAATTGAGATTAATAAATAAGCTTTCCATTTGATGTAAGGTTTGTTAGGATAGGGCAATATTTGGCCAAGAAACAACTATTTGAAAAACTGGAATCTGAGGGTGCAAAAAAAAAAAAAATCAAAATACTGAAAAAAATCACCTTTAAAGTTATCCAAATTAAGTTCTTAGCAATGCATATTACTAATCAAAAACTATGTTTTGATATATTTAAGGTAGGAAATGTACAAAATGTCTTCATGGAACATGATCTTTACTTAATGTCCTAATGAATTTTGGCATTAAAGATAAATCGATCATTTTGACCCATACAATGGCAGAACCTGATTTTATCAAGTACGACATGTTCCTGGATCAACATCTTTGTTGACCCTGGAACAACATTGTGATTAACCAATCAGATCTGAAAAATCAGTTTTTAGTTTTTGTGAAGTTTAGGCTTATAATCAGTGTTTGGTGCTTGTACATTAGTGTCATTCATCTATTATTTAGGTGTGGGGATGTGGTCAAGATTACATTTTTGGATTAAAATGTTGTTTCAGGGTCAACAAAATATGTTGACCCAGGAACACATCTAACTCGGCAAAATCAGGACGTGCCCATACAATGTATTGTTGGCTATTACTATAAATATACTCGTGCTACTTATGACTGGTTTTGTGGTCCAGGGTCACATATGTGATTAGTTAATGACAAGTATGTATGAAATTCGTTTGTTTCTTTGAGTCATACAATGATATGTCTGAAATTTCTCCAGTAAATGCAAATTAAGCCAAGCTCACACTACAGGATTTTTAGCCCGATTTTGCCCCGATTTTCCCCTCCCAAGAATCGGAGCAAAAATCCTGTCAAGCACCGGGATCGATCCCGATGTTCGGCGCAGATTATCTGGTAACGTGAGCCATTCACCGATACAATCTTGCACCTCCCGATCTGCTCGCACACAAATCGGGGCCGCCCCGATTAATATCAAACATGTTTGATATTTAGGATTTTAAATCGAGATCAATGATCAAGAGCCAATGTGTGACCACAAAACAGCTGCTGTATGGGTCCGTTGAATAGTGGAGATGGAGGAAACTGCTTTTTGAGTTTTTGTAGTAACACTGTCTGTATAATGTGTTGAAAACGTACCACAACAATGAGTAAGAGAAGCTCTGGGGTGAAATTGTCTCAGTTTTGAACATACCAGGTGAGAAAGCTGCTAGCACGCTAGCTAACATATGTAAACATAGCTAAAATGACGATCTGTTGCATAAGATCACGTGAGGCAATCCCACCGACATGATAATCTTCATAATATCTTGCAGTGTGTGATGCGCCACGATTTTCAAATCTTGTAGTGTTTGCATGTTTATGATTTCAGGGAAGATAATCTGCAAAGATTCTCCTTATGTGTGCGCTGCAACCAGATTTCATAATCGGTTAGGATTTTAAAAATCCTGTAGTGTGATCCCAGCTTTAGATGGATATATTCTCCCAGGATTTTCTTTGCAAAACAAGTTAATATGCAAAAAGGAGAAATATCTATAATTTTATGTGAGAAATCTTTTGTCAATTCAGAAGTGAATATGAATGAATAATAAGGTCTTTATGCAGGTTGATTTTGTTGTTTTCCGTTGATGCATATTTCCTGAGTTAACCTTGATCAAACAGTGAGCCAACAGTGTGTACTTGATGTCACAACACTAGATTCTAGACTCTAGATTCAGCAGCCCTAATGTGTCATCAGTTTCTGGATGCAGGCAAGATACACACTTGGATATTACAAACACTTTGGATATTTAAAAAAAAGAAAAAATAAATGACAGGGCAAAGAAATAGATCAAGGAAAATACTTTTTAGTCTGTGTTTTGGGAAAATATTTCTCTATTCGTAACACTAACAGGCCTGACTGTATTCCTTCTTGTTTCTATTGAAAGTGCAACCCCTTCCATCTCATCCATTGGTGCTTCTGATACTATACTTTTTTTCTTCTTTCACAAGCTTCTTTCACAAATCCTCCTTACAAACCTAGATGTTGGTGTAGTGATATGCTACTGTGGCCATTCAACTTGAATTGTTCGTTTAGAGCCTCATATTAGAGTGTTTATTCTGGATTAGAGGTAACACATTGCAAGCAACACAAGTTATGTAATCACATTACTTGTTTAAGAAGCTAGTAAAGTAACACATTGCTTTCAAATTTCCAACAAACTGAGTTACTTTTTCAAATAGGTAATGCAAGTTACTTTGTTTCCAATTGATTGAGGTGAGACCTCTTTTGATTCCACATCGAAAGAAAAAGTGAGTAAGACGCAGAGACGCTGTCTGTGTTGCGTAATGAATACTGTGGTTCTAGAATGAATGTGAACATGCATTTACTCATCTCACTTGCTCAAAGACAGATTCAGTATTCCTGGAAATAAATAAAAACTGTGAAATGCAAACTCAGAATATTCCGCAAACCTGCAATAATTAAATATGCAAAATAACACAAATATAATCTGTGTTTAACCTTACTCCTGACCTTTGATGGTTAATTCATTTTTTTGTTAGCCTCGGAGAGAAAAAGTAATGTAATATTATGCAGAGTTTGCGAGATGTGTTCACTAAATGCTCCAGGGGGAGTTTATTATAAAGTAAATTTATTCACTTCATGATAAATTCCAGAAAATCTATTCTTGATTTTGACTCTTTATTTACTGACCTGCATTCAGAGATGGCTACAGTCCAACTACAAGTCGAAGACTAGAGGGAGCCCTTAAACCTGTAACACACCAAACTGGCATCAAAGAACCTGCGTTGACAAAAGCAGATTGTGTTGTCACCTCACTTCACCTCCGTCTTGACCAAAAGTTGTGCTTGAACACACTGCAGACTGCAAGACTACAGTCATGGCCAAGTAGCACTCACGTTCTGCGCGAGATGAAACAACTAGTAGGCGCGTAGTCACGGAAATTAGGACTGCGTATATATATAAACTGTAAACAAAGCAGCACTTGCTAACTGTTGTGAATATAAATCATGTCGATCAGTTGGACTTAATTTTCTTTAGTCCAGATGTCCATGTTTATTATGAAAATTTGTGTACTGAAAAGAGAAGATGTAAAATTAGAAGAGCATTATGTTAAGTCAAACAGCCAATCACAGTGATCGATTCACCATGCTTAGTCAGCCAAAAAGCCATCAAAGGTGTCCGACTAATCCAAAACTGAGCTGACATATGCTAAACAATTCCAGACTGTTAGCTTGGAGTATATTACAGTCTATACACTGACACCATTGAAGAGAATTACAGCGCTCATCATCTGACCACAGCGACTACATAACCAAACCTGATAAAGTGTCAACACCTGGACACGTTATTCCCCCATGTTGAACTTTGATTATTTTAATTTGAAATAAACAATCTCTCCAAGGCCTGACACGAAACCCACTCTTTCTGTCTTTGCTCACTCCAGCTTTGTGGATTGCACCAGTGATTCCAAAACCTGGTCCCAACAGTACACATGTTGCATATCTCTCTTATATGACACAACCATTTCAGGTTTTAAAGTCCCTACTAATGAGCTGATGAGTTCAGTTAGGTTTGTTTTATTAAGGAGACATAGGGGAGTGCGGGGCACAAAACACGGGGTTAACTGTAACACGCGTGGTTTAAATATTTCCACACATGCTAGCATAACCAAATTTACGGTATTTGCTAGTTGCCATATCAACATTATATAGAGAAAAATGTGTGCCAAAATGTAAAAATCTTTTGAAGATATTGCTGAATATCTATTTTACCATAGTAAAAGTAAATTTCTGGCTGAAGTGAATTTTTCATCTCAGTTTTTAGTATTCATTTAAAGTGAAACAAATCTGCTATTATTTTAATCTCCAATCTGTTATTTATTAGTTGAGATTTTAGTTTATTAATGCTTCGCTTACTAGTAGAAGACACTAACCAGTTGCGCAGATGGGGAATGTTGTAACACTGCGTTACAATGTGCCCCGCTCTTACTAAACTATGCTATTCTATGACATTAGTGATGTAATTTCCATCATTTACTTTTAAGAGTTTTAATGAGAAACCACAAGAATGAAGATTATTTTTCAAGATATGTAAAGAATTTTGGCTCATTTATGTGTTTTGTGTTCTATGAAAGCTGCGAGTGGAGGGAGCGGAATGTTTTTCTGAATGTCTGAATGATTTACACAAACTAAGAAAGTCAAAAGGTGTTAGCTTGTGCCCCGTGATTCCCTACAAAATGTTTAGAGTTGAGGGTACTCCAGGACAATGATTAAGAATCACTGGATTACACAGTGCTGGCTAAGAGACAGGTTGTATTCAGGAATGTTAGGGGTATCCAGTCCAGGGGTATTGAGAGTTTTTCACCAACCCCATTTAAACACACCTGAACCATCTAATGAAGGTTGTCATGATTTCTAGAAACTTGCAGACAGGTGTGTTGGGACAAGTTGAAACTAAACTCTGCAGGACCTTGTCGCTCCATGAGAAGGACTGGAGCAGGATTATGGTAAACACCTTCTCATCTCATGGCTCAGAGTCAAATTTGGCCATGTCTACCTCAACATGTCTAAAGTTCCTCTGACCACCACTGTCAAGGTTTGCACATACCTCTTAGCCTATGTTAACCACTTTTTTTTTTTTTTTTTTACGTTGCCAAAACAAACAAACAAACAATAAATAAGTAGTTTGTCACTAATTCTCACAACTAACTAGCATGCATATTGCTAGCATATTGGCTGTTTATTAGTACTTATAAAGCACATATTAATGCCTTATTGTGCATGACCATATTTTAGATCACTTAATCCTACCCCATAATTAAACTTAACAACTACCTTACTAAATATTAATAAGCAGCAAATTATGAATTTCAAATGGATGGTCACAATGACCGAGGTGTGTTTCCTAGAAAATACATACTGATAAATTGTTGATTATACTAGAATAAAAGCATCTTCCAAATGAATAAATGTAACTTCAGTTCATGACCCTCACGTACATAACGAATTATGTGAAATCTGGTGGTGAGATGACGCATTTTATAGAAAGTGCAATGATAGGAAACCTTCTCTAAAATAATTTGATTCTGTCTTGTTCTCATTATAACTGTCCAGCTCTTATTTAGATATGAGTTCCCACTCTTTCATTTTGCGCCTCATATAATAGTACCACTCAAGATAAATGTTTGGATACCAAATATTTGGATACCAGAAAGCCTGTCTAGTCTGACATCATCAACATGATTCAATATCACAGGTTTCCATTCCTGCAGAATATAAAAGATTCTTATTCGCCACTGAGTCAACAGCTCTGACTCCAGAAACACGCATCTTTAAATGGTTATTTTCCTACAATGTGTAGGTGTACCGGGAAACCTGGAAACTTTTTTTTTTCTTTGCGGTATCTAAAAGAGGGCATTAACAGCCATTTATACATTGTTAACTGCTACTTTTGTGTCAGTGTCAAATAAGGATGTCTGAGATGATGAAAAATGATGTGCATACACTTATTCATGTTTGTTCCATGTTTTAATAAAACTTTTATACTATTATCAACAAAACTAAATTAATGACTATAATGAAAGATCGAAGATTTTGTTATATTTGCTGTCATAAAACTGTCTTTCTCCTTGCTTTCTTGCTTATTTATTTATTTATTTATTTAAATACTTACTGACTTTGAAACACAGTCACAGTTCAGTAGTTAACGTTAGCTAATGCACTGACTAACATTACCTAACAATGAGAAATACAGTATTTGTTGTATTAGTATTTTTGTTACAGTATTCAACACTATTTGTTAACTTTAGTTAGTGAAAGCGGTAACACTTCACAATACGTGTGCACAAATATGCATTAATTTATGCTTAATTAATGCACAGATAATCACGAGTTAATGTACAGTTCATTAAGAACTAAACCATTTATTAATGATTACTACATCAGCAACTAATGAACATTCTATATGATTCATAGATTAAGTAATAAATACATTGTAATGAACATATTAATTTACACTGTTAGTTAATAAAATAAGTTATTTGGGAATTAATACATTATGCCACATTTAACTAATAACAATTTATTGATTACTATAGAATGTTCATTTGTTGCTGATGAAGTAATTATTAATAAATGGTTTAGTTCTTCATGGGTAACATATTAACTTATGAATATCTCTGCATTAGTTAAACATAAATTAATGCATATTTGTGCAGCCGTATTGTAAAGTGTTACCATGAAAGCTGTACTACTTCACTGTTAGTTCATGTTAGCTTAAATCCATTACATAATATGAACACATACAACTTCTGATTTTAATAATGTATTAGAAATTGTTGAAATTAACATTAACTAAAATTATTAAAAGCTTTTTTTATTGTTAGTTAGTGTTAACTAATATTAACAAACAGAACCTTATTGTAAGGTGTTACCAAAATTCATTGTCAAAACACTAGATTTTACAATGGGCAGAATGTTGCCTGCCCGTGATTAATAATGTGTGAGGACACAACAAATTCTAACATGTTATTTGTCCAGTTGCTATACACCGAAATGTCTGCGTGGATGGTTTGTAATAAATTACTTTCTGAGACCCTAAGGGATGATTAAAGAATCACCCTTAATCTATTAGTGGTGTGCACAGGGCTTATGGGACTGTGAGCCAAAAGATACAGCGTTTCCCAGAATAGAACTGGAACACATTTCCAAACACTGAGCTCTATTAATGGTGTTCACCTGAAGAAATGTTTTCAGCCATTCTTAAGAAACATTTAAAAACACAGCTGTTACACGTCGGCCTGTTGTTTTGTGAGATGGTCTCATGCGGGTTTCACATGAAGAGATCAGTGTCTGCGATGGCCTTTGTCATGTGATGTTGCAAAACAGCTTTAATGAGAAATTCAGCTATAATCAAAGGGAATTAAAGTGCATGAGTTCGGAGTGCACTGGTTAGTGTAAATCAGTAGTGGATGATGGGGAAAAATATTTATTACCAATCATTCACACTAACCTTAGTGTTTTGCAACAGAACAGCAGATTAAGGTAAATAACTGTAACACACAGTGTTGAAAGACTGCTTACTGTTGGCTACATCACGGAGCAGGACTGAAAACACATGCCTTCAGAACCCATAAACAGCCGATACGGTCTTCTGTCCCTTAACGGTACGTTTACATGACAACGATGTACTAAAATGGGAAAGTTGTTTCTTTGCAATGTTGTCTAAAGAATCCCGTTTCACATGGATTCATGAAAACTATGTAAAATGCTGTATTATGCATGCCAAGCCAGTAGTTGGCGATGCCACTTTGTAAAGAAGTACTACACAAACATGTGATTTATGTACACACACACACACACACACACACACACACACAAAATCATTGTTTTAACAAATTTGCTTCCACTTAAGTTCACATTTTCAGGCCCCCAAAATGCCGCTGTTCATGAATGACTACAAACGCTTAAAAAGTTTTCCATTTTTAGTGTTTTGTAAACACCCTTAAAACTGAACCTTCAGGTTCACTGTGGATTCTCTGTCACAGATGCACTGGGTCTCACTCTCACACTTTGGAGCCAATTTTAGGACAGTCAAGAAAAATCATTACATGACAGACATTAAAATTAAACTGTGGACTGTGTTTTCCAAAAGTATTACAAACATGCTTTGGGCAAAACCAGATTCATTGGGGAAAAAAATGGTTCTGCAAAATGATTAATTTGTTCAGTTTTCCCCAAAAGAGAATCTGGAAATATTTTATTACCTAGGTTGTTGTTCTTATCAAAGCAGTTTAGAAAATAAATGTTTGGTGGTGCTAAAAGGTTATTGCTCTGTCACAATTCAAAATAATGTACCATGTATACTAAACCAGACCTTAAGTCTGAGCCAGTGTTTCCCTTTTCTTGGAGACACACCAGCAATACACATCTCCCTTAACTACCCTGTCTATTACTGTTTTATTTGCTTCTGCTAACTAGCTGCTGAGTTGTTTCAGGTGTGTCTGATTAGGAAAACTTTAAAAGTGCTGGTGTGCCTCCAGAAACAAGGTTGGGAAACACTGATCCAAGCGAAAGTGTTAACAAAAGCAAATGTTTTATAATGCATTTGCTGTAGCAACCATTTTATTTTTACCATGACTCATATTTCACAGGACTCATACCTGAGCGCAAAACATATGGAGCTAATAATGTAATGCAAATATCAAAATGTATTAGTTTAGAAATCATGCACTATGGTAAAAGTGTTTTGAGGTCATACGAGTATAACAGTGGTGTGCAAGGAACTGCATGTAAATACGTCTTGCTGATCTTCCCTTGTATTTGTGTGAAAAGGAATAAAAGTTTGGGGTATTTTACTGCCACTCTTTATTAGTTAAACTGGAAACTGAAGTGAATTGTAAAGGTACAAGGTAAAGGTATAGCAATTGTCTCAATTTGCTATTTACTTCCAAGCCTGAAATGTCTTATTAGAATTCTGAATTATAATTGCTAGTAGATACAGAGTATAAATATTTCCAGATTGGCCACTTAAGTTAGAAAAAAGTGAAACTTCTAGAACTGGGTGCTACAATCAAGTTGACAGTGTTGGCAGAAATGTAGTGTCCCCAACTAAGCAAGCCAAAAGCGACAGTGGGTGGGAACCAAAACTCTACTGGTGACAAGAAGAAGAAAAAAAATCCTTGGGAAAAACCAGGCTCAGTCAGGGGGCCAGTTCTCCTCTGGCCAGACGAAACCAGCATAGTGTGGTTTAATTTCAGGCTGCAACACAAGTCAGAGTGAGCAGTGGACTATGGTTCCCAAGGTGAGCCTTTGCTCACCTTGCTCAGAGCAAGAGAGTTCCTTGACATATGCATAAATATTATGTCACCCCTTGCCAAAAAGAAGTATACTTCAAGTTTATTTTATTAAGTATACTTAAGTAAAGTTCAAGTATATTTTTAAAGTATACTTTATGTAGTAAGTATATAACTATCAGTATACTAGTAGTTTACTTTTAAGTGTACTACTTCAATACTCCTTGGGACTAAATTGGCCCACTCTCTAGTATATAAAAATATACTTTTAAGTATACTTTAAGTATAACAGAAGTAAACTTTGAGTACACAACTAGTATGCATCTATGTTTTTAGTTTGTACTGCAAGTATACTGATGGCTTACTAATTAAATATTTTTTATGCATTTTAGTACACTTTGAAGTATAGTCTAAGTAAACTACTAGTTTAATAGTTTTATACTGCAAGTATACTTGTAAGTTTTCTTTAAGTGAACTTTACATCATACTTCATGTATACTACTATGTACTTATTTAGGTATTAATTTGTATATATTTTGTTATATGAATATCTGAACATACAAAAAATCAAAAGAAAGAACAGGGTATCTGCTTGTAAACAAAAACATTTTACTCTAGCTTCATGCATTCTTTTTCATAAACACTTGAATGTGGGTAAGTTGCATAAATAAGTAAATAAGTAAATAAATAAACAAACAACATTTTGAACAAAAAGCTAAAAAACACTTGTCTAGTACAAATATGTAGCTTTGTTTCATAATTACAGTGTGTACATTTTTCGTTATTTACCTCAAAAGAAAGGAAGTGAAAAGTGACAACATGCCCTGTAGGTGGGGTACCATGTAACGTGACCATATGATAGCTTAAAATGTTATCTGATCGAATGAAAAAATATATACACAACAAACTTGTCAATAAAATAAAATGATTAACTTTTTCAAAAAAAATAAAAATAAAATAAAATAATAATAATAATAATAATAATAATAATAATAATAATAATAATAATAATGGCGTTTTTTGAGTTTGAATTTTTTTGAGTTTCACAATGAACATCGCAACCATGTGTGGGACGGCCCTGATCGCACAACACAGCTATGCAGTATAGTTGAAAACAATGTGCCCAAACAGATGAAACACATTTAGACATTCAGAAAAACCCTCCCCTCCCTTCAAACACAGCTCTTATAGAACACAAGACACATAAACGGGCCAAAATGCTTTACATTTCTTGAAATAATAATTTCTCAACATTAAACATCAGTTGTCAGTCTTTATTCACCTGTTTCTTGTGGTTTCTTTTTAAAATCCAATAGTGAAAATCACATCGCTCATGTCATGGAACAGCATAGTTTAATAATAGCGGGGCAGATTGTAAGGCAGTGTTACAACTTTCCCCATCAGCGCAACTGGAATTTAAAACTGGTTAGTGTCTTCTGCTGGTTCGCCAAGCATTAATAGACTATCTGAAGATTGACGTTTTAAATAATTTGTCTCATTAATTTACTTCAGGCAGAAATGTACTTTTACTGTGGTAAAATAAATATTCAGCGACGTCTTCAAAAGGCTTTTGAATTTTGGTGCACTCTTTCCTTCTGAATAGTGTTGCTATGGCAACTAGTAAACACTGTAAATTTGGTTACGCTAGCGTGTGTGAAAATATTTAAACCAGGTGTATTACAACTAACCCCGCGCACCCCTATACTTTGACTTAGCATTAGATTTCAGACTTGACTCAGACTTCAGATGAAAGACATGTAAACATCTCTGACACCTAGTCACCAAACCACCTCAGCAGTAGTATTTAGATGTATTTTGTTTTTAATCCATTTTATCTGACATCTGTGTTGATGACTACCAACGGTGCGAGTCACATGGACAATATGACGGGGAGAGTTAGGGTTAGGCCTAATATACACATAGGTGACTGTGCAAGATTTGTCAGTGAACTTTCCTATTCGACCAGACCAGGAGGTTGTTGTATGTCTAGCCCGTTGCTAGGCTGCTTCACTGCACAAATCACTTTCCCAGTAATCTGGATAAAGATAACATTTCTTTATTTATATTTACAATTTAAGGAACAGTTAGGAGAAGATCATGGATTCAGTCCTGGAGCACAGCAGATGAGCTGAAAAGCAGCAAGGACAAATGACCTTCTAAAAATATGTCTTTGTAGTTTATGACGGATTAAATGAACTGACCAGACTCCTTAAAATTACATAAATGGATCATTTTACATGGCAACTATTTGTTCTTTCACATAAAAGATTTATTGTTCATCGCCTTTTGCGAAGGAGCTCATACGCTGCATTGTTTTACGTATTAAGCTGGAGTGTCGGCTCTTATGGAAATATCACTTACATCAACTCATGTGCGTCACGTTAACTTAAACAGGTTATTTCAGTCCATTTGCTGTTATTCAAACAGTCTTTGTCTTAAGTTTCCACCCTTGATGACTCACTGGTGCGGTCGAGCTGCTTAATGTCACGCTGCAAACGGAATTTTATAACGTATGACAAATAATGAAAGAGGAAGTTCAAAAGACGATTTGAAATGATGTAATGGTGTCAAAATTGGATGTTTTATTTATTCTGTGAAGGTTTTGAATGACTTTATGCTTTGTCTGTGTGTGGGCAGAATGCAACAGACTTAGATCTGCTTCATTCAGGCTTTTTAAACATACTGGAGAATGTTTGGAGTTTAAAACACTTTGTGAGACACATTTTCAGAATCTTATAAAGATGTATTACATCATGAGACAAATTCAACAGTCTTGGATAGCTGTGTGACATGCTTGACAATGGCGGATTGAATAATGAATGCTATGGATTTATCCTATGGAATAAAAAAGAGTTCATTTGAACCCCTACAATAGACATCTAATAAAAAAGTACCAACGCTATCTCGCAGCCAGTTTGTTCATATTTTATGAGATGGCTAATTCATTTGAATTTGAAGAAAACAGCCTAGAAATCATACAGAATGAAGTTGTTTTTGTTTTTTTTTTAAACGTAAAATAGGTGAAAGATTTGGGTTAGGGGTTTGGGGGGATAGAAAACATCTTGTTCCCTGAAGGTGGGAACAGAGACGTTACATCGACCAACTGATAGGGAATGCAGTTTGTACACTATAAAAATAATTAAGCTTATGGAGTGTCCCCATAAAACATGAAAACAGAATGTGTGTGCATGGAAAAAAAGGAGTCCACTTCCTGTTTTTTTTTACTTAGACAGACTGGCACACTAAACATGGAAGTCAGAGGAGACTGGAGCTTTCATTGTTGATGCCACAGAAGAGGAAAACATAAAAAAAAAAAAAATAATAATAATAATAAAAATAGGTGAGGAAATGACTTGGGTAAGTGGAGCTGAAATATATCAACAATTTCCATGTGATTTCTCTCAGCAAGATACATTATAGTAAAGCTCTTATGAAGTGGAGAGATGAACGAGTGGCTATTGTACAGACTTGTAAAATAAACCTTTTAAAATCAAAAGTAGTTAAATGTGGAGCAATATACTTATTCAGCTTGTTTTGCAATATAAAATGATTACATGTAGGCCCAGGGGTATCCAATGCTGTTCCTGGAGGGCCAATGTCCTGCAGAGTTTAACTCTATCCATCTCTAAAACACTTGTTTGGATGTTTTTAGTCTGAAAGTCTGAAGTCTGAAGACCTTGATTAATTGATTCATGTGTGTTTGATTAGGATTGAAGCTGAACTCCACAGGACTAGGTTTGGACATCCCTTAGTTTATATTCATATAATGATATTCTTATTTTGTTTGTATTACTGTTACTATTAAATATTTAAATGTTAAGCAAATATTCATTTAAGGTTCATAAATTGTGACCCTGGATCACAAAACCAAATATATGACATCAACATCTGAAAGCTGAATAAATAAGCAGGTATTGGGAAATATTAGCAGCAGCCATGATGATGATGATAATGATAATGATAATGATAATGATAATAATAATAATAGTAATAATAATAATAGTATTATGGATGTGCATTTCGGTTAATTTTCCTGACAGATAGTATATGCTGGAAAACTGTTAACAGCAGTGTTCAATTTGAGAGGGGGGGCTGGGGGGTTCCCGGGCCTCCCATAAGCACTGAGGGACCCCCCATAACACCCAAAAAGATATACTTGGGGTGTCCCCTGGTTTTCCATAAAACTTTAATTCTTAAAACATAAAACTACTGAAAATGAAATGAAAAGATTCAATTGCTGTATTACATTTATACCTGCTCACATATTTTATTTTTACGCATTTTTACAGCATTGCGCATTATAACCAATCACACATGACTCTGTTGAGTTTAGAATGCAGTGGCCAATCAGAGGCGTTCAGAATAGTCGCTGAAACCTGGAGGTTTGTTCAGACTGAATCTCGCAAATTCCCTCATCATAAGCAACAAAGTGCAGATGTAAGAACTATGTAAGTAAGAGATTCATTTATCATACAGTGTATGGACAGCTTCATTGATTATAAGAAGAGGTATGAGTGCTTAAACACTAGCTAGAGTCGTTCTTTCACTGCGTGATTCAGTCTAATAAAATGCATTTTCCTAAAATTCAGGATATGGGGACAGAAAATGTATATTTATATCATTTAATATAGTTAATCAATATCACACGAAAAGTGCCATTTTTTCTTTTTTTTTTTTTTTTAGACACCATATTGCCAATTTTGCTCTATTTCACCAGCAATAAATCGTTCCAAACACAGCCACAGTTTTGCGTCTCTAAACAACATGACGATGTTTCGTTCCTGAATGAATCAACCGTTTAAATGATTCGGTTCAATCGCAATGACTGGCTTATTAACAGTGACTTGCTGACACCTACTGGCGGTTGTAATTCCACATTTAAAGTACCTTTTCATGTTTTTTTTTTTTAATAATTTCAAATATCAGCATTCATTACAACATAATATTACAACATTATTCATGCATTTGTAACTGCAGGTTAAATGCATTCATGTCCTGCATTAAACAGTGGGTAGATAACACTAAATGCCAGTTCAGATGCAGCGTTTGTGTTTCCTCTATATTGAAAAGATGAATTTTGAGGATAATGATTTTATTTGTGTGGTAACAGCCCAAAATGTCTTATTATTCTAAATGACTTTAATGCCCTGGTTAACAGTGTTCGATTATAATGTTAAATAAAAGCTGAATTAGATTTAAATGAATGAATAAATAAATATACATATATGAATGATCTGTTAATAATGCAATAAATGTGCTAATATCACCATAAACTGAAGATGAGTTTTGACATGTCGTACATCTGTCAACAGAGAAATGACCTTTACTTAATATCCTAATAATATTTGGCAAAATCTATTTGTTTGTTATTGTTAGCTATTGCTACAAATTCACCCGTGCTACTTATGACTGATTTTCTGGTTTCAGGGTCACAGTTGTGTATTTTTTGTTTATTTTTGTGGTCTAAAGTTATTAATATTATTAAATATCAGTTCTGCATATTGGTTAACATACACATTATTTTTGATTTCAAAAAAAAAAAAAAAAAACTGTACTGACATGCAGCAATCATAAAATTACAAAAACGTGGGAGCCTCAAGAGTCAGTTGGATTTATGAGGATGTAACCTCTGCAGCGTGGGAGATTACAGACTTTTTTTAATTTGCACAATAACACAAATGACACATAAGTCGGATCCTCCTCAAGCACAAGAAGGCAGACTAATAAAGTTATTTAAAGGGCCACATTAAACATGACGCATGTCCAGTCTTGACAACTTCCTCTTTTGTTAGGACTTTACAGTCTTACGACTCTGCACTCATTACAATTGTGTCATTAAAGTTATGTATACATAACATTCTCATATTAAGCATTATGTAAGCCATCACACTCATGTTGCTTGTTCATGCTTAAGATGTTATATATTATCTTATGACAACATTGCGTTTACATGATGTAGCATTCTCTCTAAAATCCCTGCAACTGCAAAATCCCTTTTTTTCCCTCTCATATTTTCAGCTGGATGGAACATTGCTCAAGTGTTAGACTCTGGCTGAAGAAATCATTGGGGGGAGGTCGAACAGCAGCTGGTTGTGCAGTAGATCCTGTGTTTATCATTTCAGCCTTAGGAAATCACCCCATCCAGCTGTTAAAGTGTTATTTTGTCTGTGACCTGTCCTGATGTAGTTCACCCAAAAAATGAAAATTATGTCATCCTTTACTCACAGCATGACTTTATTCTGTGGAACACAGCTCTCAAATCTTTTTCGTCCTTTCCCATATTCATGGCATTGATGGTTACGGTAGTGAATTTAAAACAATAATATCAACATTTCTGGGGAAATTGACAACATGGAATTGGAAGTTGTATGGGAAGTCACTTTGGATCTTTTACTGAATTTAATAAACTGCAGTAATTGGGATTTAGAGCAGTAGTTCCCAAACCCATCCTAGAGACCCCAGCTTTGCATATTCTCCCTTATACCCCCAGTTCAGGTCTTGCAGTCTATACTAATGAGCTGATGAATAGAATCAGGGGTGTTAGGTAAGGGAGATATGATATCAGTGAGAAAAAAAAAAAAAAAAATGTTTGGTTGCTATGACTTGGAATATCCATGGCAATAACATATTACTAGTACCTCATTTCAGAGAGCCTACTGAATATAAAAGTGTAGTAACCAGCGATATTCCACATCCCCATTGTTGTTCAGTCATTGTACAAGTAGGATGCTTGGTCGTGTAGTATTTCTCCTGCCCCTCCTCCATTGATTGGATTGCTGGGGAAAAAGTGACAGCGCTGCATTTTACAGTTATCAGTCAGCTATTAAAGGGGTCATCGGATGCCCATTTTCCACAAGTTGATATGATTCCTAATGAAAAGTCTATAACATGCTTTGGTTAAAATTTCTCAATGGTAATGTAAATAACACCTTTTTTACTTTGCCAAAATGAGCTCTGCAAAAATCATCTCATTCTGGTCGAGGCTGCTTTAAATGGCGATCGCAAAGATTCATAAAAAAAACCTTATACTCACTTCTGCTCTGACAGGCATCTGAGAATGGCTCGGTTTAAAAAAGGGGATATTATTTTTACAGATTAATTAAAAACCACTGCATGGATTTTATCATTATAGGGTAGATTTGTACATACACTGCCAACACACATTAATGTTCAAACAGCATGTAAAAGTGAACTTAGCATCCGATGACCCCTTTAAAAAAAAAAAAAAAAGACAAGGGAAAATTAACTTGTGAAATATTATTATGGTGGTGCATAAAAAATTCAAGGTCATCAGAAAAAAAAAATAAATAAATAAATAAAATTAAGCACCATTTACACATGGTAGGGAGCAAGTGTACATTTCTTTCATACCAACTAACATTTCAAAAATACAGACATGTTAATAAATTCGAACATTTATGTCAGAATGGCTTTACGAAACATTTACACAAACATTTGTTCTACTCGTCTTTCATGAATGAGGCCCATTGTCTCCACTTCTCATCACACTTTCATCATTGATGCCTTCCTGGACTCTTTCGCTCTCTTGTTACTCAACTCTACCTCCGGTAGATCCAATATTCCACACCACTCCCTCCAGTTCTGCCATCAAATTACTTAGTGGCCCTCCTCTTTCTCATGGATGGATGGACCCCCTGTTGTTTCCAGAACAGCAGGTGATGGTTAAGTTAGGTTGCCAGGGCTATTCACCCATCTACCTTCCTTGCCACATCTGCTTTCTTTCAGGCTAAAAAAAGATGGGGGTCTATGGCCACAAATTATCTACCGTCCTTTGAACTATATCACTGTGAAATGTAAATACCCCTTAGCAATCATTTTGAAAGTCTGGAACTCCTGAGAGGGGCCATACAACCTCATCCACTCATTAGATGAGCTATATGCCACTTTAAGTACTGAGTCATGCTGTATGGCCTTATTAATGCCCCTATAGTCTTTCAGTTTTATATAGAGGAAATCTACCACTGTCACTGTGTCTACCACTCTCCATAAGCATATCTGTCATGTAAGTGCCATGCAGTGCCTTGACAAACATCATATATACCAGGGGTTCTTAACTCTGGCCCACAAGATCCATTTTCCTGCAGAGTATAGCTCCAACCCTGATCAAACTCACCTGCCTGTAACTTTCTAGTGAGCCTAAAGACCTTGATCAGCTTGTTCAGGTGCGACTGATTACAATTGGAGCTGAATTCTGCAGGAAAATGAATCTCGCAGGCCAGATTTGAGAGCCCCTGGTATATACCTTGTAGAGGCAGAAGTACTTTTTGTTTTCAGTTAATATGATAAAAATGTGTTGGTAATATGCATAATTCAATAATATGTAAGTCTATAGTATTTCATGATTAATAGTATCATTTCTGAGTTTAATTAATGGTTAAAACGTTAAAGGCTTACTGTTATTCATGTTTTATGTGATTCAGTATATTTAGCAAAAAGGTACACTTCCCCTTTAAGAACACTTGCGTGTGTTTTCTTTTTTTTTTTTGCGAAGAGCCGGCTGTCAGAGCCTGATACTGGAGAAGCTAACGGTTTTCTTACCTGCTCTTTAGCGATTAGTTGCTACAAGTGTGTTAGCCAGCCGCTTCTTTTGTTTTGTAACCCTGTGGAATAAACTGTAAAAGGAATGAACTGTATGCGTTAATGGATGATGATGCGAATGCGGAAAACATTGGAAAGGAACCGTTGGCTGGATACATGGAACTGATAAAGGAATTCAGTGAAATAAATGAGCAGGTTAAAGACCTATTTTGCCAGACAGGATATGAAGAGAACATGAACACAGATCAAAGGGATTGGTTCGAGCCAAGAAACAGTGAGTACACAGATTTTGCACATGAAGTGAATTCATGGACACTAGCAGCTAAGATACGCCAAGAAGAAGCTAAAAGGTTTAGTGATGGGATAAAACCAGAAGATAGCGTGTCAGTCACATCCAAGAAATCTAAAAAATCCAAGTCTGTCAGTGCTGCGTCAGCTACGTCGTCAGCTCGTTCTGAATGCTTAAAGGTGGAGTTAGGAAAGGCCGCTCTGCTAGCCAAATCGGCTACATTGAAGAAGAGGCAGGCTTTAGAAAAACATGAACTACAGCTCAAGGCTGAAAAGGAAGAGTTAGAGCTACAAGCTGGGCTCGCTGCAGCTGATGCTCAACTGGCCGTGTTAAAAAAATATGAAGGCTCAGAAGTGTCTGGCAGATCCAAAGGAAGTAGGATGGATGTTCTAGCGTCTACTCCAGTGAAATACGATGTCAACTACAGTAAAGGTGGTAACAGCGGTGGTCAGCATAGCCACACAATAAGAAGAGATGCAAGTGACCATGTTATACAAGCTCCTGTATACTCAGTGGACAATTCTGTTAATACGGATAATCTGGTTACTGTCATGCAATGCCAAAACGACATCACTGAAAGTCTAATAAAGCAGCAGAAGCTCTCTACATTACCACCACAGAACGTCCCTGTCTTCAAGGGAGACCCAATTGAATATCGCCTCTTTGTGAGAGCGTTTGAACACAGCATAGAGAGTAAGACTGAAAATAGCAAAGATCGTCTTTACTATTTAGAACAACACACTATTGGGCCGCCTAATGACTTAGTGCGCAGTTGTTTTCATATGGACCCAGAACAGGGCTATCCTGAAGCCAAGAGACTTCTGAAAGAACGCTTTGGGGATAAATACAAGATATCCATGGCCTACTTGGACAAGGCTTTAAACTGGCCTATCATAAAGACAGAAGACAGCAAGGCACTCGAATCTTACGCCCTCTTTCTCACAAGCTGTAGTAATGCAATGGCAGACCTTGAATACTTGGATGAAATGGAAAACGCTGCGAACATGCGCACTATCATTGCAAAGCTCCCTTACAGACTGAGAGAGAGATTCAGGAGTGTTGCCATAGACATTCAGAAAAGGCAAGATCGACGGACAAAGTTCAAAGATGTTGTAGAGTTCATCACCATGCAAGCAGAAATGGCTTCTCACCCTGTGTTTGGTGAAATCCCAGGACAAACAAGACGCCAGACAGACATTAAAACTGAAAAGACAAGTGGAAAGAAAAACATCACAACACTGGCCACTGAAGTAAAAGCACAGAAAGTAGAGAGAGCCGTTTGGGACGGAAACAAGAAAACTCAGGAGAAAAGAATAAATGTGGATAAAGCCTTTAATAAACCTTGTATTTTCTGTCAGGGAGACCATACCATGGAACAATGCAAAAAACTACAAAAAATGTTGCACAAAGAAAAGTTGGAGTTCCTCAAGGGCAAAGGACTTTGCTTCAGTTGTCTTACAGCAGGACATATGAGTAAGGCCTGTGAAGAAAAGAAGAGCTGTCAGATATGTTCAGCAACGCACCCTACACTCTTACACATAAAACAAAAACCCAAAGACTCAACAAAGGAAGAGGTTTCGAAGGAGGAGCCTAGGGATGAGTCTCCGAAGGTGGTCAGTGGATTTGTGGAGGCAGGGGACACAAGCTCTCAGACTGGGGCCGGGGGTACTGATAGCATCCTCGCCATCGTTCCTGTGAGAGTAAAGGCAAAGAAAGGAAACAAGGTGCTGACTTGTTACGCGTTCCTGGATCCAGGAAGTAACGCTTCCTTCTGCACCAACAAGCTGGCAAATGACCTTCACCTGCAAGGAAAAAATGTGAATATCCTACTCACCACGATGGGAGAACAAAAGGCAGTCTCCTGCAAAGCAGTACCTGACCTGGAAGTAAGCAGCCTAGAAGGTGATGACTTCATCGAGCTCACAGAGGTTTTTGCACAAAAGGTTATTCCCGTGAGTAAAGAGAATATTCCTACTCAAGAAGATGTGGATAAGTGGCCACATCTGCAAGATGTACGAATCCCTTCCATCAATGCAGATGTCGGTCTTCTGATTGGAACTGATGTGGCGAAAGCCCTTGAACCAGAAGAAGTAATCCGCAGCATCAAAGATGGACCGTATGCAGTACGTACAGCCCTGGGATGGACCGTAAATGGACCGCTGCGTGAAAACATTAGAAGTCGGACAAAACATGGACGCCCACAGATTAAGACAAATCGCATCTCAGTGGCTCGACTGGAAGAATTATGGGCTCAGCAATTCAAGTGTGATTTTCCGGAAAGCGCTCAGTCAGAGCAATTGGAAATGTCCAAGGAAGACCAGCTTTTCATGGATCGAGTTTCGGAATCAACCAAGCTGGTTAACGGCCACTACTCAATCGGTTTGCCGCTGAAGAACAAAGATGTGAAAATGCCCAATAATAGAGCAGTGGCAGAGCAACGAGCGCTCAACTTGAAGAAGAAGCTTCAGAGAAACCAGACGTTCAAGGAGGACTACGTCAACTTCATGAACGACGTCATCAGCAAGGGCTACGCGGTAAAGGTACCAAACGAAGATCTAAACCGGAGTGATGGAAAGGTGTGGTTTATACCGCATCACGGTGTCTACCACCCTAAAAAGCGGAAAATGCGAGTGGTATTCGACTGCGGGGCTTCTTACCAAGGAACCACACTCAACGAACAACTACTGCAAGGGCCTAACATGACAAGCAGTCTTATCGGCGTCTTAACAAGGTTTCGTCAAGAGCCAGTCGCAATAATGGCGGATGTGGAATCAATGTTCCACCAGGTGAAGGTACCACCTGAAGATGCCGACCTTCTCAGGTTCCTGTGGTGGTTGGACGGCGACGTCTCACAAGGGCTGCAAGAATACAGGATGGAAGTCCACTTGTTCGGCGCCACTTCCTCGCCAAGCTGCGCGAGTTATGCTTTGAGAAGATGTGCTGAAGATAACAAGAGCAGTTTTGATGCAGCAGTAGTGGATACAGTTTTATGTAACTTCTATGTCGACGACTGTTTGAGATCAGTTGCATCCAAACAGGAAGCAGTCAAGCTATACCAAGACCTGAAGGCCATCTGTCTAAAAGGAGGATTTAGACTAACAAAATGGATGACTAACAGCCGGGATGTGTTGACAAATATTCCACAAGAGGACCGAGCTACAGAAGTCAAAAATCTCGACTTTGACCAGGAATCACTCGCCATCGAGAGAGCTTTAGGGGTCCAGTGGTGTATCCGGTCGGATCAATTTAAGTTCCACGTGAACATCCAGCAGAGGCCTCTCACCCGAAGGGGAATCTTGTCAATGATGAGTTCAGTCTACGACCCACTGGGGATGTTGTCTCCCGTCACTCTGCCCGCCAAAAACATCCTGCAGGAATTGTGCAGACTGCGAACAGGATGGGATGACGCAGTGCCAGACTATCTCGCACAACAATGGTCAAGGTGGATGGAAGAGCTTCAGCAACTCACCAACGTTGGAGTGGACAGGTGCTTTAAGCCACCAGAGTTTGGAGACACGGTGGAGGCTCGACTACATCACTTTAGTGACGCGAGCGAAACAGGCTATGGTACTGTGACTTATCTGGTTCAAAAGAACAACAACAATCAAATACACTGCTCGTTTGTCTTGGGAAAATCAAGGGTTGCCCCTCTTAAACCCACGACTGTTCCACGGCTGGAGCTGACGGCAGCTACCTTAGCTGTGAAGGTGGATATTACGTTGAAGAAGGAACTGCAGCTTCCGTTGTCAGATTCCAAGTTCTGGACAGACAGCACCTCTGTACTTAAGTACATAGCAAACGAGAACATCAGATTTAAGACATTTGTGGCAAACAGGGTCGCTACAATCTTACAAGCATCAAGAGTGGAGCAATGGAGCCACATCAGCTCGCAGTTGAATCCAGCCGATTACGCTTCCAGGGGACAAAGAGTGAGCGTTTTCGTGCAGAACGAGGTGTGGATCTCAGGGCCAAGCTTCCTCAGCAAGCCAGAAAGAGAATGGCCAGATAAGCCTGTTCAGTTAGAGGAACTCACAATCGCTGATCCTGAGGTCAAGAAAGGCATACTCGTTAATGCAACAACAGTAAAAGAAAGCACTGATGTAATGCAACAGCTAACAGAATACTTTTCTTCCTGGATACGACTAAAGAAGGCAGTGGCGTGGCTCATTCGAGTCAAAGTAACCCTGGTAAACCTGTCAAAGAAGAGAAAAGAAATTAATGAACAATACAAGGACCAAGAACGAGTGAACAAAGAACTGACAAGATACAAAATGAGTCTCAAACAAACTTACCTGACTCTGGATGATCTGCGTCAAGCTGAGCTGGATATCGTCCGCCATTGTCAGCAACAGAAGTTCCAAGAGGAAATATCTGCTCTTCAGAGAAAAGAGCCTGTCAAGAAAGGTAGTCGAATCTGCAGACTGAATCCGCAACTTCAGGAGGGAATCCTTCGTGTTGGAGGTAGACTCAGTCGAGCATCCATGCCGATCGAAGCCAAGCATCCTATGCTCCTGCCTAAAGACCATCATGTGACTGATCTGATTCTCCGTGAAGCACATGAGCGACTGGGACACAGCGGACGCAATCACATCTTGTCTCATGTACGTCAACGATACTGGATTATCGACGCCCCCTCGACGATCAGGAAAATGCTGTCTCGCTGTACTACCTGTCGAAGGCAACATGGTGCAGCAGGCACACAAATAATGGCGGACTTACCAAGAAACAGAGTTGTACCGGACGACCCACCTTTTACCAGAAGTGGAGTTGATCTGTTTGGACCATTCAATGTGAAACGAGGAAGATCATATGTAAAAAGATACGGGGTTATATTTACCTGTCTTGCAAGTCGTGCAGTACACATCGAAATGGCGACATCACTGGAAACAGACTCCTTTATTCATGCTCTGCGTCGCTTCATCGCAAGGAGGGGTCAAGTGAAGGAAATGAGATCCGATAATGGGACTAACTTCGTTGGAGCTGACCGCGAGCTGAGAAAGGCTATAAAGGAGTGGAATACTTCACAAATTGAGAACAGCTTGCTCCAGCGTGATATCAAATGGATATTCAATCCTCCTTCTGGATCACACCACGGAGGGGTATGGGAGAGAATCATCCGCTCCGTAAGAAAGATCATGGTTGCTACGCTGAGGGAACAATGCTTGGATGAAGAAGGTCTTCAAACGTTCTTCTGTGAATGCGAGGCTATTTTGAACAGTAGACCTATTACTACGCCTTCAAATGATATGAACGATTTGGAAGCTCTCACCCCACAGCACTTGATGCTGCTCAAGTCTCAGCCAAACTTACCACCGGGACTATTCCATACAGATGATAATTACGCGCGTAGAAGATGGAGGCAAGTTCAGTATATGAGCGATCTCTTCTGGAAACGCTGGACCAAAGAGTACCTTCCTCTACTCCAGAAAAGACAGAAATGGAACCACCCATCACGGAACTTCATCCCAGGAGATGTAGTCTTGATCGTCGACGAGTCAGCGCCTAGGGGATCCTGGCTGATGGGAAAGATCGTCAAGACTATGGAGGATGAGCATGGAATGGTTCGCAAAGTTCGAGTCAAGACAAAGACTAATGAGCTTGAGAGGCCAATAACAAAGCTCTGCTTACTTCAAGAAGCAGCATGAGAAGGACTGTTACATACTTGATTGAAAGTGTTGTTTGCTTTGTGTTATTGAGAAGAAAGACTTTCTTCATATAGGTTGTAATTGTTTCTGTCCTAGAAAGCAATTAAGGGCCGGGTATGTAGAGGCAGAAGTACTTTTTGTTTTCAGTTAATATGATAAAAATGTGTTGGTAATATGCATAATTCAATAATATGTAAGTCTATAGTATTTCATGATTAATAATATCATTTCTGAGTTTAATTAATGGTTAAAACGTTAAAGGCTTACTGTTATTCATGTTTTATGTGATTCAGTATATTTAGCAAAAAGGTACACTTCCCCTTTAAGAACACTTGCGTGTGTTTTCTTTTTTTTTTTTGCGAAGAGCCGGCTGTCAGAGCCTGATACTGGAGAAGCTAACGGTTTTCTTACCTGCTCTTTAGCGATTAGTTGCTACAAGTGTGTTAGCCAGCCGCTTCTTTTGTTTTGTAACCCTGTGGAATAAAGCTGGAGAATTTTTATATTTTTCTTTACAACAAAAAACCGTTTCCAGAGTGAATCTGTTTACCTGCACAATTGGGCAAGCTACAGACACTACCTGTGGAGAAGCAACTTTTACTAGCTACAGACTGCAGAGTAAGCCACTGCAAGAAATCAAGCTCTTGATTTAAACCTCTATATACCTTAAGGCTGAAAAGTGTAAATTTTATCAGACCATCCATTTCATGGGGTATGTCATCTGTCCCAAGGCCATTCGGATTGATACCATCAACCACAATTCGCAAACAGCGTCACAAGCGTGGTTGGAACTATAGCTCTCGACCTGTGGTTAGAAGCATAGTTCCTTGTAATTAAGACTTATGGGTTCAATAAATTATGCTCTTGGGCACAATAAGCAAGCTAACATGCAGTACAATCTATATCTTTCACTCAGACTAAATATAAATGCATTTTAATCTATGTATTTTTAAGGATCCTCTGTAGGCGCCATTTTTGAATAGTGCACATGCAAGGGAACCCTGGTGTATGATGTAAGAAGGAACCCGCGATGAATCAAACATCAAATAAAGCAAAATGACAGAGAACAAAAATATAGTTAATTAGTCATCAGGTGCCATGTTCAATATAGCTGCATTTTAGATAACTCTAATCAGTTAAATAGCGTAAGTTATTACTCTGTGACGTCATTAACAACGGCCCTACATTGTTCAACTAATGTGATTCAAACGAAGGAGATGCAAACGTGTTCGGGAAACTGCCGTGACTAGCTAGTTCGTTTCCACAACAATGCATCGTACTATGGAGGTTAATCAGCGAGTTATCTCGTTGTACGGGAAACGCACCCCAGCATATGCTGTTTTTCTTTTTTTCTTTTTTTTTTCAACAGGGTACAATCACAGGTAGCATTCTGCATTGGCAGGGCTCATTCTCAAAACTTATCTTGTTAGCATGTGGTTGAACTCCCCACTGGAATGGTTGGTAGCTGAGCAGGGTCTCATCGGGACTCTGCAAAGGGAGAAGGCTTCATCTGCCATGAAGACATAAGGCTGCCCCAATTGGTCTGCTTCTTGGCAGCAGCGTGTGTTCAGGTAGGCAAAGGGTTTGAGAGCAATAAGTGTTACCAAGGGACTATTAGACAGTGTCCCACCATCTGGTCACCCCATAACTGGCAACATCTATGATGGGGAGGCAGTATTTGGAAGGTGGCCAGCAACCCATGTAGCCCAAATGGAAGGACCTTATACTGCAAGTGATCAGATGGGAAGCTACAGGCTGGCTTTTCCTCTCCCTTTTTGCATCATGGAGACCTGCCAATAGCCATTTGCAAAGTCCAAGTTTGGGATGTACTGAGCTTTACCTAGTCGCTCAGTTCATCCACCCAAGGATTAAGACTGAGATATCATTCACATCATCTGTATTTATTTATTTATTTTTTTATACTAACCATAACACCATTAAAACACATGAATACATCTAGCCAGTAGATTTATTTGAGACTTAAAATATCAGCTGATATATTCTTAACAACAAAAAACCTATTACAAGAGGCCCAGGCATGGTAAATTAGAGTAGATCTGGGAGGAAGGCATCAGTTCCCCCAAGTAGTCCTGACAACCCTAAGGCCAGATGTGGTTCTGTGGTCTGACGAGATAAAGAACATCATCTTGAATGAGCATACAGTCCCGTGGAAAGAAGGATTTCACCAAGCCTTTGAAAAGAAGGGTGCAGAATATTAAGATTTTTTGCAAAACTATCGGGAGAAAAGGTGTCAGCCATGGCTGTTCCCAGTCAAGGCTGGCTGTAGAGGATTCCCAGCCCACAGCAACTGAACTAACTGGAAAAGAGAGGAAGGTAGCAGTCTGCAGGATGGGGGAGGCAACAGAAAGATCCTCTTGTTGGTTATGGAATAGGAGAGAGGTGCAAAGTTGGAATCCAGGAGCAGAAGGTGGGCACTAATTTGGCCACCTCTACTGACCAAGGAGTGTTGGACACTGTCTGATGACATCAGCTCCTCCTGGCCAAGACTACATTCATGCAAGGTGAATGTAAGAGAAGCATCGCTTAGATTAAGGTATTCTCAATATATACAGCTAACTCACAATATGTAATCAAAATTCAGATTGTATTTTATTAATTAGAATTTTAACTAGCAATAAAACTTACTAACATGCTAAATGTTGAGTAAAGCTGCAAAAACATCTGCTATGTGCACCAAACCTCAGCCTAAGCATATATTCCACTATTCACCATAATGGTAACCCAGTGTAACCAAACTGTTCTAAATCTTAAAGGAATTGAACATTAAACACTATCAAGTCGCCCTCTTTCCTTGTACTGCTCAAAAATATGTGAAATATGAATGAATTGAGAGTGTAAAATTGCTAAAATTAGGTACTAATTTTAGCAGTTTTACACTCTCCATTCATTCCCATGTAAAGCATGCTGAGAACTGCAGTTTCAGTAATGTCAACAGCAAAAATCATTATTGAGTACTTGATTCATTCTCGTTCATCCCGTAATTTGTTTCAGTAGATTGCACATTATATTAATTCCAATAATCCAATGCTAAGAAATCAACTTCAGAAGAAAAAGCCGCAATTTTGTTGTGTAGATCCCAATCTGAATAAATCATACAGTCTGTTTTTTGAGTGAAGAGCAGACAGCTGCTCATGAGAGCATTCAGATCTGCCAGGTGGTCATGACTATTGTGTAGCTCATTCTGATAAAGTGCCCTTGTTAGGTTGGCAGAGCCACTTGCAGCGATCGAGGGCCACGGGTTCCCAGTAGCGGCTGGCGGGAGAGCCAATATTTCCCTAGCAACTCACTGAAGAGGTCACTCAATTGCTGCTATTTGCAGTGTTGAGACTGCAAGAGAGGCAAACCGTACATTAAAGCTCATTCACAGAGATCCCCTCTATGAAAACGACACATTCTCCTGGGATTTGTTTGATCCTGTGTTCTAAATGATGGGAAATCCTGGGAAAGGGTTTGAAGAAAATTACAAAGAGGAATGTTATAAAAAAGGAGGAAAATCAAATATAAAATGTGTCAAAAACAGACCTGTTTGTCTCAGTGGTAGTTATTTTCCTCACCAAACCTCCAAAGTCCCCAAACCAGAACATTTAGCAGGGTTATATGTGACATTGTGCTTTCATAACAATTAAGTATTTCCCACACTAAATTACCACAAAGAAAAATCTCATTGTAATGCATCCAATGATTTACATTTGATTTTTTTTTTTAAAATGTACCACAATGAACATTTGAGTAAAAAAAATCAGGAGCCTAAATATTAATGAAAATAATGCCAAGAACAAAATAGGCTTACATTTCTTGAAGCAAGATATAATTTTGTATTTCTTTCTTTTGAGTGTGGGGACCCTTTTATACTGACCCTTTTGTGGCATTTTTAATTTTGCATTGTATTTTATAATGCAAGGCAAAATTAAAAATGCCTCAAAATACAAAGATAACAAAATAATAATAAGAGAGAGGCAGGAGGCAATGTTGTCTAATTTTACCAACTAAATGTTTTATTTGTGTTTTGCAATGACACTGGCTTTTTAAAACTCTATTTTCTTCTGCACTTGCTATCTTAGGAGATGCGTTGGAATTGTAAACAGTGAAAATGATAAAATACATTTCATAAAACTACTTACAAGCAGTGTACGTCCAAGGCAGAGGACGACCATACCTGCTCCGCCCCGATTTATAACAATACATGTCATTTTATAGCTTTAAGGTTCACATATTTACACAGATACAGCAACGCTTCATGGTACATCCACAAAACCTTGTGTGTTTTTATCTTTTTATCATTTTTTCTTAAGAATCATATATACATCCATTAACCCGGCGGCCTGCTGCCAGGGAAACACAGTTAGAATAATTTGTGTACTAATGTAATTCTTACATTACCTGCAACTTACAATAAAATTAATACAGAGCTCAATCCATTGTCTTTTCCATAAAAAAGGTAAACTTATCAATAAGATAAGTCAACAAATAAAAATAATAAACATATTGCACTTACATCAGGACAGCTGTGGACCTGGATCAAAGTGGAAAAAGGGAAATTCGGCTGAGTGCAATGAACAAAGCAACCAGTGAAACCTCTAAATAAATAACTACATTTGTGTATTGGTAAAACATGTCGTCTTATTAACAAAGATAGGGAAAGATCCTAACTGACCTTATGCCCTATTAAATATAGAGTGCACAATTAAACCTAAAGTCCGGAAAAACAACATTTTAAGTGTAGAAACAGAAGGTGAAATAAGTCTGGAAGCTTCATAGTTGAGTGCCATAATGTCCTGAGAATACTGTCTCTTCCATTCTTAATGTGGAGCTACAATGAATGGCTTATTGGCTTTACATATCGCAGCTAAGCATGTTTTGTATAGTCTTTAGAGACCAGCGACCAATTTCAAGTCCATTTCGAGCTCAGAGCGAAACGCTCCAGTCTTCAGCTGCAGTTTGGTCCATTCCTCTAGAACGTTTGTACACTTATTTATGAATTGTGATTTAAATTATGTTTTGTGCCAGCATTTTTTGCACCGCTTCATGTGATATGGAGTCGACGGACATGGATGAAGGTTCACAGGAACACCGTTGAGCAATAAGTGCATGATCGTCGTCGTTTTTTTTACGTGCCATCCAGACAGCTGACCCCGTAGGGACGAGACATTTCTGAAATGTCCAGGAAAGTCATCATGAAATGGAGAACAAAGAGAGGTTGGTGGCACCAACAGTGCTCGAGCAGAAGAAGAGAAAGATGCTAAACAGTACCCAGCTGTCTTAGTGTTAAAGAGGCAATGATCTCCTCTATTGTCTCCAGTACACTTGGAAAAACTATGAAATAACAAAATTCAAATGGGAATAACCAGCATTATTCAGCATGGTGGTGCCCCACTCGTCCAGCTCCATTAGGTCGATTCACACTACCTTTTCCTCTATCTTTCACCGCTTGTAAACGATGCCTTGTGCATTTCTCCACTCCCTGTCTTTTCGTCACATTAACAGATAGAATGGTTGATGAGAATGAAATGCTAAGTGAAAGAAACCTCCCCAATGCTACTTTTTATAGTCTCTTTCTGGCTCTCTCTTTCTCTGTCATCTTAAGAGGAGGAGGATGTCGACGTGGTGCTGGGTTTCTTTTGATTCACTAAGTCCATGTAGAGTTCTGAGCGTAGAAATCGAGGGTACGAGTCTTTCTCCATCAGGCCATATATCCTCCTCTGGGCCAGGTCGAAGCAAGAGCGATTGATGTTTTGCAAGTTCTCTTTAGTGTGTTCCCTGGTGTAGGAATCCAAATTCACCTGGAGGACAAAGAAAAAGCTATTATTTTCAAGTCAGTGGTCGTTTTACTTCAAGTTACGCCTAGGTTACAGACGGTTTAGTCAGAAAGCACGTTTGCGGATTTCCCTCACACCATTTATGGACTGTCTATAGACCTCCTGCTCCAGGAGGGCCACCTTCAAGCAGCCTTCAGCTGTATTCTCAATTAAGCACAGCTGAACCCATTAATCAAGGTCTCAAGGATCACTAGGATCACTTCGAGGCAAGTCTGTTGGAGCTAAACTTAAGAAGCAGGACTGGACACGCTTGGTTTTAATGTATGTTACACACAAATGGCAAATCGTTACTTTCAATAGAATATGAAAGATTTTAGGCAACATCAAGTGTTTTTTTTTTTTTTTCTCCATGTTTACACTGACTTGAAGATTGACACACAAAATAACTTTTAAAAAGAAGTGAAAAATATATTCTTCCCATATCTTTTGATGCTGACATTGGTCATTTAGTGCATTATTGTTGCCCAGTGTTGATTATTGTGTTAAGTCACCACTTAGTGTTCTTTATAAAGCCATGGTCCTGAATCTAAAACTAGGTGAGAATCATTAATCTTTTTATATAAACCCGCTCCTAAATGCACATAAAACAAACTGTGGTTGGTCGTTTAACATGTTGGTTGCTTCCAGTTTAAGTAGCCAGATTAAACTGAAATTCTGGACTGGACTTTATGCTAAAAAAGTCAAAGATCTGGCAATTTGAAATTACACTAAGCTCGGCCTGAGCAAGTTCTTTAGCTTTACTGCTGGAAATTGCTGCAAGGTCCTGCTTCTCATCCGATTTTGAATTTCCAAACTGCCTTCCAAGTTTGCAAAATGAAAACATGCACTCATACTATCTGCTGTGTTGTGCGGCCAAGAGGGAGACCATTAGTCAAGCATGACATCATATCCTCCATGGCTTCTTTTTTGAACAGTTTTTTAGGCTCATGACACAAAGCGGAGTATTTTAAGCACATTTCCAGCCTCTTTTTTTTTGAGCTGCTAAATACAGAATGGCAGCATTGTTTATACGCAGTGAGCGGTACTTTCTCTGCACCAAATTAATATCTGGAATGACTTTTAACGACAGATGTTCGCAGTCTGTAAAATTTGAACTAAATACGGGACCTCATGCCTCACCTCCTTACAGGACTGGATGGCGATGAATTCCGCAAAGATTTTCTTAGCTTTCGATGCCATCTTGGACTGTGATTTAATCTTCTTGTAATCCTCACAGGCCAGCCAGAAATCCAGATTCTCTTCGCTAAACTCTGTGCGCAGGAAAGCTCTAAACGCCGCCAGTCCATCTGATGAGGGAGAGGGAAAAAATAAAGAGGCAGAAAAGGGGAGATGTTATTGGACGGATAAACAGAGAACCATGGCAACGGCAGCCTCCACTGAAGAGGCAGCGCTGAGCGCCAAATCCTGAGTCACTACTTAGCGCATTAACATGAGAACACAACTCCAACTAGCAATTTAATTACATTTGTTCTCCTCCGAGACTCCTGCCGCCATACCCTGGACACCACAAAACATTTTCATAATATTATTTTTCAGCATTTCTTATTTTTATCAAGTTCTTGACTCACTTTCAATGACTCAACTTGAGCTCACATTATCTGTACTGCAGGTTGCTATAGCTGCCAAACACATGAAGGTAAGCACTGCAGCGAAATCATATCGTCTGTACTGATTTTAGGTCAAAATTACGTAACTCACAATACCCGTTTTTTATGCAATACAAATGGAAAAAAACAACAAAAAAAACAAGTTAAAACCAAGTTGCCAGTGTTAAAAAAACAGCGTATGCATCACACTGACTTCCCTATACTATACGCTGACATTTTTTAGATTTCCTTTCACCTCTAAAGGCACCCTGTATTAAAATAGAAGGAAGTGTGGCCCCGTCCCAAAGCACGCAATCACCTTTCCGTTCTCAGAAGAGTCTGCTGATAACAGCATGTGGATGCTTTCAGCCTTTCATATGAGGGAAACAATCGCTGCGGAAAAAGACATCTCCTTCCTCAAATCTCAGACCTGATTGCGTCACAAGCCCTTTCAGCGTCACAAAATGACTAAATTTGATTAAAAACCATGATATGGATGGTGGGCTTTTGTTTGAGTGCTTTCATCTGTGGTCTTTCTCTGACTCCATACGGATCTAGGACTCAATTCATCTGGGATTACTATAAGAGCCATTGACCACGTTCAACAGACCGTTCATTCAGTGACTCTGAGCAGGAAGTCGAGAGAAAGCATGCATGCTTAACACAATGCAACAATGCAGTCATCATCCCTGTGGATCTGAGCCAAGCCAGTGGAATTCATCAGATACATCCAATACAACAAGTCCGTTATATAGATAAAGAAAGGAAATGAATGACATAAAGAGAATATGTCTTACATTTGTGGACGAGCAGCTTGTCCAAAGATTCACCCCACTTCATTGCCTCTTCTGGAGTGGGCCTGCAAATAAAGGCAGAACGGTTTTTCAGCAAACCCATCTCTGTCAGGTTTCTCATTGTATGACCCATTCGAATCTCTGCCCTTCTCTCGCTCGATTGTGTGTGTGAGTGAACGTCTGTCGGAGTGTGTGAGCATCTGAGTAAGTCACTCTTGGACAGCCTCTTTTATACACCCCACTGTGGAGAGGAGGGGGTGGGATCAGGTTGCACCAATAGGATTACGTGTCAGCCAGAGGCTCCGCCCACAGTTTCTCTCAAAGACTCATTCTTGCCTTCATTGTCTGTCTGAACTCAGCACCCACAGACTGCAGCTTTAACACTTACTTTGACGCTGCCAAATAAGGGAACGGGGGAGCGTTACTTAACATAAAACCATAAATCAAAACGCTGAGTGCAAGCAAACAAAGATCTACGCTCTACACCTGCACTTTTTGTTATGCCTTCAAACTTATGTGCATTGAGATACCATGTACCATGAAACACTTTAAATTTTGCAGTTCATGTATAGCTGAACACTCTTAAAATACTAATGATAACAATATCAATCATCAGACCAAATCTGCAATATAAACATTTTTGCAGCACATATCTAATCATAATTTAACCCTTTGGTGCATGACACCCTCTACATTAGACCCGCTTTTTTTTTTTTTACCACCAAATACATCTGTATAGTTTTATCATTTTTAGGCATTGTTTATTTTTTTATTTCTTGGCAACAAACCCAACTAAAATAAGTTTATTGTTTTGCATCTGTTTCAGCTGATTTGCAACAAAATGTCCTTTTGTTGTGGTTTTAGTTTTAGTACTAAAACTACCCTGTGACAAAGTGTTGATGAATCATCTATCCATGGAAAATTGACTATCTATTACTACCTATCTGTCTATACGATTGCAGTACAGATGTGTAACTCTCTCAAAATAAATCATTTATTTACAGCAAAACCATAAATCAAATGGTTATAAATACACTGAAAATGCTAAACTTTCTATCATTTATATTTGCAAGAAACACCTCCGAAAGTATCCATCTAAAGGACATCTTTTTAGTGCTTTCTCTCTGTCTGTCTCTTTCATCCCACACACATGAGCAGAGAGCCACCAACTGGATCATTACCCAGGAAGCAGGCGGACATCACAAACACACACACACACAAACACATGCACACACTCACTTGACAGACTTCATGGATTTGTCGAGCTTGCCGACCGGGGTGCTTCCGGGAGACTCATTCCTCCTCCTCAGGAAAGCGAGTCGGTTCTTCATGTCTTTGGCCCTGCACAAAAATGCACAAAAGGGAAAGAGCTGAGTTCTGCAGGTCATAAACAAACCAACAAATCAACCGCAGTCATGGAAAACACAGCCCCATAAATCCAATTCAGATCGTCATTGCAGTAACCCATAAAAAGTTCCTCCGCCGTACATGTTTTCCTCAATCCGCAGTTATTGAAGTTGAGAGGACTGAGGTCTGACGTTCCCGGATCCCGTTTTGAGAAACTCTTTCTGCCTCTCGTCAATCTCTCTTCCTTCTCGCCAGTCCTGCTTCTGAGCGAGAGGATGAGTGAAGGGAGGGTTGTGCCACTCTCCACACCATTGCTCCGCTGTTCAGGTGCCACCGGGAGTCCCGGAGGCCCTAACCTAGGGCCAATGGGCTCCGGGGACCGCTGTGGAGTGCAGCTGCATCTACAAATCTCCAAAAACCTGACCGTTCACCCCTGGATCCACGTCTCGGGAGATGCGCGCTGAGCTCCGGAACCTCCAGATGCCCGTCCTCCCCCTGCCTGACCTCACGTACCTCTTCCAGAGGAACAGGCTTCGCACAATTTCCGCCCACTGATTTCCACTGTGGCTTTGCAGATCCTCTGCCCTCATCAGCTCCATTTGGCCTCTCGTAACGCAGGCACGCGCTGATGACAGTACCAAAAAAAGAAGCCGAATACCATTTTTGGCCCTCCCAAGGCCACCGTTCCCACATAAAGCACACACTGAGTGTTTCAGCGGTCCATGACTGTACAATAGGCATGAGGTGTTGTCTGACACAACATGAAGTTTCTACAGTTCAAATGCCGTTTACATACTGCCAGAAAAAGCTATATGATAAATTGCTAAACAAAATATCATTTATAAATGACTAGTAATAATCAAAGTAAACTGTTTACGCACTTGTCACACTGAGTGTATATCAGTTATTATATAACAAGTCTTCAAATCAGAATTTGTGCCAACCAATAATTTTGTGATGTCACACTGTTTATCAGTTTATTTAACAGGCAGTTTGTGTTAGCATCTGTTATATCTGTACATACACTCCATTCAAAAGTTTGAGGTTGGTAATGTTTTGAAGTCTCTGTTTAGAAGTCTCTTATGCTCACCAAAGCTGCCGTTGTATGATAAAAAATACAGTAAAAACAGTAATAGTGTTAAATATTTTTACAATTGAAAATAACAGTGTTCTATTTGAATATATTTTAAAATGTAATTTATTCCTGGGATGCAAAGCTGAATTTGCAGCATCATTAATCCAGTCTTCAGTATCACATGATCTTTCAGAAATCATTCTAATATGATTTGCTGCTCAAGAAACATTGAAAACAGAAAACTGTGCTGCTTCTTTTTTTTTTTTTCCTGGAAACTTTGATACAGTATTTCATGATTCTTTGACAAACAGAAAGTTCAAAAGTCAAATTCTGTAATAACCGCCGTTAATTATCTGACCAAAAATGTTTTACTCCTCTAGCTATGATGGCGGAATGCGTAGACAAGCCTCAACAGGAAAAAGGAAGTCTGCAACTATTTATGACATATTATGTTGTCCTGTAGGCCGGAGCTGCTAAAAATTCCCCCTCTTTAAGCAGATCTAGCTGGTGACCATGCCAGCTAAAATAAAACACCAGGCTCTTCTCTTTCCAGGTAAAATTACAACATGAGTCCTGAGCGAAAAGATCATACATCAGGATTACAGAATTAAAGTAGTTTAATTTAAATCACAACTACTCCCCATTTACCAAGCTAAGGCTGTTAGTATCTGAGAATCCAATCTGCTCGGCAAGCTGGGAAATGAGATGATGAAACGTTAGTCAGCCGTGGTGTGACTAACTGAGAGGAAGTTCCTCACACCAGATGTTTGAGAAAGAAGGCGACAAAGCTATTTTGAAAACTATGAAAAATCAACCCCATGAAGAAGTGTGCCAGTTATTGTGGAGGCCAAATGCTACACACCTATAACCTATAACCTATTATAGAATAAATGTAATACATTATCTATGACCGCTGTTAACATTTGAGGATGATGCCAAAGGAAAGCTTTGTCAGGTTTAGTTAACTGGGAAGAATAAATGCACACACACGCTGAGATCTGCAGTACAACTTCAGTGAGAATACAACATTTTGAGAACATCATGTTGTTGTAATATTTGCCATTTTTAAACAATTTAAACTGTTATCTAAAATCATCAAGTCAAATCTGTTTTATATTAAGCTCTCTGACGTTTGACAAAGGCATTTACACATAAACATCTTTTATTGTGGATTCTCTGGTGGGACATAAGAATGCGAAAGAGCTCAGAATTGAACCCCCCGTGAGTCTGCTCAGATAACATCATAACTGCTGAAATCATCAGGTTTTTCAGAAGATAAACTGACTCGCACACATGACTTCAATTTCAAACAGCTCTCAAAACATTGCAAATGCCAAATAATGCAGTATTTTGGACGGATTGCAAGTTTGATTGCAAGTTTGTATGTCAAAGTTTGCCTACTTGCGAAAGAAACGCAGCAGAGGAAACAAATAAGTCACAAGATATTATATTCCAAAGCTCTCTTTGTATAAAAATAGTGCTTTTGCAAGGAATAAATGAAAGTTGGCCAATAGGAATGTGTCAGACTGATTTATTTTTAACTTCCAGTGGGAGATCTGGCTTAAAATGAGAAGGTCTAAGAAGGAGGGTGTTGGATCGTAAGCACAAGAGGAAAGATTCTCGTCAGTTTATGGGCCCTGGAAAATATTTAGAAGTATAATGAAACACTTTATGATCCAGGTCGGGTTTCACTGTGATCTTATAAGCTGTGTAGCTTCGGCGAAAACAGATGAACGCAAACAATAGAGAAACCAACCTAAGAATAGTCCTTTGTTTATAACTAATGCAGACGGTGACATAAGGCTGAATTTGTCCTCATTCAGCCCACAGAAAATCGACAGGTTTTGTAAGGCTCTCAAAGTGACATTAAATGCAATGCTGCCACCTACTGGATATGATCACTAGCAACACTATATATGGGAGTTGCGACACCACCAGTTTACACACACACACACACACACAGTGTATGAAAACAATTTCTATTTCTGACAAAATACAAATTTAGACTACTTTTACTCAGTTGCACAAGGTGTTCAACAAGATAAAGTATGACCCACACAAAGATCTGATCTTACCATCATCGAGTCAGAGATTACATGCAGAGACAGAAGCAACTGAGAACACACTAAATTTAGAAGCTGGCAACTTCTTCAATATGCTTGAAACAACCATCAACACATTATGTGTATATCATGATAGGGGAAAGAAACAGCCATATTCAACCATATTTAACCTGTCAGGTGCATGATAATAAACTATTCAATATAATAAACTTCTTCTAAAGATAAATAAAGTGTGTATATCTACCTTGTGCCATGTGTAGAAAAGGGTGTCAAGAGATATCTAGTGATCAGATCATATTTATAGCCTTTCTTTTGGCCACCAACAATCAACATGCAGTGAACATTCCTGTGTGTGTGTGTGTGTGTGTGTGTGTGCACGTGTGCGCACGTGGCCAAGGAAACACCCCCTGGCCATTCAGTGCCACAGTGTTGAGATTCCACACTGCATTGCAACACCGTTAGTAATGGCCATGTGGCATCAGGCAGCCTCCCATGCCCACGCCAGTGAAAATGTGCTAAACGGTATTAGTCGAGCTATGAAAAGAGGGGAAAGAGGACTGAAAAATCACTCAAATACTCACATACTTGGCCTTTTGGCTAAGATCAAGCATAGTAACAGTGCTGTTACAGTACTTCCCAAAAACTTTAGTGTGAGTAGTGAGTGCAGGGTAAGATGAGTTTCACCAGAGGAAAATAAGACGTGCTGCATGCCGGTTTTATTGCTCTTTCATAGCCCAGGAGGCTAAATAGTGAGCTCATCGATGTTTCATTTAAAGGGGTCATCAGATGCCCATTTTCCACAAGTTGATATGATTCTTTAGGGTCTTAATGAAAAGTCTCTAATATACTTTGATTAAAAATTCTCAATGGTTTTGTAAAACAACACCCTTTTTACCTTGTCAAAATGAGCTCTGCAAAAATCATCTCATTCTAAGGGGTTGTTCCTTTAAATGCAAATGAGCTCTGCTCACCCCGCCCCTCTCTTCTCTCTGTGGAAAGACGATCTTGTTTACTTTAGCCGCATTTAGCCGCGTTTAGCCGCTAAACTTCCTAACTACCACGTTATAAGGAAAGGCGATCGCAAAGATTCATAAAAAAACGCTTATACTCACTTCTGCTGTAAGTGAAGCTGGATCATGAATGATTCACGCGAACATAGACAGATATATGTAGATCGGGAGGCGCATTCCCTTCACAAACAAACGTAATCTACTGCATCTTCAGCGGCTCAGATGTCGGGAGTAAATGACGACCACTATGTTCATTATTACATCCAGCAAACACAACACCTCAATCGCTCAATCGGAGATATTCTTGTCTAACTTACATCCCTGCTCTGGCATCAAAACAAGGAAATATACTGGACTGTGACAGCTGGTCTAAGGTAAGAGCTCATGTCAATCAACTATCGTGGGAGCGGCCTCTGTGGGTGTGACGCCACACTGACAGGCATCTGAGAACGGCTCGATTTGAAAAAGGGGATATTATTTTTACAGATTAATTAAAAACCACTGCATGGATTTTTATCATTATAGGGTAGATTTGTACATACACTGCCAACACACATTAATGTTCAAACAACATGAAAAAGTGAACTTAGCATCCGATGACCCCTTTAACGGAATAGTTCACCCAGAAATGAAAATTATATGAACATTTACTCACCCTTACCCTCCTAGCCAAAATATGAGTCCATAATCCATAATAATGCTTTCTCCAGTTAAAAAGTCCATCTACTGCTCTCTTCTCATATTTAAATCCACTTACATATTTCTTCAGAACTGTTTTGGATGGTGTTTGCTTGTAAAAGGTGCTTGATCAGTGCATATTTCTCTCTTGATTCAGACAAGATTACTTTTTCACTATAAAATGCAAGATTATGGATAGAGGACTAAGTTCGGAGTTAAAAAACGACTTAAAAACATATCGTTTTTGGCTTCAAAAACTTCAGAAATAAACTCATCTACATGTTGGATGGCCTGAGAGTGAGTACATTTCAGAAAAAATAAAAAATAAATAAATAAATAAAAATACACATTTGGGTGAACCATTACACATTTGGCTAAACTTTCAGCCAAAGTAAAACTTCCATTTAGTTTTATCATTTCATGAATTTTTAGGAAATCAAACCCATTGCCACAACTAGTGCCATGCTCTACTGTTTGAGCTGCAAAAATGACACAGATGAGTCAATTGCTGACCAAGTAAAAGTACAGAACTATTAAATTAAAATCAAAAGCATAACTTGGAATTGAAATAATTAGGTAAAGGTTTTGGACAAATGTGACCCTGGACCATAAAGCCAGTCACTATTTTTTTAAAAGCTGAATAAATAAGCTTTCCATTGATGATGGTTTGTTACTTGGCTAAGTTACAGTTATTTGAAAACCTGGAATCTGAGGGCGCAAAAAAATAAAATAAAATAAAATAAAATTATATAAATTATAATTCAATAATTATATAAAAATTATATAATTATTATTATTATTATTACTACTTCACCTCAAAATTAGAATTTTTTTCACCTCAAAGATAATGCTGGTCTCCCCTACTAATTTACAAGTTTAAACTTTTGAACTGCTAAGCTCTTTAATTAAAACTTTTCAGACAACGTATGGCATAGTGCATGATCGGTTGCGTGTCTAGTTGTGTCAGAAGCTGTGTAAGCAGGACATATGCGGTGGGAAAAGACGCGAAACGTGACTGCATTGCTTGAGCGAGGCAGCAGTCAAACGTCTATCATGCTTGAGAGATCGTGACCCCTCATTTAGAGAAAAACATTGGGCTAATTATCAAGCAGAAGCAGCTGCTCCCGCGCCTCCTCATGGCACAGGCCTGTAATCTCTCGGCAGGAAGGACACGCCCTCACTGGAATTTATCAAATTAGGATGCTCTGATCCAGCTCCTCTGCGCCTGTCGACAGACATTTCCCCACGGCCAGCCCTGCAGGGTAAGCCAGAGATAGAGGAGGAGAGGAGATGGTTGCAAGCCACAATTATCTCCAGGCTTTGCCAATTCCCTCTCTGCCCGGCTCATATTACTGCCCATAATAGAGCTCAGTGCTATTCCAGGCCGTGAAACCAGGACACTTGCTGTGGGAAAGACATTTAAAACGTGACAGCTATTGTGATGACTGTCAGTTTAAAACAGATGTGATGTGGGTTCACATCCAAACAGGAGTCCTGTTTCTAAAGAGCTGGATTTCTGCACCAAAACACTGGTTTAGCTATGAATGATGTCATTTTTGCTCAAGCAATGTGTTTTTGTGTGCATGCATGCACTTCATAATACATCTTCCATTGTTAAGTACTGTATAAATGTCTCACCATTACTTTAATGTCACCTTTACCTGCATTAATGGAGACCATTTCATAATCATATGGAATCTTACATATTAAATCACAAATGTTTTTTTTTTTTCCTCAAAGTTCACATTACACTTTTTTAAATTTGTTTTGTGAATCTCAAAATCAATTTGATTTGATAAAAAAATACATTAAAAAGCCAATTAATTATTAATTCATCAAGCTCAAGAATGTTTTACATTTCATTTATTCTTTCATTTATAATCTACCATTATTCTCTATTATGATTCTAATTTAAATACTATGAATGTTTTATTAAAATATCAAAATATTCAATAAAGCAGGTATAAATAAATGGTGTATAAATAATTAGTTATTGGAATAGTATATTATTGCCTTTATCACTGATTTTCTCATTGAAGTAATGTAAACTATAGGGAAAATGTGCTTAACTGTCATTATGCTGTCACACACACACTTTAAAATATCTCACATGTGAACTTTAGGAAATAAAACACACTCAGGTTTACAGATAGATTTAAACCACTACAAAATAGTAAAGACACTTTGAGGTAAACATTTGGCAAGAGCGTCAACATAAACAATGGAAAGCAGAAACCTGAAACATCGAAACCCTAAACAAAGAAAAGCTGAAACATCAACACTTCACGTGAAGCTCTCCCAAACGCCCTGTCAGATGAACCACAGGAGACGTGAACTCCAATCACCCTCATCTTTTCCCTCCTCTAAAGTAACCTCTTGCTTTCTATTTTTACCTCCCTCCTTCCCTCTTCTCATTACTGTGAGACTCTCAGAGCAGCAGAGGAGACACTTATAGGAGCGTTTGGTCCCTACCTTTCAAGGTACTTCTCAGAGAAATCCACCATTGTGTGTAACATGTGTGTGAGGGGTGCTGGGACGTCACATTCCTCTAACCGCACACAGAGAGCCTCTGTGTCTTTATATAGCACAGGATCTCACGGAGGCAGAACTAGTGTGAGCCAATCACAAGCCAGATCTCCACTACCATAGGCTGCTGTACTGTGTGTCAGTGTGTTTACAGCACACTTACTGTTCTACATACAGTCTGTCTGTCGACATGTAGGTGACAGCATATCTATGAATATTAAGTATTAATATTTGGTATGTGTTACATTAATTGCAATGTATAAGTGGATATTTTAGGTGGTGCGAGTGAGTTTCCTCTCAAGAGTTTACTTTAAATAAATGTGATATCATATGTGAATGCCTCTCTCTATTTATCTGTCTTGTTTTTATTTATTTATTTTTCATTTATTTTCAGCATTGATCCTAAGTGTGACTTTTTAACGTACAATTCAGTTTTACATCATTTACATCAAAAAATAAGTACAATGCACTTATTTTGTTCATATCATATTGCAAAACACTTTTGTTGCTATTGAGGTGGGATATGGGTAAGGTTAGGGACAGGTTTGGTGGTATGGGTAGGTTCAAGGGTGGGTTAAGGTGTAAGAGAAATTAATTAAAGATGCAATTACATGGAGGCATTATTATTGTTTTTTCAATATAAGTACAATGTAAAAACATGTACAGCTGAGGTAAAAAGTTTGCATCCCCCTTTCAAAATCTGCAGTTGAACATTTCAACTCGGTGTTACAATGTATTGTAGTAATGCCGTCTGGTCGTCTAGTCTGTGTGCGTTCATGCATTCGGGAGGTGTGGTTTTGGACGGTGTTTTGCAGGAAGGGTGTGACATTCGCTTTCAGTGCTATCAGGCTAGTTAGCATTTTCCAAGATCTCCTAATGCACCTTTAAATGTTTTCCAAAAGACAAAATAAGTTAAATTTACCCTGATCTTCAAATTCAAAAAGTTGCGTATGAGTCTCTCAGGTGTCCTCAGTTTGAAAAGATGGATCTCAAAATCATACAGTCATTGTTGGAAAGGAGCTCTGTAGTACCAAATAGAAAACAGCTTTCAAAAATAATTTAAATCTTTAAAGTCCCCCTGTAGTCAAAATTTTTATCCCTTACAACTGATCTTTGATCATCAAAATGAAATATTTAATATTTATAATGCTCTATTTAATATTTGGTTTTGTGCTGATAATCCTGTTGGTATGTTTTGCATGCTAATGATAGGAATCTATCCTTTGACGTGATTGGTTACTGAAGTTTGTGATGTAGCAAAAAAAAAAAAAAACGTATTTCTGGGACAGCCTTTGGGAAACTACAGTTTTAAGGAGAAAATCAGCAATTGTGTTGATTAATGGACTGGCACATGGTTTGTCTAAAAGCATATTAAAAACACCACATAGACAAATAAACAACATAAACATCTTGATTTTCACTACAGGGAGACTTTAAAAAAAAATCCTCTTGGATCTCAAGCTTCTGGATTTATTTATTTATTTATTTATTTCAAAATCCTCCAGGTCATGTAACTGTCTGGAGATTGTTGGCACAAGTTTGGCCTAATCTTTTATTACTATCTAAAAGGTATCTGTCATTTATTGTAGACAAAGATGGCAAAAATGCAAACAGGTTTCAGATTATAAAATAGACAGATATACTGTACATCTAAAAGTATTGTGACACACCTGTGTAAACGCTAGGAAAATTGTCTTGATTGATCCATTTACATTACAACATCAAAGCACATGCTATGAATCATTGAGACGTTCATGATCACGTTCAGTGGCTTTCACCAGGTGGCCAGTAATTGAATTTCTCTTTGAATGGAAATGCTCATAATGTGGTAATGTGATGACAGTCACTCCAGCCACCACACCTGGGAATTGTGGTCGCAAGCTCATGTTGACAGTGAAGGTTAGAGTCTGAAAATGCAAATGTGAAAGTAGCTGTGTCCTCGGCCCTTGGGTGAGCCACAGCTCAGCTGTTTTCAGATCAGCTGAACATGCAGACTGGGCGACTTTCTCTTTCACCAGCGGTCTGCAGATACACTGATCTCCGATGAGTGCTAGCGTCTGCTTTTTGTGTCTAGTCTGCCGTCATAAACCAGGTGCCAAAAACTTCTTAGAAAAAAAAAATAAAAAACTTCCTCCTTTTAGAGCCAAACCAGGTGCAGCTGCTATTACATGAACTGATCTGTGTAGGTGGACTTATTTTGCCCTTATTAGGAGCTTTTAGAATCAATCTTGAAAATGCTTCTAGCAACGTAAGATCAATTTCACACACCATTGTGTTCTCAAGTGTCTTTTTTTGTAACACAACACAAGAAGGGGAGAGTGAGACTGTTGTAACACGGCGTGAGTTGTAACAGTTTAACAGCTTAGCTATAGGAATTTTGTGTTTCTGTGTGTGTTGTGTGATCTGTGTTTTTAAATATACATTATTTATTTTACAAATTTATTTTACATGAATAAATAAACAAATAAAGTACAAAAAATTTAATTGTTCTTATAATTAGATTCACGATCAGGTTAGTGCATGTTAAATAAATCTGCATATTTGTATTTAATTTATTTGTATTTATTTAATTATTATTTTTTTTTTTTAATGCAAAAACTAATTAGGATAATAAGTAAAGATCATGTTCCATTAAGAAATTTAGTAAATTTCCTACCGTAAATACATCAATTTATTTAAATACAAATTTATTTTTGATTAGTAATATGAATTGCTTCGAACTTTATTTGGACAACTTTAAAGGCAATATTTATATATATATATATGTAATTTTATTTTATTTGTTTATTTTTTGCATTCTTAGATTCCAAATTTTCAAAAAGTTGTCCTGTCCTAACCAACCATACATCAATGGAAAGCTTATTTATTTAGCTATCAGATGATGTATAAATCTCAGTTTAAAAAAAAAAAAAGGTCAAGGTTCACATATTGGCAAAGGGTCAGAAATATATTGGCTAAGCTTAGATAATGATAACTTTTTTCCCCCATATCCTGTAGGGAAACATGCGAACACATCTCTTTAAAGTTGAGTTAAATTTCTCAAACAAAACTCTTGAACATCTTTTAATGTTCTAACCCTTCTACCCTGCTTTACATGAGCAACTAAATGCTAGATTTCAAAAAGTTTGTGAAGTTCACATATCCAGTGATTAGTGCTTATATGAAGCGACTATGATAAGAGATCTCTATCCTAGTCACTGTAGTTTCTCAACTGTTGCTGAGATAAATTCAGGCAAGAGAAGAGATGTTTGGTGTCACATTCTTGTTTAATGCTGTGACGTCATTCATCTAAATAAGGCTCATTTTTTCTTAAAGTGCTTCCCACATTCCACTCTCACTATAACAGCACTTCAGTAATTGCATATGCTGCATTGTGCGCATTCACTGAGTCATGTAGAAGAATGAAAGCATGTGTGTGTGTGTGTGTGTGTGTGTGTGTGTGTGGACTCAACTAGGCCACCTTGGTTTTGGTATAAAGAGTCCAGGAATGAGAGCAACAGTTTCGAGGTAACAAAATATTTTAAATAAACGCCTGTCTGAACTGATATGCGACAGGAAAAGGGAGAAGAAACAGAGCAGATAAAGGCAGATTTGTGTTGGTTGACTGTCAAAAGCTAAATCCATTGTTGGTCTCCACCACTGTCCCAGTTGCCAGTTTGGTTTCTTTTGTAATGTTCTCTGGATCAATCAAACAATAGTGGGTGGAGTTAGTTTAAATAACCTTTGCCAACAAGACAGGCTATTTGCACTACATCCTGTTTAAATTCTGTAAATTCTGCTAACTTCTAAGTTTGTGTTCTTTGGATTTAGTCAACTGGTCAATCTGTGCTGCTTAGATCCTCTGTCAGGATAGCTTATTTTACAGATGAACTTCGATACGCGGTGGAAGATGAAATGTATTCACATGAGTATGTGTTTCCAGTCTCACGCTTTCACATGTGTATGAATGAAAGTGAATTCAGTGCAAAGTCTAGTGTTACTGCGACTTAATGCAGCTGAAACAACAGAATCGGAATAACAGCTGCAAACTAGTAGTGTGTATGTGCAAAATAACCCACTCGCAAAACATGCACTACCTGCACTGAGCTAAGATGTATTTCTGATTTTAAAGGGGTCATCGGATGCAAAGTTCACTTTTATGTGTTGTTTGAACATTAATGTGTGTTGGCAGTGTATGTACACATCTACCCTATAATGATAAAAAAAAAAAACATGCAGTGGTTTTGTAAAAATAAAATCCCCTTTTTTTTCAAATCGACAACAGTCCAACCTCCATTGTTTTGATGCCGGAACAGGGATATAAGTTAGACAAAAATATCTCTGATTGAGCGATTGAGGTGTTGTGTTGCCGGATGTAATAATGAACATAGTGGTCGTCATTTACTCCCAACATCAAAATTACGATTGTTTGTGAAGAGAATGCGCCTCCCGATCTACATAAATGTTCGCGCAAATCATTCGTGATCCAGCTTCACCTACTGCAGAAGTGAGTATAAGTTTTTTTTTTTTTTTAAATCTCTGCAATCACCTTTCCTAATAACATGCTAGTTAGCAAGTTTCGCGGCTAAACGCGCTAAATGCGGCTAAAGTAAACAACCTCTCAAAGCAGCACCTCACTCCACAGAGAGAAGAGAGGGGCGGGGTGAGCAGAGCTCATTTGCATTTAAAGGAACAATCCCTCAGAATAGGGTGATTTTTGCAGAGCTCATTTTGACAAGGCAAAAAGGGTGTTGTTTTACACAACCATTGAGAATTTTTCATCAAAGTATATTATATTCATTAAGACCCTAAAGAATCATATCAACTTGTGGAAAATGGGCATCCGATGACCTCTTTAAATAATGTGGCTTGTTAGTTTTCTTTCATATATGTTTGCTGTACGCACATAGTTCTCAAAACACCACTTAAAATAAGTGTTTACAAGGAGATTGAACCATTACAACCTTTTGAGAGACAGTAGAAATATTCTGAACATTACTGAGTTTACCAAGGCAGTGGAATATAAAGTTTTAATCCCTCAAGCGGATCTTGGAAAGCAGTGGCTGCTAAACATACCAGATCATTTCACCACAGATTAGCCTGAAGCACTGCGTCTGAAAGACTAATAAATGGTGTCAGTGCTCTAAACGCTTATCTTTGTGCCTGCTAAAATTCATTTATACATGGAAAAACCAACTTAATAAGTGAACGAAAAACACACTGTTAAAAAGAATTAAATGTATAGACACATTTCAGCAAATTCAAAATTCACGATAATTAATGTTAATGACAAAAAATATACTTTTTTCATTAAATGAATTAAGTAACAAACTGCATTCTTCTCTAAATGTACAACATTTCAAATGTTTATGGTAAGTAGGATTTCTTTCTTTGTTTCTAAAAGGTGGTGTAGGAGCTCTGAACACTGTTATCACAAAAGTCTGAGCTGTACTAAAAAGAATATGGAAGAAGTTTCTGCTCTTTGCATGTGGATCAGACCTCTCCTTTTCATCCCTTCGATGCCAGATGAATGCTACAGTTTGGCATAAACATTAAAGGCTTCTGGGAAATAAATTATTCTAAGAATAATATCTGTATATTACATGGTGCGTTGTTAAATATTTAATTTTGAGAGTCGCCGGATCAAAAGAAACATTCTCCCTGGACAATGTTCAAGCCAGACAGTTCCAGTTCACTATTCCAGACAGTAAAAACCTTTTGTCTATTGTGTTGACCCTCACTATAAGAGCACAGGGCAGCTGATTCAATTCTATTGTTCTGTAGGTGTGAAAAGTGTTAATAAAAACCCAGAGATACCTTGGCACAGTTCACACCTAACAATACAAAGGCTCAGATTAACTGTCTGTGATGAGCTTAACACAGTATCACTCAGAATAAGGACACACACACACACACACACACATACACAAGCTCTAGTGAGCTATAACCATCATGGAACTGAAAAAGTTTGAAAAGCTGTACATTATAACTACACTGCAACTCTGTACATCACACAAATATCATTGTTCATGTGAAGCAACTCAGAAATATTCAAAAATAGTTTGACGGTATGTTTCTAAACTTGCAACATAATACATAACACACACACAAATATAGTGTATGTTTTGACACTATATTTTAAAGATGCATGCAATTCTACCTTAAAATTCCTTTCTTTCTTTCTTTCTTTCATTAATTTTATTTACCATTCAATTCTTCATTAGAATTACAATTCAAATCTCTAACCACTCTAAATACTGACTACGATCATTCTGATTTCATGATGTGGTGATATGCATTGTTTTCAATCATATGAAAACTGTCTCAAATACTGGTTCAATCTTATACATCTCTTGGTAACACTTTATAATAAGGCTCCATTTGTTAACAACAATAAAATGGTTTACTTTTTTAGCTCAGAAATTGCTAGTATATTTAAAAAAACAATTACAAAGAAGCAACTTTAAATTAAATGTGAAATTCTGAAGTAGAAAGACTAAAATAGAATATTCTTGTGAAAGTACTCTATAATCTTTGTTTTACTTACGTGCTTAACTTCAAAAAAGCACTTTTTTTAACAATGCAGTTAACCTGAACTATAAACAATGACATTTCTAAAACTTCGAAAGCATTATTAATCTTAGTTAATGTTGTCCAACTTTAATACGTAATTCAAATTATTGTATCTGTTAATATTATTTGATTGACCTCAGCTAACATGAACTAAAACAGTTGCATTTTATTAACAAACATTAACAAAGATTAAAAATACTGTAACAAATGTATTGCTTATTGCAGTTAACGCAATAACTGATGTTAACAAATGGAACCTCATTAAGAAGCAAAATCATGTCAGGGTCTAGCATTTGCCATTGTTGTGCCACAAAACCTGAAACTGAACTATTAGACTGAAAGAACTAATAACTGAAGAGCAACTAGGAGATTTTCTGAGAACTGTTTCAAAACATCGCATTTAATGACAAAATAAGTAACTTGTAGAGACCGCTAACTCTCACAACCAGCAGTGACAAACATACAATGCAGAGAAAATGAGAATGGGACTTACAGGTTTTTGGATTTCTTCTTCTTGGCCCCGTCAGGACCCACGTCACAGCTGCACTCGGAGCCGGCGCTCAGCTGTGGAGAGACCAAAAGTCGGCATCATCCAGTAAGGAAAGCAATGCAGAATTCCAGTTCCACAAGTAGCTAAACCAAGACAAGCTAATCCTCACCGCCTGGTACAGGCCATAGCTCTGCACTGTGTGTGAGTGTGTTTGTGTGACCCCGGTCGCTGTAATCCTCAGCAGCGAGTGTGTGAGATTGTGTGCGAATGTGATAGGCTCAGTTGGCCTCCAGCCATGCCCAGATTAAAGCAAGGGGCTCAGACCGTGGAGTCACATTACACTTCCTGTCCTCAAAGGGATATAATAGGCTGAACAGACCGAGGAGAAAACAGGGGGAGGGGGAGCGAAAGTGGGCTGTCAGTCTGAAGGTTTGAGACCACTTTGTACGTAGAAGAATGAGCCATTGTGTGTGGGTCCCATCTTGACCCGTGGTCTGGCTGTGGCCATACATGGCACAGAGCTCTCATGTTGCGACTGGACAATAAACAGCTTTTCTTGGCCCTCTCTGTTAGACAAATATTTCCCCTACTGTATATCATGTTTTGTATCACGCCTAAGCTCCCTTTGGGATTTGTCACACCTCTGAAAATTAGGCCTTATCCTGCAAAAACATTGTTTCAACAAACTCTTGTGACAATGGGATATTATGCTCTAGACTGGGAAGCTTTCTACTTTATTGTGGTATAGTTTGCGGATGGCTACAATTAAAAAAAATCCTCCCATCCATCCATATATAAATACATTTCAGAAAACATTTACAAATCATTGAGTGTCTATTAAATAAATAAATGCATTTGCAAAATTTAAAGTCATTATAAAACGGATGAAATGACAAAAGTTTTTTTATTATGATGTACATCCAAGTTCCAGATTATCAGAAAAAACATAGGCTGTTGACTGTTGATTGGATTTTGATCTGTGGGTCTAGCACTCATAAATGGAGGCCACGGAAATGTGAGCGGAGTTTAAGGAGACTAAATTATTGGAGAACTACATAGGTCACTATAGAGAAGTCTGACATTTATTGAGTTTCTTAAGATTACAAGGTTAAAGAAATAGAAAGAAAGAAAGAAAGAAAGAAAGAGCATGGATGAATTGTTCACAATAAAACTATATCTATTTTCCAAATGCATGATAAAACAAGAAACTAGATAGGAAATAATAATTTTACACTGACTTCTTTAAAATGAAGTCTATAATTACTATTTGTTAGTTGCAACTCACCTCAGTATAGGGGTTCAAAACAACTCAACGCAGACAATTTTTTCATGGTTGCAGGTATCGATACGTACATCCCTTAGCATTATTAAATGGGCATGATTGAGTCTTAAAGTGAAGAAACTCCAGAATTTTGAGGTTAGATGGGTAGTTCTGAGAACAGATTTATCAGAACCCACCCATACTCTCACAGGGGTCAGAACGGTCAGCTCTGGCATCACAATAAAGCAACTAATCTTAGGACCCTGAATGTGGGAAGCAGGAAACCCAGATTCCCAGAGGAGCCATTTCTGTAAGCTCCGATGCCAGGAGCAGGAGAGGTTGCATTATAGATGATTTTTTTTTTTCTTCACCTCTCAAATGTAAAATGCTTCTTATGTACTACTGCCTTTAAAGTAAAACACTACAATAAAAGAGATTTACACAATACGCCATTTAACACAGATGTCACGTTATATTCACTCTGAACTGCTGGAGGATGCATGGAAAAAAAACTGGTATATACCAGCGCATATACAGTGGTATGCAAAAATTTGTGCACCCCGGTTTATTCATTCATTAATTTATTCTATGAATAGTTAAGTACAGTAAGTAGAAGACAAACTACTCTCCAACAGATAGACTAGTATAAGGATTAATCTGTAGTATACTTTTTCATTTTTTTCTACTTTCTTGAGTATAATTAACTTGTGGTACTTTCACTTCTACTTGAGTTGAACAAAAATAAAGTATTCACTTTACTACACAGGTGCTGATGTAGAAACAGGGCGAGCTGGCGTTTGACGGACTTTTCAAACTACTGGGGTGGAGCCCTGCACTTCAGGCAATAACAGACAGGTCTGACTCATGTCAAAACCAATCAAAACTTCCAGTTCAGCTGTGGGGCGGGACATTCAAACCATGCAGGCATTGGCGTTTTCAATCAGTATGGTTAACGTTTCAATATTTTAATGAATGTAAGTGAGGTATGGATTTATTTTTGTAAGTTTGACAGCTCCTGAAATGGGTAATACCAGTGATATTACTAGAGCACTTAGCAGTTTAAGTAAATAGAAGGAGGCAGTTATTGCATGGACGAAGCAAGAACAAATTGTCTAATATAGCTGCAAGCCACAATCTCGGGCCCAACCCCTGGAGCCAACGCCATCCCGGTGGCTTTAGGGAAACTGTGCACGGTGGGCAATATGCAGTCAGAGCAGGTAAATATCAAAGGACTACGTCAAAGTCATTTAAATAAGCCATATTTACTACAGCCAGCTGTTACCAGTATGACTGAGAACCATACGAGTCACATTCATGGGATGATGTAAATTCAGAATGTCACATCACAGGATGTCATAGGTCAGTATCAAATGAGTGTCAAATTATTTGCAGCACAAAAATTATAAACAAGGCCTAAGGGATTTATTAAGCTGCAATGCAGGTAAAATCACAGATATAAATGAATAGACCTTTAAAAATATATATATACTGAGTTTGGTGACTGTAGGAAAAACGAACCCCCTGCTACCAGTTGGTGGCGCTATAACTTTAATTCATTAACATTCATAACACATTTAATTCAAACTGCTGAAGTTCAGTCAAAATCAGATGATGTACACAAAAGTTATTAGATACTTCCTGTTTCTCATTTCTCACCATAAATGTGTTGCCTCGCCATTGCCAAACTGTTCGAGATATCAAAAATCTCTTCGCAATTTAACATCACCAATGTCTTGAGATCATGTTAACTGAGTTTAGTGGCAATCAGTTGAACAGTATATCAAATGAGTATATCAAATTCCACAGCATGTGTTTTACACAAAACCCAGAATAACCAGCTTCCTGTTGGGAGGAGCTAATGACATTCAGATTGAAAGGCTCGATAAGTTCTATATGTGTACCAAGTTTCATATGTGTAACTGCAATTATGTGTGGTACATGGGCCTCCAAATTTTAGGGGGCACTGTAGAGCCCTTCTGCCACGCCCGTGTACCAGTCTCTGCTCTTTCCTAATGGCTGTAGATTTCAGGGTGTGTGCCAGTTTTCAAGAGTTTTTGAGAATGTTGTGAAGACGTAAGAGAATGAAGAATGAAGAAGACGTAAGAAGATGATTAGGAAAACAATAGGGTGCTTCGCCCCAAGGGCTTGGGCCCTAAAACTGCATGCACACAGTTCAAGCTGAGTGGTAAAGCTCACCCTCTTTAACAGTGCAGCTTAACTAAATGTACGAAGCTGAAACAACTTCATTAACAACAACACTGAAATAAGAGTGCGTGTATTTTACATATACCATGATTTTTTTTGGTCAGTCAGATGCACGTACAATTGTAGTTTGTGAATATAACTATGGTGGACCCCAGGCACATTTTTAGTAGAACAAAAAAAGAGCATTTTATTTAACGTTAAACCGTACCTAGCCTTTGGAATCAAAAATCAATCCCAATTCTGGAATCGGATACTTAAGATCAGAAATTGGATATGTGTTATAAAATAAAAAAATTGTTTTAATTTTTAAAAAAGAAAGTTTAATACTTATTTGAGAAACAGACATTAGATTAGAGTATTTAATGCTCCATAATGCTCACATCACCTCATTTTGTATAAAAACAGAAAAAAATAAAACTAAAGTACTTAGTGAAGCAGTAACATGAGTAGTTTTTCAGCAAACTACTTAATTACTCTTACTTACGTCATATTATTTTTCAGCATTTTTGTACTTAAGTAAATTAGCAATACTTTCACTTAAGTACACTTCATAGCACTCTTCCACCACTGCTTCTTAAGCAAGATTAGTGCATTGTTTTCGTTTCATACAATTTCAGAGTAAAAAAGGACACCCCAAGAGACTTGAGCTCTCAGATAACCTTTACCAAGCTCTCAGACGTTAGCTTGTTAGGTCTAAAGCTTGTTCACAATCATTGTTAGGAAAGGCCAGCTGATGCAAATTTCGAAGCTTTATAAATACTCTGACTTCTCAAAAGTCCCAACAATCAAAAGCCATGGGTTCCTCTAAGCAGTAATTTCCTCAGTTCGTAATGCAATTAAGAATTGCAGTAAACAGGAATGGTGGAGGTCAAGATGAGGTCTGGAAGAACAAGAATGCTTTCAGAGAGAACTGCTTGTAGGATTGCTAGAAAGTCATATCAAAACTTCTGTTTAACTGCAAAAGCACTTCAAGAAATCCTTTCCTGCCTCCTCACTAAAATTCACTCAAAAAGTCTGAAGTTTACAAATTAACATCATTAGACAACATGCATCAGACTTGTTTGAAGTAAAAACAGGACCATTTGACTGTAAAAAGAAAATATATTTTTGGGGGGATCATGATTTGGGTTTGCATTGCAGCAAGTAACATCGGGGACATTTCACTGCTAGAGGTAAGCATCCATTCAATTGGATGCAATTATTCTGAAAGAAAACATCATGCATTTTGTCATGACCCTCACAGTCCCCCAAACTAAGCATCATTGGAAATCCATGGATAGACCTCAAAATAGCAAGACGGCCTAGGAATTTACAGAAGAGGATACGTTTGCAAGGAACAATGGGTGCAAATCCCCCAGACAAGAACTCAAAGGCTCTTAGCTGGCTAAAAAAAAAAAATACAAGCTGTGATACTTGCCAATGGTAGTATTTAAATACAGACCATTATAATCATTGTAATCTTGATACTAATAAAGTAATGTCTTTTTTACTGTACCTTTTGAAAACAGGGCATCTTCCAGTTGCTTAGCTATTAATCATAACAGAAATTTAGACCGCAATTGATGTATATACTTATACAGTATGCGTATTACTCAAGATGTATTTTTCCTTAATACAGAATGTAATGATTTCAGATGACATTATCTTTAAAGCATCATAATTTCTAGTTATGTCAGTTTCACGTCCTCAGAATACACGCAATCCCACAGTATTTTCCACATCAATTTTATAATAAATATTCTCCCATGTGGTATTGAACTGAACGTATCTGGAGAACGATAAAAATACACTTTGGTATGTCATACTTGAGCCCAGTGCTGCATTAGAGACCGTCTGGAGCACAATGGAAAACTGTATGACTTTAGAATGGCAGGAATAAAAAAAAATATCTAAAAAAAAAGAACTTTAAACTTGACAGCATCTTATAATCCCTAAAAGACGTCCGTCATATACATAGATGAAAAATTAGGGGGAAAAAAATAAACAAAAAACAAGATAACTACTCTAAGTGTCCTTTTTAATGCACGTTATAAGTTTGTTTGGATATTTGATATTGCTGACATAACCTTGGCTTTGATGAAGTTCTGAAGGTACAAACTCTTCTTTCAGTTTTCTGAAGTATTTCTTAAAGTGCCTCACTGGAACCCATTGTAATGCTGTGTAAGTATATGATCATAAGTTTATTGCATTAGAAATCTATTAAAAACTATAAGTTTTTGAATAACAGTAATAATAATGTTTTGTTGTTGTTGTTGTTGTTGTTGTTGTTGTTGTTGTTTTAAAGCCTCATCTGGTTTGTAAAGTAAGGCTTTGGTAATTAAAACGTAAACTTGTCATGACTTTTGACGTTCTCTGTAGAGATTTGTTTATATATTTATTTCTTTTATTTTCCAGTTGTTTTAATGTGTTTACGTATGTTTCATGTTTATGATATTCTGGAATGACTGGAGATCAGTGCAGAATTCAACGGTCTTGTGCATGGACCACAGCAAGTCATTTTGCAGTTGTATACATCAAAGTCCTATGCAGACATAATAGGAATGAATGTCACATTGTAGAGCTTGGACAAAGTTGTAAGTAAATTTATTTACTTTATAAGTGCACATATATTGGAGTCTGTAAGCTTTAAGACTGTAAGGCAGATTTTAATGCTTCCCTTTGTTTTTATTAAAGCACACATGTTCTAAGCAGGAATTAATCAAGGACATGACTTTCGGGATTATAGTTGTGGGTGACCAAAGTAAGCACCATCAATCTGAGGTGATGTGGTCCTGGTAACAGAAGATGAAATCTTGGTGATCTGAGGTTATAAGACGCTGTATGGTTGTGTACTGCGTTAGAACTTGTCTCAGCACTTACAGGCAATATTGTTTGGTTTTCATTTTTGCTTTGTGTGGTTTTCATTCAAGCAGTTATTTTCACATTCATGTTTTAATAAACATGAATGTTTAAATTATGGTTTATTTGTGCTCTCTCTTATGCCAGGATAATTAGTTAACAAAAAGCTTTTACCATGTTAACTTGTGTTAAACTTTATTGAACTCATAATTTTAAGCCAGCCATGTCAACTTTTTAGGTAATTGTTATAACTAAACTTAAATTGAGTAAACTTAAATTTGAAAGTTTACTTAATCCTCTTGAATAAGTTGATATAATATTTAATCCAAAGTTATGACAAACATCATTAAGTTATCTTTAGTTCTTATAAGATAATATTAGTTGAAAAAAAAAATCACTACCTTTGTAAAAACTGAAATTCTTAGTTTCAAAGAACTCAAAGTTTTAAGGCAACTAGGATACTTCCTTTCTTTAAGTTAAACCTATTTTTTTTTACAGTGTATGTGTACACAGTAAGATCCATTAGTTTTGGTGATGTACTGTATTAAATATTAGATGTACATTAAACCCGCGTGTCTAAAAAAAAAAAAAAATTAAAATAATAGTTCACAAAATCATGTTTTTCACCATGCCTCTCAAAGCTTATTCACATTCACAAACACAAACTTAGTGCATCCCAGCAGGCAATGTGTCCCACTAAGTTTGACGTAATTAATGCCAAATGGCATTGCATGCTGTAGCCAAACACTTTGCATGAGATGGAGAATAGTACTTCAGAGCTGTGACAGAGAGAAAGCTATTTGTGAATAACACTTAAATTTTGGTCTTTTCCACATATCTATCATAAGGCTTCAGTAGACAAATGTATGTGGGTTAATGAAATATCATGGTGATCCAACATAAGTCTTTAGGTCATAATGAAGAAAAAGCACTGATTATTAAAATAATGAAATATTGTGAAGAAAAGTTTATTTTGTTGTTTGACAATATTTTATATTTTACAATATTTTTATTCTTAAATACTCTGCCAGTAAGTTAGTTAATAAGTCTCTTAAAATATCAGATATAATTGACATATAATAAGGCATTGTTAATTCAGCTGTAAAATGTCATGTTGTGGAACTCCAAAACTTAATATGTATGAATATTTTGATAACATTATTAAAACTAACTAAATAACTAACTAAATAAATAAATGAATAAATAAATAAAGAGGACTTTTTTTTTTTCTTTTTTTTAAATTTCCAAACAATACAAAATCAACATGAATACAAAGAGTACAATTCTTATATTTCTAAGAACTTAAAATTCAAAGCCCCTGACTTTATGCTTATTGATAAGGAGCTGCATCAAAATAGGATTAACATTTATTTTCTATTGGTTGGAGTAAATGGTAGCAGGATTTAATTTAGTTCATGGGTGAACTGTTCCTTTGACGCTCTGGACTCTATCCAAAGAAGCATTGACTCAGAAACCGGAGAAAACATCAATGTGCTTTAAAGAGAGGTTTTCAGCTTTGCTTCAGGAGGATTTCCTTACAGTTAATGTACAAAATGTAGTTCTTCAATGAAAAGAGCCCACTAAAATGTCAAGTAAAACCATCAGAATGATACTGACGTAAATGCACACACATAAAATGACGCTAGAGGAAGTCCATTAGTGTGTGACATGCAGGCTTCTATAAAACAGTCACACGAAGCCTTCAGGTGGACTACAGATGTCACAATATTTACCCTAGCGTTTCTCAACAGGATGTTTATGAATTGGAAATGTGTTTCCATCACCTGTCAAGTAAGGTCATGTCAATTTTTGAAAACAAATATTGTTTCAAAGAAACTTTACAGAAAACTATTTGTGGGCCATGCAGTGAGCAAGCCAAAAACATCTGTTGCAATACATAAATAAATAATCTCTATAAGATTGTTGACATGAAGTGGGAAGGGAAAAAACAAAACTAAATTTTAGAGGAACCTGAATCAGCTATCATTCTCTGGCAAGGCACATCATAATGCACGCCAAATATTATCTAGTTATACAGTATCTAAACCAAATTATTTGAAACTTGTAAGGATATCGTTTCATTTAGAGTTTTTGGAGTCCATCCCAAATGAACTGGCAGATGTAAGCTTTATTGGGTGAAGCGTTCCTCGTGCTCTGGCTGGTATAGACTGTAGTGTCAAATCGCTATGTAAACAATTCATTGCACAGTTCATGTTGCTATAACTATTTTCTGTATTTATTTATGCCAGAGCAGGTGGGCCATATTCTTGATTCGTGTGTGTATTGGCGCACTAAAGGGTGGCCATAGTTATTCTCCAATACAGAGGACTGCTGAACGTCACTGAATTGTTCATCAACAGGACTGGTTCTGTTTTTTTGGGGGGGTTTTTTGGTCACCAGGTCATTGCTTATTGAGTGCCTTTAACCCGCTGCTATGCAGTTGCTGGAGTGATCTTGGTCGTTGCAATGGCATTACTTAAATCCCTAATGCAATAATAATATTGCAGGCATCAATAATATGATGTTTGCAAAGTTCAGTAATACTTTCATACTGTATAAAACTGCCAATGATGATGACACTATATCAGTAATATCCTGTGTGTGTCCTCTGCATCACTGTGAAAAAGAAGTGTGCTTAATTGTACTGAATGTACGCTGTAGTGTGATATTCAATATTACATTTAAAGCTAATATATTAATATTTAAAGTTAATATATGTCAAATGTACTAAGTTACAACTATATCATCACAAATGTGTACATGACATATACGACGCCAGTTTAGTAGCATGTTAAAAAAATCTAAGATTACTATATTAAAGTCGCATTATTTCAAGAATAAAGTCGAAATTATGAGAATAAAGTCAAAATATTACGAAAATAAAGTCTAAATACTACGAGAATAAAGTTGAAATATTTCGAGAATGAAGTCAAAATATTACGAGAATAAAGCTGAAATACTCTGTGAATAAAGCTGAAATATTTTGAGAATAAAATCAAAATATTTCGAGAATAAAGTTGAAATGTTTCAATAAATTAAATAATAGAAATTAAAGTTATAATATTTTGAGAGTGCATGCAAAGGCCCAGATTGAGAGCACCGGAAGAAGTTGTCAGGCCACCGGAATTTATTTGAATACTCATTCTCAGCTTTCAAAATCAGTTTTATAGCGAAATACAAACACCCTTACAATAATGTGTTTTTCAAGCCCCTTATTGTGGCGTGACAGATCGCTGTATTCGTGTGAATCGATTCATTAAATTATACTCTAAATTAAATTATATTATATTTTCTTTGTGGCATTCAACATTTCTCACATGTATTTCATTAAAAACAACAATAAAACATTTTAAAGGTCAAAGTGGGCTTGTACACATAGGTTATATTTTTGTCTTTTCTGAGGTATATAAGTGACTATTCACAAGCTGTTTTATTCACAGTATAATACAGTGAATACAGTCTTCCATTCATTATTTCAAGTTTATAGCAAGATATAAAAATGAAAGAACATCAGAAGGCATAGAATAAAAACAGTACAGCCTAATTTAATGAAATTAATGTCTTATTGTAATCAGAAAGATGATTGACTTACATGCCACTTAAACTGAAACGAATACAGCAATGTATTCTGTCAAGCCATATTAAAGAGTGTGAAAAACACATTATTTTAATAGACGTATTGTTTGCATTTCACTATAAAACTATCAGAATTTGAAAGCTGAGACTTTGGAATATCTCCCGGTGGTCTCAATCTGGGCCATTTGCATGCGCAATAGGATAGAATATAATAATATTATATTAATAATATTAATGATATATAATTCATTTATAATGAATAATTCATTTATAATATATAATAATAATAATAATAATAATAATAATAATATAATTGCTACGAATTAATTCTCGAAATTTTGACTTTGTTCTGGAAACATTTCAATTTTATTCTCATAATTTCGACTTTATTTTCCAAATATTTCAACTTTATTCTCGTAATTTTGACTTTATTCTCAAAATATTATAACTTTAATCTCGTAATTGCTACAAAATAATTCTCGTAATTTCTACTTTATTCTCGTAGTATTTCAACTTTATTCTTGTAATTTCGACTTTATTCTCATAATTTCGACTTTATTTTTGTAATATTTTGACTTTATTCTCGTAGTATTTCAACTTTATTCTCGCAATTTCGACTTTATTCTCGTAATTTCTACTTTATTCTCGTAGTATTTCAACTTTATTCTTGTAATTTCTACTTTATTCTCATAATTTCGACTTTATTCTTGTAATATTTTGACTTTATTCTCGTAGTATTTTGACTTCATTCTCATAATTTCAACTTTATTCTCGTAGTATTTCCTCTTTATTCTCGTAATTTGACTTTATTCTCACAATATTTCAACTTTATTCCTCATAATTTCAACTTTATTCTCGTAATTTACTTTATTCCTCGCAGTATTTTCAACTTTATTCTTGTATCACTTATTTCTCATAATTTCAATTTTAATTTTGTAATATTTTGACTTTATTCTCGTAGTATTTTGACTTCATTCTCATAATTTCAACTTTATTCGTAGTATTTCCTCTTTATTCTCGTAATTTCGACTTTATTCTCACAATATTTCAACTTTATTCTCATAATTTTAACTTTATTCTCGTAATTTCTACTTTATTCTCGCAGTATTTCAACTTTATTCTCCAAATTTCGACTTTATTCTCTGTAATTTCTACTTTTATTCTTGTAATATTTTGACTTTATTCTCCTATTTCAACTTTATTCTCGTAATATTTCAACTTTATTCTCCCAATTTTGACTTTATTCTTGTAATTTCAACTTTATTCTCATATTTTTGACTTTATTCTCATAGTATTTCCTCTTTATTCTCGTAATTTCGACTTTATTCTCACAATATTTCAACTTTATTCTCATAATTTCAACTTTATTCTCAAAATATTATGACTTTAATATCATAATATTAGATTTTTTTTTTTTAACGTGGCACTAAAACGTTGTCGTAAGATTCAACAGAGCAAAAAACAAAAATAAACATAAAATCTTAGTTTACCATAAATGCTTGTCAGTGCATTCATAAGTAAACTTTAACCATATTTTAAAGACAACAGAAGTAATCATGAAATTATATAAAAATATGTACTTTAGTCCTACTTATGGTTAAAAAAAACACTGTAAAAGACCCTGAATCCCAGTCTCTGGGAAAACACTGCTGGCTCATGTCCTCCTGCATACCACAAAACACATGCTCAAACCCTCCGTCTGAATCTCTCCCAGCATGAGCCGGGCTTGTGCGCTGGGCCTGAGCTAAAAATAACCTACCCACACGGGCTGCACCGCAGAGAAAGAAAGAGAGAGAGAAATCAGAACAAAAAAAAAGAGGAAAATCTGTTTGGAAAGAAGAAACGTGTCTAGAAAGATAAATTTAAAGAATTAGCAGACAATACACGCATTGAAAAGTCAATGAAGGCATCAGCTGATAAGAACAGGTTCTCACTGACGTCCTAGTGCTTCAGATAAACAGATGCCACCATTTATGGCTAAACTGCTGATACTCTGAACAGCCAATCAGTGAAACATAGAGAGAGCCAGCATGATTCACTTTCCTCATCATTATGATCATTATGAACAACAGGTGTTTTTCCACAACTGTGGACTTAGTGCCAGATCTAAAAATAGCTCCTTGTAGAACTTTTTTTTTTTTAACACTGAGGACATGGGAATGAAAGAACTTTACTCAGATTAGCTGACATATGTGTATGTGACGTATTATGACCGCCACTCCTGAATTCAGTTTAATGCACCAACGGTGAAGCTGACTCAAGCAAAAACAATGCACGACCCTTGGTTTAAGCCACAAACTAATGAATGCTTTCAGCAGGTTAAAAGGAAGATTGCAATGCTCACAGTAACATGGTGGTTATGATGCAGATGAAGCGACATACGTTTTATTGACCTATTGTACACTTCATGATCTCTGTAAAAGACAGGGTGAAAAAATACAAAGATAAATTTGATTGTTTGTGAACCTGTAAACTAATCTGAACCCGAATTGCGGTCACATGTAGCCATGCATGTAATTACATACAGTATCCTGCTTTGTAATCCTGCTACACTACTCCTTAATGTAGGGATGAATTATTAGTTTTATTGCTCACTCATTCCATTATGTATCCTTTCCTTCTAGACTGTAACAGTGCCTGCTCACTTTTTTAGCACCCATGGTTTTGGAAGTATAAAGATAAAAACATTGGATAAATATAACACTGCTGATTTAAATTTGCATATACATAAAATATTTAAGTAGTTTAAGAGCATAGAGAGACTCTAAGACATCATTAACAGTGATCCATGGAAGTGGGCCATGCAAAATAGTTCTAAAAATGTTTTCAAAGAAAATTCAAGATATAGATGAATTTATTTCTTCATCTAAACATATTTAAAGAAATTCCACCACTTGCTCACCAATGGATCCTGTGCAGTGAATGGGTGCCGTCAGAATGAGAGTCCAAACAGCTGATAAAAAACATCACGATAATCCACAAGCAACCCATACAACTCCAGTCCATCAATTAACCTCTTGTCAAGTGAAAAGGTGCACATTTGTAAGAAACAAATACATAATTATGGCTTTTTTATTTTATTTTATTTTTTTGTTTTGTTTTACTTAATATGTACATATTTCTCTCTTGATTCAAACAAGACAACTTTGTAACTGGAAAATATTATGGATAGAGGATGGATATGTTTCTTAAAAACACACAGTTTTCACTACACAAGAATTTTTAGCTCATTTTAATTTGGGGGGTGAACTATTCCTTTAAACATGATCATTTGAAATAGCAATAGTAATATAAACATACTGTATTGGGATGATGGCTTCAACTAAAGCATATGCCATCGATTAACAACCTCAAAGCTCACAGTAGGTCTGTCTTTAATGGTTCATAAGTTATTATTAAAAATAAATATAGAAGAAAGGATTTTTCCACAACCCAACTGTTGCCATCAATTAGAGTTACTAACATCTTTTATGAATCCTATTATACAAGATTCGCCTCTGGCTGTATCTGCCAAATCTGTAGGGGAAACTTAATTGAAAACAGTCTTTAATACTGCAGTTTTTGCCAGTATCCAACACAGAGGTCAGCCCTGCTATTTCTTCTTTGTGCAATCATAGTCTCTGCAGACCTAATTTCCCTTCCCATTTTGTTATTATTATTTCCCTCCTCTCTTTGTAGCTTAAACATTAACAACGCATGTTTCTAAGAGACCTCTCCTGTTTATTTTGCGTTGGTCTCTGTGAGTGCTCGGGATCTGAGTTTCCTTGCATTGTGCTGGTTGTGGGTGAGACTGATGTGGATAAGAACCCCAAGGACATGATTTTGCTCCCGAGGGTTCCCGTTTCACAATGGAGAGTGACACAGCTGAAGAAAGACAGGAAGAGGAAAGGCCTAGCAGAGCTAGAAATAAGAACCTGTTGTAGGAGCTAGCAGGTGTCATATGCGCTTATATACCCTAAACCAAAGCGCACACACAACTTCATGTGCACATCCGTTAGATTCTCTGGTAGCTACTAAATTTTTACGTTTCAAAGTAAATGTCAGTGGTTCTTGTCCGTGCAAACCTGCCATCACAACTCAAGGGTGTAAACTCTTGGATAGTCTGGTTGGATTGAAGTAACTCTACTGTTTTTTTTTTTCATCCATCAGGTGTGATCACAAAGGGAGTTTTCACACTGGCTGTTAAGTCAGAAACAAAGCACAGCTCACATAAAATCTGGTAATGTGAAAGCTGTTGTGCAGACCAGGGACAATAACTGTAAACTGCCTTCTCCTCTACATTTGTTGAATTAAAACAGGGACAGGCAACGTCGGTCCTAAACAGTTTAGCTCCAACCCTAATCAAACACATCTGAACAAGCTAACTAAGGTCTTCAGAATTATTAGGGCTACAGGCAGGTGAGGTTAGGGTTAGGATTAGGTTAGAAACCTTTGGCGTTAATATGCACATGCAAAGCGTATGACAATTTTATCATCATGTTATCTTCAAGTTATATATTGGGTAATAATTTTGTCACTATTACATACATGTTGGGGTGTGATTTTAAATCTAAACAGTCAACAACTTTATTTACACACTTTTGAGCACATAACCCAACTCTACCTAACCTTTTTTCAATATAAAACACAGGATACAAAAGGCAGATATTAATATTCTGAGTCTTGCGAGGCAAAACAATTGATAGATGAACAGACACGATCACGGTATTCATCCACCATAAAGCTCAGATCCTGTGCGCAGTCGGTTTACAAATTCAGAAATTGCCATCAGAAGAAGCGTCAGCTTTGGTTGAGAAATGCCGTTGGCTATTGTGTTCTCATGGCCGATTGCGGGATGCTAAATTGCGGGTCCAAGTTAATGGAGCAGGGTTATTTTCAGCAACTAAAACCTTATACTTGTTCTTTCCATAAAGCTATTTTATGGCTTCAGAAGAATCGAACTGCAACACGACTTGTTTGTAATACTTTTATTCAGTTTTTTTGTTTGTTTGTTTGTTTTTCTCAGTTTTTGCAATAAATACTGTACTTTTTTATTTTCATTTATTATTTATTTATTTATTTTCCCTGTCGTCAGTTTTTGCAATAAATACATATAACTGTTTTTATTTGTTTTTATTTATTTATTTGCCTGTTACCTGTTTTATATTGTTGCATAGTGGATGGGTTCATTGTAGGGGTGGGGTTAGGTGCTCCAAAATAGGGATGGGTGATATGGGCTTAAAAATTTCACGATAATTTCTGGTATTTATTGCGATACCGATATCAATGACGATAATTCAGGGAAATCCTGTTTCTTTAGAGAACAGTATTTAGTTTCCTATTTTTACCCAAAATAAGGTGTTGTCAGCATTACTGAGTGCACACATAATGTAATGACTGTTTAATTCACTGCAATGTGAATTAAATTGTTTGTACTTTCTGTACTGGAAGCTCCTAAAATGAAAACGTTAATTAAATTCCTTGTGTGTGAAACACACTTGGCAATAAAGGTCTTTCTGATTCGGAAGCCGGAGGGCGCCCTTGCGCAGAAACTCCATATATGCTTTATAGCAGAAGTAATAGTACTGACGACGCTTCAGGAATCTCTAATCCAGTTATCGCTGAATAAAACGCAGATAGAGGAATTTTAACTGAGGACACTTGAAGACAATAAACATACGATTGATACAATATATGGTTTGTCTGTGTTCTTCAAGCAGTCTTGGGAACTTTTATAAGGATTAAGTATATTTATATTGCAATGCTAATCAACATAGCCTTCATAATACTATAAAATAGTATGATTTCAGCCTCATTCTGTGATATGAAACCACGGCTGATCACAAAATGTTATTTCAAACACTTGACCATGTTAATTTGGAGAAAAAGCATTCCAATAAATGATATCTTTGTTGGACAACAGGTTTGTAAACATGCTCATACACATGCAAAACTGCATCGCACATTTACTACTAGTTAACGTTATTCAAGACTCAGACTGATTTTTGTTGCACTGCACAATATTAACCAAACCGGTTCCAGATTGGAGCTCCTCATTTAGCAATATACTAGTTTCACGTCTGCCTTCAGCATGTCACTGGCACTGTCACACATAGAAATATGTCAACAACTAGACTTTATCATTATTATCGTGGGAAGACTAACTCTTATCTAATTTTTACCGGTATATCGCAAACGATAAGATATCGTCCCTACTTCAAAATATCTACGAAAGTATAAATGCATTTAAAATGAATTCTATTTTTTAAAAATGCATGCAAATAAATAAATGTGTCTTGATCTGATGCATAAGGCACACAATTGAAAGCAATGGAAGTCAAAAAGTGAAAATAAATGGGAATCCTGAGCATTACAAAGTGATGCTAAGTTGTCCTGACCAAGCGTGTTGGCTGTTAGTTGATTACCCACTTCTGATTATTATTGGCTCTGCTTGTTTGCGAGCCCCTGCTAATTTTGCACTGGTCTTGGTAGATTGCATTGATCATTATGAATATCATCTGGATGCGTCTGTGTTCTTTAATTTTCTCATTGTCAGTAGATCACCAGCAGAACTTTCCACTGCCATCAGTACTTTAATGGAATTGCTCTGTTTACTAAATATGGCCTACATAACATATGGATGTGTTCAGTGTTTCAGTTACACTTTAGTTTGATGGTCCCCTTTAGACATTCTGCTGACAGTCAGTAACTCTGCAACTACATGTCAACTAACTCTTCATTAGAGTATTAGTAGATGGTTAAGTTAGGGTTAGGGTTAGTATAATAAGGTGACATGTTCTTGCAAAGCTACTCATAGTCAGAAGAATGTGTGTTGGGGGCCATCAAAATAAAGTGTTAACAGATACTAAGCAGACAGTCTGCTAATACTCATATGACTGCTAGTTAGAACATCTAAATAAGACCATCAAATAAAGCGTTAGCTTTGTTTCAATGCGCAACCCTAAGTAAGAATAATAGTGATGCCTGTAGCACTGTGTAATCAATAACAATAGAAACAACAAGTGCTAAAGGTGGGAATGATGAATGTGTATGTGTGAGAGTGTTAACTAGCTTTCCTGCTGTTATTGATCTCTGTTAGAGCAGAACATAGCCACTTCCTGTCTGTGTGATGGCATCCTGTGATGAAGGATGTTTGTGAATATTGTGCTGTGTGGCTGGCCATTCTGTAGACTTCCTCTCTCAAGACTAAATGGGTCGAAATCCAGCAGGGACGTGTACCTAAGTGCTCCAGCTTTTGAAACTCATTGAGACATTCATAGAAGAGGCATCAACACAGCTCTGGATTGCTGTCAATAGCATTCCATTGATATCGTAGCATTTCTAAGATCAAGGGTTTGTATTTCTTAAGGAAACACAGAATGTTCATTTATATTTAGCAGACTCTTTTATCCAAAGAAAAAGAACAGCACAAGCAATTTATGGTAGAAGAACCAACAATAGTTTAGTTAATTTGATAATTTGGAGAGTGCATGAAAAGCTTACATGTCAACTCTTTCCATTCTGTTTAAAAAGCATCTGGTCAGGGTTTGTGATTTTACAACCGGAAAAGAAGGGTCAAACTCATCAAGGCCTCATGAAAGCCAAAAAGCATGTGAATAATTTGGGCTTCCTGTCAGACATACAGACACAAAGATTCCAAAAATTCAAGCAAAGGTGAGGTGTCTGGTGTCACGGCATCTCAGGGTTAAACACGCTGACCTATAAATGGAGAATACTCAGACACAGACATAGATACAGACTAAAGCCAAGCAAAATGCAGAAGAAAAGCAGATGCACTAATGAATGAATTTTGTTTTTTCCTTTTTTTTTTTTCTAAATTACCATTAAAATAAAATAAAACAGAGAAGAAACGACATGAGAAGAATTTTCATTTTTGGGTGAACTATTCCTGTAAGGAACAAACTTGTAATGTTTCAAAAACACCTAATAAAAATCCCTTCTTCACACTTTAAAACAGCACCATGCTAGCCAGAGGTTTTGAAACCATGACAACACAGCCCAATAACTTATGGTAACTGGCTGTTACACGGTGGGTTTAACTCATTTGCAAACACTTGTACTGCATCATTGGCTTGCTGTACAGTGAGCTGAAGCACTGCCTCCGTCAGAACAGCCACACTGGCACCAGCTCTGCTATGGCAACCACAGCAGGGTAAAACACACAGTGGCAAATAACCCTGCGTCTATGACGACTGATGGGCTGCAGTGATTTAAAGTCAACCACACTTGCACCTTTTCCAGTAATATATGGACTTGTGCAACAAGTAGATGAGTAGCAGGACAAGCACAGCATTGCTGTAGCAATGCATTTGACAGGCAGTTTTTTACTGGCACAAGCTGGTGCGTCAAAGACATACAGCATCACTGACATCACTAAAAATGCATTGTTGTACAAATCACGCACTATGGTAAAAGTGTTTTAAGGTCACAACATAGCATTGTGTAAGGAACCACATGAAAATAAGTATTTATTAATCAGTAATCTGCCTGTGCAATCATTTGTGTGAACAGGGAAATTGCAGTTGGAAACTGCACTCCTTTCATAATTATTTATAAAAAAATAAAGTTACATACTGATAGACATCTTTTAATTACATACACTAATTAACAGTATAGGGCTGTTACCAATCAAATTAAAAATCAGTATTAACAAACTCCATATTACCATTTATTAAAATCCATTTACACTGTATTTGCATAAACAATGTTATGAGATTAATGCATTTAAAAAAAAAAAAAACTTTTGAAAAACAGAAATATGAATTGCTTGGAAAAAAAAAAATTAAAGGATATGATTATATATGAAAATAAACCCACCAATAGGTAATGGCAAATGAAAGAAAAAAAAAAGTGAATCTAGAATTGATCATTCATATTGATCATTCATTCCTTAAATTTGTTTAAACCAGCTGATTCATTCATGAACATGCCGAGTGGCCACTGTCTTTATGAATGAGTTATTGAATTATTGACCCAATTCTTTTAAATACATTTGTGCATATTAGCTATACATTTGCATACGTGAATTGACAAATGATTTAAATCTTACATGTGTTTTCATATGTCTACAAGGCAAACACCAACATTTGGTGCTATACAGTAGAGAATCTTTTCTGTGTAATTCTAATCACAATTACATCTACAATTTAGTGATTTTTTTTTCAATGCTCTGTATTTGCAATTCTAAAGCAGTGTCGATATTCATAATATCTATTTTGTCTTTACTATAAGCATACAAGCACACATTCCCGATATAACTGACATGTCTTTCAGCGATACCTAAAATAAAAGCTCAAGTCACTACTTCATATGTGACCCTGGACCACAAAACCAGTCATAAGGGTTGATTTTTTGAAATTGAGATTTATACATCACCCGGAAGCTGGATAAATAAGCTTTCCATTGATGTATGGTTTGTTAGAATTTGGCCGAGATACAACAATTTGAAAATCTGGAATCTGAGGGTGCAAAAACATTTAAAACACTGAGAAAATTGCCTTTAAAGTTGCCCAAATTAAGTTATTAGCAATGCATATTACTAATCAAAAATTAGGTTTTAATATATTTCCGGTACAAAATATTTTAATGGAACATGATCTTTACTTAATATCCTAATGATTTTTGGCACCATTTGGAAAAACTGATCATTTTGACCCATGCAAAGTATTTTGGGATATTGCTAAAAATATACCTGTGCTACTTATGATTGGTTTTGTGGATCAGGATCACATATGCAATTGCATATCATTTGGAATGTCTTTATCATATTGATCCTATATACCTAATGCAGTTAAAGTGCAGTAGTGTAACCTAGACTTATTACAATGAAATGTTATTAAGCCAAACATTTGTTTTGATGTTATTATTAGTAAAAAGTATAATATCCATTTTTGGTCACACGTCAGTTTGGGGCCTATACAGTATACAGCTATCTCACTGTACAGCTATACTTGCCTCAATAAACTCCTAATTTGCTGCTTATTAATAGTTAGTAAGTTTGTAAGGTCAGTAAGTTGTAGGTTTAGGTATGAGGTCAAATTAAGGGATCTATGTAGAATAAGGCACTAATATGTGCTTTATAAGTACTTTTTTATGTTTTGAAAAAATCTGCTCACCTTTTATGATTTCTGAAGACTAGAGTAATGATGCTGGAAATTCAGTTTTTCCATAACAAGATTGCATTTCATTTCAAAACATATTAAAATAGCAAGCAGTTCTTTTAAATTGTAATAATATTTCACAATATAACTGTTTTTACTGTACTTTTTGATTAAATAAGTGCAGCTTTGATGAGCAAAAGAAACTCTTTTTAAAACATCTCTGCACTCACAGGTTCTTGCAGTCTCACAGTGTGACTGAGTTGCATTTGTAATGACACCAAAATTTAAACCATACTAAAGTATGCTCGGAATAGTTCAAATTTAGCACAACTGAGTATATTTAACCCATCTTTAGTTCAGTCTGAGATGCCAATTTCAACACCATTTGTCTTTTACAGCCATCTGTGTCCTGCTGGGAGTGTAACTGATATTTGGTTTTCCCATTTAAAACAGCTGGGTATGCAGACACATCTATCACATATCACAACCCGTTCTAACTCCCAAGGCGCCAAATACCATTGTTTGTCCAAGTGTTGTGCGTGTGTGACTATACAGACGTCAAAAGAGTCCTATCCTGTCTTTACTTTGACATGGCTAGAACTGTACACACATAGCTTTCAAAGCGAAACCTCTGGTTTAAATAGACTGATGTAAAGGAAATTTCATAATTTTCTGGTGGGGTATGAATGTCAATTTTTCCATTTTAGTTGCATAATATATTATTATTACTATATAAATAACTTTGAGCAATTAAGTCAATGCCATGACTAAACTAACACTATTTCTTAACAGTATAGAACATATAACGGGCAGACAGAAGTACAGTCATAATTAATTTAAGACAATGCTGCATTTCAAGGGCCAGTTCAGTAGAACTAATTGAAAGATTTTCAGTTTAAATCATTTCCTGCTCTCTAGCAATTGACTTTATTTTCTGACCCACTTGTGTAATTAGATAATTCTAGATATTAGTTAATCTGAAAAGTTTTAAATACTCTCAATTAAACAGTCAAATCTGAGAATAAATCAGTTCAGCTTTTTTAGGCTATTTTGCTTGATAAGTATATTCTGTGCACAGCTGACACAGACCACCACCACCACCACCACCAACAAAAAAAAAATAAAAAAAATAAGAATAGCTAAGAATAGCTGAATACAAGCTGATTTTGTGTCAAAGTCCCATAGATCCCCACAAGCCTGCTGCAAAAGCCCAGCATGAATATCATTCAAATAAACTGGCAGAGATCCTTAAGGGTGGATTACATATTTTTCCTTGTGCTGTAAATTTTCTTCTCTCTTGCAAAAGCAATGAGCATTAAATCATGCCAGCCATTATTAAGGTTATGGGTGCTTTGTTTTCATTCTGAGAGAATGGAAGACCCAAAACACAATCCACCTTCAGATACTCTGGTACAGGTCTTCTGTAGGTAAATTTACACCATCACTCAGTCTGCATGTCAGATTTAAGCTCTGTTCCAAAAACCTAGTTGGCCTACAACGACAATGGCCTACATACATGGGTCTGCAGACAGTCTTATGAAAAAAACAAAAAACACAAAAAAATACAGGTGGCTCTGACTATTCCTGCACACAAGTTTTAGTTGACTAAAATTCAAATCAACTCACATTTTATCACATACAACCCTGGCATTAATTTCACTGTTTTGCCTTCAGTTACATTAGGTTATCAAGATTTTTTTTTGCTTCAAAAATAATAAGGGTTTATTGTGATATAACGTTTTAACCATTCCTTTCAAAAAGGAATGGTATTTCTTATTCTTGCATAACTTGCACAGTATGATAATATTTCCTTTAGAAGCACATGGATGAAATGCTAGAAGTTGTTCTCCGTCTTTCCCCTTACATTGGTTAAACTAGCAAACCTGTGTCAAGGATGGATTAATTGACTGTCAACAGTGTTACACAAGTATTTCTGCTGCAAATTTTAACAAGGAAATTTTACTTTTGAAAGTATTGTTTATGAAAATATATCTCTAAACATACCATATGCTCAGTAGTTCTAGGCTTCCATGTTGAGCATAGGCCCAAAACACTAAAAATATCAACTAAGTTACCTGTAAACCCAAAAAACTAAGTTACTCAGTAAAGGTAACATGGTGGACAGTAGCAAACATAGATGGTATTTTATGCACATATTCCTACAAATCACCTTAATTTATATAGCACATTATACAATATAGATGTTTTTCCTGAACAGTCTGCAATGTCGCACATATATATGTGTGTGAAGAGTTCAGATGCAAAAGCCTCCTGATGTACTTCTTTAAAATTAGCATTTCGTTCTGGCTACTTTGTATAGGTTTCTATGTAAGTACAGGTACTTCTGATTACTATGATATACTATGTGTCAGGAGGATTCACTTAGTACCATTATCTCATTTTTGACCGAGATGGCTTTTAGCTGGTTTTGCATCTGAATTCTTCATATATATACACACACACACAAAGCAAAAAAAAAAAAAAGCCTACTTATTATAAAGACCGATCATTCAATTTTACATATATTTTTGTCACATCACTGTTTTGTAATACAGTATGAGCTAGCTAAGAAAACTTTAGACCTACAAATGCATATGCAATAAACCACAAAAATAACTGTCTTCATGCCTTTTTACTGCAATTATTTTATAGTGCGTCTTTAGTAAACCCTGACAGTAGGTTTTTAACACCAAAAATAACAGTCTTTTCACTGTTTTCAGTGCTTATAGCATCTGTATTTTTAGTCCAGTGTGGACGCCTATGTGCATATACTCCTCAACAATGTCCACCTCCATCTTCTGATGCTGACTGAGTTCAGGAGGCCTTCTAAAATCCTTGCTTTTTAGTCTTGGTGACGTTAAGCTGGAGGTCATTGAGCTCAAAACACGCTACAAAACCACCCACCACGCTCCTATACTGTTAATGCAACCCACAAAAGCTGAGTCATCCGAAAAATAATGCAGGCAGCAAGATTTTGATGTTGATGTCAGGACTGTACACAAGCTCTCACAGTAATGTGTCCAGCGTTGCAAAATATTTTATTTACTCATATAGGTCACACATACACTCCGAAATGTAGCTAAGCCCACAATATAGTGCAGTTATGCCTCAGCTATGCCTCAGTTAAACACATGACACAACCCTTACGAAATATCCTATTACTTTTAGTAAGTGATGTTTTAGTACTCTTCTGTCTTTTTCACTAGCGATGTTACATTCCCCATGACAATAGATGGAAGATATGGTCTGTAGTTCCTGTTCTTTAAACATCATGTCCTCTGGTCCTACATGGCAAATGCTTCCTCCTCAGCTCTGCTCTGGCCATAACACACTGTCAGAGACTCATCAGCTAGTCCCTGGTGTAAACACTGGCTCTCTGGGTCGCCTCCACCAGGCACAATTAAAGAATTACAGCTGCTAGGAAAGAGCGGCCAAAGCCACATCATTCCACTGATCTTTAAAAAATCCACCTTCTCGAAAAGAGACAGCACCTGCATCCTGAAGCATCGTATGTAACATCCACTATTCAAAAGAATGGGGTTGGTGAGAATTTTTAATTAATTTTAAAAGGAGTCTTTTATGCTCACCAAGGATGCATTTATTTGATCAATTAATAAATAAAGTGAGGATGTAAATTATTATCATTTAAAACAACAGTTTTTCAGTGAAATACATTATAAAATGTAATTTATTCCTGTGATGCAAATCTGAATTTTCAGCATCATTACTCCAGTTTTCAGGGTCACATGGTCCTTCAGAAATAATTTTAATATAATCATTTGCTGAATTAGTAAAAATAAATAAAATAAAATAAATAAATAAAATATATACATAAATAAATAAATGTTGAACACCATTGTGCTGTTTAATGTGCTATGATTTATTTTATTTCATTTTATTTATTTTATTTTATTTTATTTCCAGAAATCTTTAATGGAAGAATAGAAAGTTCAAAACAACAGCATTTATTTCATTTTCGCTAAATAACAGTATTAATTTCTTTAAAATAATGCAAACTGCAAATTAACTGGAAACTACCATGTAAAATTACCTTTAGTTCATAATTTACTCACAATCATTTGTGTTTAAAAACATTAGAAAATTCTTTTTTTTTCTTCCTGAGTATATATCCAACAATGTCCCTGTTGTTTAATGACTATACAAATACAAGAAAAGCATTGCCTTGTTGCCTTGTAGATATCAGACAATGCAAATGTTTGTCCTTTCACCCTACTGCAGTTCTCCTAGGAAGGCATTAATTTTCTCCAAATGCATGCGCAGACAGACACAGGATCATGTGCCCATTCAGGATATTTATAGTCTCATTATGCACCAGACACAGGCCTAAAGAAACTGCCTGTGGCTGAGAAAGGGGTGAGAGTTGACTGTCATCACTGCAGCGCTATAAATTTATGGCTTTTGTTTCATATTTTCTTAAGTGAACTACAAAGGTGGCATTATGTAGAAGTGATTTATTAGCCATATTACGCTGCATTATTTAAGAGTTTGTCCTTCATAATGAGACATCTGAGCTAATTCCAGACATGTATAAGACAAGGTTTTTCAGAGGAGGCAGTGCCTGCAATGTGACTAGTGACTGAAATACTAATGATAGAATTAATAACAATGGTTGAACAACTGTTATTAGTAACAAAAAACTAAATCAAGGACAAATATCCCCCTTAAGAAAAATGTGAACACAGTTTAAGGTACACTAAGCAATCTTGCAGGACTGGATCTAAGGGTGCACACAGGAACATAAGGAAAGATTAATACAGTTAAATATGAAAGTGCTAATCAGTGGAAGGCCTTAAAGCCAGTATAAGTATTTTGAAATGTATGCGACAGACAACTGGAAGCCAGTGTAATCGGTGAAGAATTAGAGTGATGTCGTGTGAAAACACGATCAGCGGAAGGTTAAACAAGCTGTAGGCGATGGAGCACCTTAGTTATAATAATTAATTAATGGAAGTGGGTGGAAAAACTGCTTTGGACTGGTAGGTGATGAAAATAATGCGTCACCAGCATAACTGTGAAAAATGTACAGGAGAGCAAATGAAAGCAAGAGACAAATTGGGGATATAAATGCAGGAGTACTGAATAAACAAAACAAGCACAAGTAACAGCATCAACATAGTGGTCCAACACAAGATACAGGGGGTATATAACGCTAAGACCGTATAAATAAATCTACCAGCAGTGTAGTATTAGATATGTGTTTTTACCCATTTCAGTTATTTCACATAGGGACTTTTATTTTAAAGTGCAGTTCCTGTGAAGCATGTGAGATGAAAAAGCAGTCAGCACATGCACAAATAATCAGTTAATAAGCCACGGTGTTAAAAAGAGAAGTTAAAGGAGTTAACTGAAATTAGGTTATTTAGTTTTATTGCTTTTTAATTACTATTTTGTACAATAGACGAGTATTGTTGTTGTTGTTTTCATGTTTCATAGTATCTGCAAAATAAAGATAGTTTATATTACCATTTACTTTTTATACTATATATATAAAAAAAAAAAAAAAAAAAAAAAATTTAATAATACCATTTTCTGTCTATATGTACTGAGGAAGGAATTCAAGGAAGACATTCACAGACATCAGTGAAAGAGCAAATTTGTTTTAAGTAGGCTGCTACAGACAATACAGATGGATGATCTAACCGAAAGTACAGATGTAAATTACAAAAGAAGCAGATCAAAATGATCTTTGGGACACACCATGTGAGACAGGGAAGAAAATACAGGATTTGTAATAATCTGATTAAGCTCATTTTTAGCAACCTTACAACAGATTTTTGTTGTATCTCTCCATCATTGTGACCATCACGACACCCTGTTTACAGAGGATTTATTGCCTACTGGTCCAAAAAGAAGGCTTCTATTATTAACTGCAAGGAAGTGCAACATAATGCTTGGTTTAAATTGCAACCTTGCTGTTTTTTTGCGTAATGTAAGTGAGCAGATTAAATCAAAACCTCTAGTGGCTCTAAAGTAAGACAGAAGTGCGTGTGCGCAAATGTCTATGTACATACATACAGTTCTCCTCTGATATTTCCTATGCATTTCTATGATTTCACGACCTAGACAAGCTGTCAGTGGTCTTTGAGAACAATTGACTGTCTTTGTGAGTCATTGATTCATTCACTCAGTCTGAGTCATTCACCTCATTCACTCACTTTGAATCAACCCCACACCTTTCATTAGTAGATACAGGAACACAGGCTTCCCATCATGCATGCTTATCATCTAGGACTGTCCAGAGTCATGTCCTCCATTTATTTTGTCCTTAATCAAAATCAGTATCAAAACATTTGTTGAGAGCATCATTTTTACATTTTTTCATAATGTGTAGCATTAATGTCACTACTGACTACAAACGGTCACTAAAAGCCTTATAGCTTACTGTAGCAATATCATGTTACAGTGACAATATGAGGTAATAATATTAACCAATACATAATTTACAGATTGTTTTTTGCATGTTTTTTAGTCATTTGTAGCTTGACATTCACTTGAACCAAGGCATCTGTTTTTCCACCACAAGAATGTATCAGTCTTCAGTGATGTATAGGGTACCCACACGGAAATAACCTATATAAACATATATGTTTTAATATAGGTTTTGATATAGGTTTTTAATATATGTGACATATATAAAATTGGCCGTTTTCCTATATTATATGTACATATAATAAATTCCATAACATGCCAATTACATGTGATACCAATTTCACGTGTTCGCACATAAGTTTTTTGCATTTTTTTTTTTAGTTAGTTCTTAGTTATTGCCTTGATAATAGAAAATATGAGCTAGGCATCATGTATGACAGTTGCCAAAGTGAGATATGAGCTAAAATGACCAGATCCTGCCATGAGCTATATAGGAGACATATCTTGTATGTACATATAAGGCTTTTTTGTGGATATAAAGAAGCAATACAGGAGACCTATATGGCCTGTATATGCACATATATGCACCTCAGTTTTGCCAATATGTGGCATATATACGCATATATGCAGCATATATATTATCATATATGTGCATATATACTGCATATAGATTTCATATATGCGCATATATCCTCATATAGGTTCTTTCCATGTGGGTATGTAGGGTGGCAGCTGTAGAAAAGCTATATATATACTTGATTCTGATTATATTTAAAGTGGATCCATAGAATTCACATATGCTTAAACAAACAAAAACAGTCATATTCCAGCATGCATTCACAGACATATATAAATGTGTGTTCTTAAAACAGTTTGTCTGTTTTTAGACACCGTGTCACTCTGGTTAGAGAGCAAACTAAGTTGACAGCACGCCACTTAGTGGACAAAACTGAGAGTGCAGTAATGGTTTTATGTGAATCTTTGGGAGTTACATTAGTTTAAACTATGACTGAAAGGCTGTATGGTGTTAGCACTGCATATTACATTTGCTTAAACTTTAATCAATTACCTGTTGCTCATCTTTTTAATCCCTTCATTTTTTTTTCTGTACTTATGTGCAGAAAAAGAATCTGTTTACGAAGGCAAGTGTCAGCACTACTGTTGCTCAAACACTTTACCTTGTTTTGCACAGTTTATGCTAAAAATAGAAATGATAAAAATCTAAATTTTCTGTGAGTGCTAATGAGACATTTCTGTCTCTGTCTTGTGCTGTGCATAGACTTGTGCATAGGTCGCCACCATAGCAGGCATTTCCTTTGCTTTTACTCCTTTGCATTAAAGGCCCAAGTCAATAAAGCCAAACCGAAATCATCTTAATGTAAGTCTAGTGGAATTTCTTGCCTACTTTATCCTGCATCTGAAAATCGTAAGTCTGACCACTGTCGGACCATTTGGAAAAGCTATATCATCTGTCCATAGCACAAATCGTGAAGGACAAATTCCCTAAACTTCCCTAGAAAATTCCCTAATGTTGAATATGAGCAGTCTGTAATACTGACGTTTGCCTTGGCTTCACTAATATAAGCTTAAGCAAGTAACATGACGAAAGGAAAGGATTCATAATCTGTTTGGGCAGACTCATTTAATGAGACCGTCAGAGGACAAAAAGGACTTACTTTTCTTCCGGAGAACAGCATACACAGCTGGTGCATGGAGCCTCCATTCTTAGTCAGCTCTTTCTTCAGGGTTTTGGGTGACGGAAGCGTCCAGCCGCCCTTGTGTGTCCCGGCCACCTCCATGCAGTTGATGGCATTGTCAGACGTGAAGCAGGTTGTGCGAGGGTCCTGGAGAAGACTGCCCTCGCTGTGTGTGCGTCTTCGCAGGGAGTTCTGCACGCTGAGCCCACCTGAGTGCTTCTCGCAGGAAGTGGCCTCTACCATGCTCCTCCGTTTACTGTCACTGCGTTCCAGGTAGTTATCATCGCTGTCTTCCTCCTCTTCCTCGTCCTCCTCATCATCTTCTTCATACTCTTCATCGGTGCCAGGGGTGGAGAGGGCATCTGCACTGAAGGACCGATCTAATCGCAGCTCAGGGATGACAAATGATGAGGAAGAAGATGAAGGTGGAGCATTCATGTCCAGTGCCTCTGAAGCATTGTCCTCATCAACAAGCAGCTGCTTTTCATCTTCACAGTCTCTTGCGTGTGCGTGCAAGAACTCCTCTTCTTCTTTCTCCTCGGTCACTGGCTCAGTATTCCCCATCTCCTCATCTCCTTTCTCTTTGCCTTCATCCTCCCTCCATAAGTCGTTCATGCTGCTCTCCGTGCTTTTTCCATCTTCTCCCTCAGTAGAGGGTGGAGGTGTTGGTGGAACCAGGTGTCTGTCCTCCTCCAAAGGGGTGCACAGATCCTCCAGCAGGGTGAGACTCCTGGACTGAGGGGTACTCGCAGTGGTGGCTGACGCATCAGACAGGTTGCCCAAGGAATGGTCATCCTCAGAGGTCATTCTCCGGCCCCTGAGGTCACGTGGATCATCCTGCTTGGGTTCGAGCATCTGACAAACAGAAGAACACAGTGATGCAAAATTACCAATGTCATTCTAACACATATGTGTAATTATAGCCAGCAACTGAAGAATTATTGTAGAACTACTGCTGAAAACAAATGTGATGTGATCTAGGAAAACCCATGGTGAAATGGGTTTTCCTTTTTAGGTTTTGATACCATATGAACCCCTTTCCAAAACTGTTTTTATTTTGTCCATAGCTTGAACGTAACAAAATCTTAAGTTGGCTGATAGCTATGATTTTCAGGAATGGAATTTTGAGAAAAACAGGTTTAAAGTGAGATGGGTTTCACTTTCATTTCACAGGTTTAAAGAAAGCACTGTACTGCATCATTACACAAACAGACTAACGTTACCCTGAAGAGAACAGTTTTCCATTGTTTATCATGGGTGTAGTCTCTGAGCTTTTGATCACCCCTTGTATGTTTAGATAGCACAAATAGTGTACCTTGTAGCTTACATTTAGAAAAGCGAGGGCAGCGCAACTGTTTGCGCTCTGTGCATAAACTTAACCGATAGTGTCAACAAAAGTACACATGAGATAAAATCACATCTGATGAAGAAATTATGCTGTTTTAGTCTCTACAAGACTTTGAGCTATTTTATCGTGACTTGCATTTCACAGAACTTGTACCCAAATGCTCCGCGTTGCAAGTGCAATGCTGTACCAAGTGTGTTACAGAGAAAGTTTACCTTTAGAGAAAAACTGGACATATAGAGCTCACTGTAAAAAATTACCATGAATTTAATGGTAAAAGGCCGTAATTTACAGTGAACAGTGAAATTTACCGTAAACTGACATTCCCAGAATTCCCTGTTACATTTTTTTTAAATTTGATGTTTTTGTTGAAATAACCCTTTCTTCTTAGTTTTTTCTTAGCTGTTTTGTACATTAGGGTTCTATGTTACATCTAATGTTGTTAAATTAATGTTTATGCATTATTTCAGTTTCATGCCTGTTACCATGATGGTGTTTAGTGTTTGTGTGAATGACACTGTGCTCCTTCTCTATATGTTAATTTTTAAAAGCTGTTTGTGATGAGCTTTGGTTCATCATTTGACTTTCTCATCACCACCTGCTTTTGGTGGTTATCAATGTATTACAAAGGTACAAAAAAGATTTCAGTACTTCAATAGGTTGGTACATTAACATTATATCAGTTAATGAAATTACGGTATTTACCTTTAAATTTAAGTGAAAACCGCAAAACACAAAATGTTGCTACCATATTTTTTACGGTAAAATTCTGGCAACCACAGCTGCCAGTTTTTTACCGTAAATTTTACGGAATATTTTTTACAGTGCTGCTTATGTGATGCAACTTGAAAACATATTATTTTACAAATCACGCTCTATGGTAAAAGTATTTTGGGTCATAACAGAGAACAGGACAAGATTAATATCCAAAACACCCGATACAAAAATCACCCATATATAAATAAGATACTTGATTTTATCCATCTACAATTAATTTGATAATGAAAAGTGGGCATCCCATACCAGAATATAGCCCCACTGTTGAAGTTTTTTTTTTCTGTCCCCACTGTGATGTAAAGGTCAAAAGTCAAGTGAACCCCTTTTTAATGACTACTTCTGTATCTTTCCATGAAAGGAACTTCTTTGTTTGCTTGTTTGTTTAATTTGGCAGTGGACCTAGGCTTCCCTTAACAACATCATTTATCTGCTCAAATACCATGTCAACAGTTACACCCAGGTTGCACAACTTTGTTGTAGAGCAAGCTTAAAGATAGCACCTATAGTGACTAGCTGTCAATATTAGCAATTCACAGTAAAGAACCAAAGACAATGTGTCTTCATTGAGCATGAGGACATTTTAGACATCCATAATTTAATTTCCTCCAGGCAAGAGATGAGATTGCTAAAAAGACAGCAATCGTTTGACCTGACAGGAAGGTAAAGTTGTTTATGTCGGCATAACAGCGATAAGTGCTATTAGGGTCCGGGACCAGGATCCATTTTGATGTCTGTATCAGATATGATAAACCCCAAGTATGGCACTTTTCTGCCTTAAGGCCTGTTCACACCATGAACGATAACTATAAATAGAATTATAATTACATCAGCGTCCACACAAACACGTAATAAAACTGTGTTAAGCAAACACTGCTGTTACACTGCTCGTTAAAGCCAGCTGGATTATGATTGGCTGTCAATGCAATGATATCATTTTTCTACTTAGTTATCATTATAGTTTTGCTTTGGACTATTATTTTACATTTAGTTTTTGAAAAAAAAAAAATCTTTACTGTAATAGTTATTGTCATTTGTGTGAATATATCATGTCTTGCATCATAGACTTGGGGACGAAGCAAACTAATTCAAAGCGGAAAAGCATGTTGTTCTTTGAAGCTCTTTCAGTTCTTCACACCTTTTTCAGGTCAAAGACCACTTCCTAGGCAGATGTATAATACTTGAGTGATGCATTTGAAGCCTGGCCTAAAATGGCGTGTATGGTAGAGTAAGATGGGGGAAGACGCCCTGCTCAACTACAATGTAGATTTACTTTTAAACCTATTAGACATAATTTTATCATCTGCAGGTTGATCAGTCATTGTGTTATTATAGGAAATAAATCAACATTTGCTAATTTAGTTGTCATGGTAAAATATTAATAGAAGGGTAAAAAGCCCCCATCTTGCCCCCTTCTCCCACATTAATTTCAGTAAAGTCTTAACAACATAGTCTTATGCAATAAAGACTAAAATAACTCAAAAAGAAAATTAGTAAGTGAATTTAGACACTGAAGGATGAATTCAGAATAAAGGATGAAAAAAATGTATGATAGGCCAAAACACATGAGGAAAAGAGGTGTGAGAATATTATACCAGTAATCACAGGCTTTCACATTTAGAAAGGAATTGGCTATCTCAGAGGAGATAGTCGGGAAGCAGTAGGTAATTTGCTTTGGAATTGGTGCAGAGATTGTATAAGAAGAAACAAACAGCCTTGGCAGATATGGAAGGATTAAAACCACAGTGTGAGCCTGTGAAATACCAATTTCCCAGATTTCTTTTGGGAAAACTAGTCTGAATGGGGCAACACAGTCCTAAGAGTCATATTGTATTACTTCAGTTAAACATAAAATGGGGTTTAGGTCAGCACTTTTAGGATACAAACAACTGAATTTTAGATGAGAAACAGTAGTCCCAAGACAGGCATAGACAATTGTGTAAAAGTTAAGATAAACTACATATGTCTTAACTTGTGTTTTCTTTCTTAAAGGACCAACATATGTTTTTTTTTTTTTTTTGTTTAAAGTTCCTTAGATTAAGGGCAAGAAAAAAAATGCAATTTTTTTTTTTTTAGTCAGAATTTTAGACAACAAGCTGAATTAATGAGAAAGACAATCAATTGTAGACAAATTCATAGTATATTCATTCCATCTTAGTCCTGCATGAGTCGTAATGTTTTGCTGTGTTGCATGCAACACTGAAAAGAAGAATATGTATGTGTATTTTAATTAAATACTGGTAGGAAAACTTACATTACCATCTACTGTTGACACTGGGAAATGCATCCCGTCTGAGCAGTAGAGAGGACAATACATATGCTTTTTTGGAATAAAAAGTAAATGACCAGAAGGGGAAGGAAGGGAAACTAGTTAACTACTTCAGTAACTAGTTTGTCATCTAGATTTAATAGTTTACCCGATTTATCCGTCTCTCAAAACAGCAACGACAGACAGACAGGCATATAGATAGTTAAACCTATAGCAAATTATGGTCTATATATACCAGGAACACACATTTAATGTGCTAAAATAAGTACATACTGGAAGCCTTCTGCTTCACAGTGTCATTTAATGTTCCACAAAACTGAGTTCTAAGCAGCTCTCCCTCAAAACCAGCCCATGCTGCTTATCACTCACTCTAATAGGGTGCAACCAAAGCTGGTGAGAAAGAAACTCCTCTGAGTGCTTTTCAGAAGGGTTTACTGCAACAGAAAACAAGCTCAGCTGATGCAGCCAGAAGCAGAAGTCATAAGATGGAATTCATATTACCCTGCTCACATGATGTACGGCATATTAGCTCTCTCCCATCCATAACTGGAGCTACACTAAGAATGAGCCTCTTATCTCGCCTGTGGTATTTTTAGGTTGTGTGAAAGGTTACTACCGAACAGAGCGACACAGAGGAAATTAGGACACAAGAACCGAAGACAGATGATTTCCTTAAACTCTCTCTTTTGCTCTGTTATCCGTGAGTCCCTCATGCATCAATCGCCCATCATGACGCAGAAGAAAAAAATAGAATACTTGCGTAACGTGGAAAAAAAAATGTTTAAAGTGTTTGGAGAGAAAAAAATTGTGTAGAATTAGAAAGTGAGACATAAGAATTACGATACAAACTACATATCTTATTTTAAAAGATATATGTACATCTAACAGACAACTTTTTATTGATTTGTTTATTTTTATTTATTTATTTATTTTCAGTACAAAACTGCTGCAAAGTTAAGGTTGTTGGATGTAAGCGTTTTATCACAATTCTATGTGGTGGTTAATATTTTGGGTGGTTTTTACTGGCTCAAATCAAATGTGCAATGGTAAAAGCGATTCTTGCCTTTGCAAACACCACTAATTATTTAATCAATACGGGTGCAGTATTACTTTATTCTAGAAGCTTGTACAACCTTTTAGTCGCTCCCAGGAAATCATCTCATCTATTATTCATTTAAAGCACTAAGCTGTCCAACATAATCACTGGAAAATATACTCTAAACATACTTTTTTCTCATCAAATGAGTCTGCAGAATTTGCCAAGATACTGTGCATTTTTCAAAAGCTCTTTGAATGGTATGAACACTTATATCTGCATATGAAACCAGAATTGTTCAGTTGTCTGTGAGGCTTTAGATATACTGTATGCAAATATGTGAGCACAGACAATGTGCAACTACCAATGCAATGACTTGTTTTCATTGTACTGTGTTCTGAAATGTGTCAGACTGCAATTAGTAGAATTGCATTTCCAGCACTGTAAGGGCATTATAGCAGACATTAACACCAACTGTCTTTTCCTGCATACAATTTTCTCAATCAGGTCAGCTACTACATAGGTGGAGCAACAGTATGAAGCAAGTTATTAAATGGGTCATAATTTGGAGAATTAAAATGTTCTTGATATTTACACTAATGAGAGGTTACTCTACAATAAAAAATAAAATAAATAAATACATAAAATAAAATAAAATAAAATAAAATAAAATAAAATAAAATAAAATAAAATAAAATAAAATAAAATAAAATAAAGTAAAATATAAAAAATGCTTATTTGTAAAATAAAAATGCTACTGCAAGTTTCATAACTCAGAACTGATACTGTTGTTGGATAAAGATTTTGATTAAGACTGACAAACTTATACATTGCTCTGCCAGTGGATGTAAACAAATTGCATCTCCAAAATCCAAAAAACTTTGCACAGCCTTCTGAAAGAGTTTTTATTATTATTATTATTATTATTATTATTATTTTATTATTATTATTATTATTATTATTATTATTATTATTATTTTAATTATTTTTTTTTTTTTCATTAAGTATACCTCAATAACCTAATTCGTGGTTATTAATAGTTAGTAAGGTAGTTGTTAAGTTTAGGTATGGGGTAGGGTTCAGTGATCTAAAATGAAGTAATGCAGAGAAAGGCATTAATATGTGCTTTCTAAGTGCTAATAAATAGCCAATATGCTAGTAATATGCATGCTAATTAGCAGCTAGTTAATAGTGAGAATTAGTCCTTAAAATAAAGTGTTACCACACTATTCTATTCTGTATATCACTTTATTGAAAGTTAAAGTGGTGCCAAACATTTTGTCCTTGAAGGCAATGGTATAGGTCTATATATAATATATATATATATATATATATATATATATATATATATATATATATATATATATATATATATATATATATATATATATATATATATATATATATATTTAATCTTACAGTGTGTTTTTATTAAACGCCAAACCAGCATTTAACACAATTAAGACACTAAGTGTATCATTGATTCTGTTGCTTAATAAAATCATACTGAGAAACAATGTGATTTGTGTATCACATTGAAATACAAATACACATCTTTGAAATACAAGTAATAATAGTAGTTTTAAAACTATATACCAACAAGTAGGCAATTAAGCAGGCAAAAGCAATTACCACACTGAAACAATGGTTGCATTTTTTTGATTTCTTCTGTCTTGGGATCTGACTCGGACTCAGACAAACACAGTATATGGCTCTGTCACAGTGATTACACAGTGTTCTGCCTACAGAGAGTAAAAACAAAGAGGGGAAATGGTCATTTTTGCAAATATTAAAACATTTTGATGCAAAAACCCTTGCAAACCTTAAACTAACTTTAGAAATGACTCCTTTAAAGTCAACATACAGTAGGCATGTACAAAGAGACAGCTCACTAACATTAACCAAGCATTTGGATGTGCACATTTGCGTGATAGCTTTTCTGGCTTAAGACTCTGAGAGCAATAGGTCTGGTGTTAAGCTGTGATCCCCTGCTGCAAATGTCAACTACTGCAAGTGTGTAGCATAAGTGTCATGCCGGAGGTAGTCACAGTTCACACAAGAGGCAAAGCCACTGCTGAATGAGGCAGAAAGAGCTACAGCACATGTAGTTCATGCATGATTAAACTGCACTCATCAAAACATGGATTTAAGGGCAAAGAGACATTGCTTACGCCAGTACAAGCAGAATCAGGCAAAGCTAATGACCAGCAGACCTGGCGCTCAAGGTGTGTTAAGAAAGGAATGATTTAGTACATGTCCTTGAGAAGTAAACACTGCAGCACCTAAACAAAGCGCTATCGATTTCATCTACTTTCTCTAAGCCAGACTACTGCTACAAATAGTGCATAGTGCATAGTGCATCTTATTCTGGCCAACAACCACCCAGAGTAAAAGACTGACTGACATATAAAACATCAAACCGCAGTTCACTTGGTTTTATGGTTTGAGGTTGGAATCTGTGAGAGGAGCAGAGTTGCCCATCCTTGATACTGATTGAAATATACAAAATGCACTGTATGTTAGCTTGCTCATTTTGGTGAAGATCATTATGTACTCAAGTCCACAGGTCATGCAAGGAGCTTACGACCATAGGCTTAGAGTGTTTTTGGTAAATGAACACCTATATTTCTGCAAATGGGCCTAAAGGAGAAGTTCAATTTCAGAATGAAAATTTCCTGATAATTTACTCACCCCCATGTCATCCAAGATGTTCATGTCTTTCTTTCTTCAGTCGGAAATAAATGAAGGTTTTTGAGGAAAACATTCCAGGATTTTTCTCCATATAGTGGACTTCAATGGTGGTCAATGGGTGCAGTTTCAATGCAGCTTCAACGGGCTCTACATGATCCCAGTTGAGGAACAAGGGTCTTATCTAGCAAAATATTGGTCATTTTCTAAGAAAAATACAAATTTATATACCTTTTAACCACAAATGCTCATCTTGCACTAGCCTGACCATGCATTACGTAATCACCTGCACATGACGTAGGCAGAAGTACCAAAGTCCCTTTCAAGGAAAGTCTATGTATATTTGCAACACCTCCAGGCAGCTCATCTAAGACCATATCCTATCTAAATGAATGGGGGAATCCTGAAATCTCAAAAACTGCTTGCTGAATCTGCACTTAAATTACAGATTTCAAATCAGCAACAAAATCTGAAATTAACCGGCCCATGAATGTTGTTTCTTACGCTCAAATAGCATTTAAAAGGCTTATTTTTCAAGCTAAACTAGCCAATGCGCATGTGCAGCCACAGCATGCTCAACGCACAACTGTGCATGTGTTTTGGCCGGTCCAGCCTCAGGCTTCTATGGGAACCAGCACTTCTAACGGCCGCTGCAGTGACGCAATGACTTTACCAATCAGCAATTGGCTCTTTCATTTAGAAGGCAGGATTATTCAGCCATACTGTGCGTTGCAGTTTCTCCTATTCATAAGTATAAGAGTGAACCGTCTTTGTATAGTCTGTGGAAATACCGATCCAGTGTTTACAAAACAAACGTGCAAAGAAAGTCAAACACCCTTTACAAAAAAGGTAAAACAGCGATGTCAGACAATTTAGAAGTTGGAGGAGATAATGAGATGATTTCGCTCTACCCTACCTTTTTGAACAGGAGTACACAGATGATGAACTAATTGTGTGTGACTTTTCCAATGTGATTACACACACACACACATCGCAGAGGTAGTGCAAGATGAGCATTTGTGGTTAAAAAGTATATAATTCTTTTTTTTTTTAAGAAACTGACAGATTATTTCGCTAGATAAGACCCTTATATTCCTCAGCTGGGGTTGTCTAGAGCCCTTTAAAGCTGCACTGAAACTGAAATGGGGAGCTTCAACCCATTAACCACCACTTATGTCCATTAATATGGAGATAATTCCTGGTATGCTTTCCTCAAAAAACTTAATTTCTTTGTGACTGAAGATAGAAAGACATGGACATGGGGGTGTGTAAATTATTGGGAATTTTTCTCTTTTTTTATTTTTTTCCTCTTTTAAGTGGGCATCCTCCACTGAAGGAACCACCAGATCTGTGCAGCATGGTTCAAGGGAGTAAAACTCGCACTTGAGCAGAGTACATTGTTTTCATGCCTTTACAAGCTGCTTTTTCAGCTCTGGCAAGAACATTGCACCCAATTAGCAAGAGCCATTCATCAAGCTAAGAGCGTTCAGGCTCTGAATTGGCCTAATCAAGTTTCAGATTATTGACTTCTCCACCAAGAACCTTAGTAACTCTGCTTTAGATTTCATCTAAACAGACAACTTTATACCACTTCTCCATCAGGGAAGAAATTCAAAGTGCTCCTCGCTTGAGTATGACCAAGGATTTGTTGTCAGAAGCCTTCGGCAGGTATTGATTTCCACATCTTCACAGTCAAACATGACCACACACAGCGAATCCACTGTGTGCATGCCATTACTAGCAAACTAAAGGAGCAACACCACTTTAGAGGAAGACACACAAGGCTTGAGCAGGCATTATCTTATCACTGGAGACCTTGTGATCCATGTCTTGTTCTTGCTTCCCTAGCTTATGTAGCCCCTCAGGCACCACAAAGGTTGAAGAGCGGGCCGTTTCTTTAAAAAGAAAACAATCTGGGAGTGAAGCATTTTTTAAGCTTCATGCGCTCGCAATGCACATTCGTGAGCAACTCAGCTGAGTCAGGGTGAAACAAATACGAGATGTAATCAGGACACTGAAAACAACATTCTGACAAAATTGTCCTTCTCTCTTGTTACATATTAATGACACTCACATACATGGTAGAGCATCAGGCTTCAGAGATTGTCACTCCAAGGCTTATTTCCTATAGCCTCAGTTGTATTTAGTGACAGTTGTTCATGAGTCCATTGTTTGTCCTGAACAGTTAATCTGCTTGCTGTTCTTCAGAAAACTCCTTCAGGTTCCACAAACTGTTTGGTTTTTCAGCATTTTTGCGAATTTGAACCCTTTCCAACAATGACGGTATGATTTTGAGATCCATCTTTTCACAATGAGGACAACTTAGGGACTCATATGCAGCTATTACAGAAGATTCAAATGCTCACTGATGCTTCAGAAGGAAAAACTATGCATTAAGAGCGGGTGGGTGGAAATTTTTTGAATTTTAAGATCAGGGTAAATTTAACTAATCTTGTGTTCTGAGAAACAAGCATGCATCTTCTGTAGCTTCTGAAGGGCAGTACTAAAATATATATATATCAGCATCCTTGCAATTCTGTCAGAAAATACAAACATGGACAATCTCAAGGCTACAAGTGCATGTCCAGAGATCTTAATGTTCCTGTGTCCATTGTGTGCAATATCATCAAGAGGTTTACAGACATGGCACTGTATCTAGCCTCCCTGGACATGGACGGAAGAGAAATATTAATAAAAAATTACAACGAAGGATTGTTCGAATGGTGGATAAAGAACCCTGATTCTCTTCCAAACAAATTCAAGCTGATCTGCAGACACAGGGTACAACAGTGTCAGCTCGCCCTATCCATTGAAAAGGGACGCTATGGAAGGAGACCCAGGAGGACATCACTACTGACACAAAGGCATAAAAAAGCAAGACTGGAGTTTGCCAAAACTTGTGTGACAAAACCACAATCCTTCTGGAAGAACGTACTGTGGACAGATTAGACAAAAGTAGAGTTTTTTTGATAAAGGACATCATGGCACTGTTTACAGAAAAAGAAATGAGGCCTTCAAAGAAAAAAAACACAGTCCCTACAGTCAAACATGGTGGAGGGTCAAAGATGTTTTGGGGTTGCTTTGCTGCTTTTGGCACGGGATGCCTTGACTGTGTGAACAGTATCATGAAATCTGATGATTACCAAAGAATTTTGGGGCACAACATAGTGGCCAGTGTCAGAAAGCCGCGTCTCCACCAGAGGTCATGGGTCTTCCAGCAGGACAATGACCCGAAACACACTTCAAAAAGCACTCGGAAATGGTTACAAACAAAGCGCTGCAGAGTTCTGAAATGGCCAGTAATGAGTCCAGATCTGAATCCCATAGAACACCTGTGGAGAGATCTCAAAACAGCAGTTGGGAGAAGGCATCCTTCAAATCTGAATGACCTGGAAAAGTTTTAAAAAAAGAGTGGTCCAACATTCCAGTATAGAGGTGTAAGAAACCCATTCATGATTACAGAAAGCGATTGATTTTTTCCAAAGGGGGTGCTACCAAATATTAAGTTAAGGGTGCCAATAATTTTGTCCAGCGCATTTTTGGGTTCTGTGTGGAATTGTATCAGATTTGACTTTTTTTTTCTTTGTTTTAGTGTGTTGTTCCTATGCAAACATAAAAAAATGTGAGTACCAAAATATTTGCAACTGCAACAATTTTCTGAGAGAAGTGTTGCATTTTCTGACAGAATTGCAAGGGTGCCAATATTTTTGGCCATGACTGGAGCATCAGTGAGCATTTGAACCTTCTGTAATAGTTGCATTTCACAAGTCCTTCAGTTGTCCACAATGTGAAAAGATGGATCTCAAAATACAGTCATTGTTGGAAAGGGTTGGAAAGGGTTCAAATACACAAAAATGTTGAAAAACCAAAGAATTTGTGGGACCTGAAGGATTTTTCTGAAGAACAGCAGGCAGTTTAACCATTCAAGACAAATAAGGGACTCATGAACAACTATCACTAAACAAAAGAAACACACCTACTAAATAAATAGTACTAAATAAAAAATAGCATGCATTTTGTATGATCCCTCTTATTTTGGTAAAATAATTAACATTTTGCAGATAGCCTAAATATTGTCTGGAATATTGTGTAAACAAATAGCCCTCAACACTTGTTGTGCCTCATCTAGAATAACAAAAAGAGAAAGAATCTTAGACAAAAATAATACCTCAAAATAAAATGTATTTCATAATTACCAGTACTTTTCAGCAGTAAGAAATGCACAAAGGATTAAAAAAAAAAAAGAAAAAAAGTAATTTGTTAGTGATTTTTCCATTTTCATATTTCATTACTCCATCAATAATTATGCCTAATAATTTGATGAACTAGCTTTATATTTACCGTAAGGTTTCACCTTAAGCATCATCCACAGTGATTTAAGATCTTTTTTAGAAAAAGGATTACGAATGTATGTTTTCAGACCTTTTAGCTCTCTCTTCTTTCATTGAGTCATACCATTCATAGTGTCAACCTCAGATGACACGTTCTTAAATCATTCAAGTAGCATCTGATGAAAATGTCAAAAGCTTTCTCAAAATGGCTGTCTCCAATTTAATTAGCTGTCTTTGTCCAATTTCCATGAGTGCACAGGCTTTTATCAGTCCACCAGGAAACAAGTTTATCGACACAGTGAGTATGCAAGGTTGACGTCAAACCTTTTAAAGACATTCCAAGAAGGTTTTTTTAAGAACCTCGAATCACGTAAACTAAATGGATGAATCTTAGATACCTGTCAAAAATATGTCATTCCAAAATCAAAAGAAAGAAAAAAGAAATTATATTTCCCTTAAAGAAAATTATGCCTATTTTAAGAACCATTAATATTGTCTGCTTTGAGATATTTTTCAGGCCTTTGTAAGTCCCAAGAGCTCTGCGGTGGCACTGCAGGGAATACTCCAATTATTGTTTGATGGAAATTTGTATTAAACAAAAATACAACATTAAGTTACAGAATATTAAGTGCAGAATACAAACTGCTTAGAAGTACAGATTCAGTCAAGTTTACTGGATAAAACTGTTTGTGTATCTGTAACTGCATGTAAATTGCACTAAGCCAAACAGATGGGTGAATAGTTGATGGGTGAATAGTTGACTCCATTGCTGTGTGCTGCCTCATAAAATCCCATATTTCAAAGGCATGTGTTGACAGGTTTATAGAACATTTTCTGTTTTCTGCTGAGTTCAGTGAGTGCCCCGCAACAAAATTAAGATAACTTTCATCAAATAATAATGACAGCCAATTAGACCTGAAGCAATCTGCTGGCAGTATGCTCCTGTTCTGGGCAAACTCAAGACACAGACTGGTGGCACTAGAGGCTAAAGGCTGTCACGCAAAAGGTGGAACCACTCTGATATACATCTGAATTATATAGATAGACATCATGATCAACTGAGCACCAGCTGTTTGCATGCTAGACTAACATTTTCTTCAGCTTTAGAACAAAAATGAAGATTTTGTCTCACCATTTGTGTCAATCCATTAAAAATTCTGGTCAGTTGTTAATACCCAGGATATCCTAAGATTTTTCTTTTCCTATATTTGCCACCTAAACTCAAGAACCACATTCATAATGTTCAGGATTCAGACACACTCTGTCAGTTTAAGTGTCAGCCACATCAAACAGACATTACAGGGTGATTTTGGCACATTAATAATGACGCTGACAGATTTAGAGGGAACTGAATGCAACAGCAGCTGCACTAAATAAATAATCTTGATTAAATATTTGAACAAACTGAAAATCTAATCACAGTATCACAACACCAAGCATTGATAAATCAGTTTCTTACTGTCTTAAAGGATTCGGTCACCAGGAATCGACCAAAGAATAATGTTGGTGAACATTAATGCCGGGATGATTGATAAATCAATGGGACACTAAAGATAATTGGCTGCTGTCCCGGTGAATTCGTGCTCACAGAATGAGGGAAATCAGTAGGAGAGACGTGTCTTTACAGCGACACCAGTTCAGCATTAGAAACAGCAGATTAAAGGCATAACTGAATGGGATGGGGGGCAAACACCTCACAGTGGACACACGGAGAGGGGACGTGCCTTGCACACCAAAACTCCACCGGATCACTTGCACACCCACTAACAAGAGGAACAAGGTCAGATACAGAGACAATACACACATATCTCTGAATAGTTTAAACATGTTAAAGGATATGGCAATGTTAATATATTTGGTTTGGAGACTTGCTGCCAACAAGACACGTACACATGCTGTGAGCATGTAAGATATGCTGCTGCTGCATGAATAGGCTGTAGCAGCCCTAGACAGGTGGAGCTGGGGATGTGGAGGATTTCAGGGGATCTTTAACCTTTTCCCCACCATTGACGGAAATTTCCAGCGTTCCATGTTTTCACTGGTCTATGGTCGGAGGCGCTATTACACATCTTCTAAAAGAGTACTGAACGCCTAGATCAAAACACGCCGAAGAAGCAGAAACAAGTGAAAGAAGATGCATGTGTAAAGTAATGTGATCATTAAACATTAATCATTACATAAATCAAAACTTTACCAAATAAAATTTTGATCCAGGAAGTGGTTTAGGATCGTGCAAGCTTTGGAGGTATTGATGGAAATTGTTGCATCTATGCAATAGGTATTGATGGAATTGTTGCATCTATGTTTTGATCATTGATCTGAATCTGATCCAGATGTACTCTTTGTTCAAAAAGTTATTTTTTTTTATTTTTTATTTTTTTTATTTAAATCAAACATACCCATATTCAAGTGTTGATAAAACCATAAGCTAGAATAAAACTCAAATTGCAATGTTTTTTTGTTTTTTTTTTGTTTTGTTTTGTTTTGTTTTGTTTAAAAGCAGAGACTCTGTTCTTTCTTTTGACATACTGCATATTCAGATATTCATACAACAATATATTCTAGGGGACAGTGGTGTAGCAAGTCAGACCCGGGCCCATATGCAAAAAAATTGTACGGGCCTCCCAATCATTATAGGCTCCAACTTGGTTAACCTGTAAGTACACATTTTATTTATGGTATAAATGCTTAAAAAAATAATATTTAACCTTTTCAAGCCCATTCATTTTTTGTAGCATGCAAGTCTTAGCCTATAAATTCTGTCAATTTTATAATAAAATACAAACAATAAATGTGTTTTTACACTCTTTAATTTGTAGTGAGATAACTATATTCGTCTCAGATCAAGCGGCATGTGAATCTTTGACTTTTTTCCTCTGTAATATTTGCAGCACAGAATAAACATGACAAAATATTTGAATGCATGGTAAAAAAGACAAAATAATAATAAAAACAATGTCTCATAAAATTGATTAATCAGAATTTCCAAAAAAAAAAAAATCAATAAAACATCTTGTGAATAGTCGTAATAGTAGTAACATAAGATTTAGCCTACCTGAGAAAAGCCAGCAAGTCTATAACTTTGCCAACATTGTTTTATTTTTATCATAAATCAACCAGTTAATTGAGTAGAAGCCTACGTTTTTATTGCTGTTTTTCATGTTAAATGTGAAGAATGACAGGTTGGATGCCACAGATGTTTTTTTTTTTTTTTGGCAAAGTAGGTGAAATTTTCACATTAACTTCACGCAATATAACATGATTTCATAACATGAATTCTTGCGTTTTAAAGTAGTAATTTAAAGCACTCTATAGATATATTTATCATGTCTGTGAGGCAAATATACGCTGAGTTTCGGATCATTGTTGTGAAACTCTCCTTCTCAAGACAGAGAAGGCAGAAATCGCATGTTTGTTTCCTTTATTTTACGAGAGCATGTTTTGTTGATATTGTAAGTGCACACAAATAGACCTTTTGCAGTTTCGAATGATGTATTACTCTTACCATTATAAGCAAAAATGATGGCGTATTTTAGGTTTCCACTGTTATTAAGAAAAAAAATGATCGTACTGGTGCTTCCACCATATATGGTGGAAGCATCTAACAGCACACATTTATCTAGGTTAAATGTTTAAATTAATATTGTGAAATGCATCAAGTGTTTTATGACTGTAGATTTTATTTTAGGCAAGTTGTATGGATTTGAGAAGGCTAAATTGATCAAACATGTTCAACTCATTGCCACTTACCACTTGGTCGTTACTTTAAAAAACAAAAGCTTGAATTTAACAAACATAAAATGTGTCAAACATATGTCTAAATTAACAAAGAAATGAATGCTACATGTTAGTGCATTAGAAACGAATGCTACATATCAGAGCATTAAAAGTGCATATTAGTACCTATAGTATACTTACTAGTATCGGTTTTGTACATATTTGTGGAGCAGCTTACAGTGAACCAGACTATTTAAATGTTGAGCAAGCAATCTGGCTACAGAATCAGCTGAGGCCAGTCAACTGTGTTATGTGGTAAATGGTGTGATGGCAAGCAAATTGTAAGATAAACGACCTATCAGCCTTAAGTGATGCTTAAGAAACGTTAAGTGTCTGATGCATCCTGGGGTCATTAATAACACATCCATCAGGTGCTCCAGAACACGCTGGCAAGCTCTCCAGACACAATTTGAGTAAATCATTTTGGTTAACTTCCGATTATGCTCAATTGTTTTACAAAAATAACAAATACTACATGAAGCCTATTTGTTGAATACAAGTAAGATTAACATGCACAAATTTGGAATGAGACCAGCAACATAAAATAAGAAAATACTATAATCAGGTTTGATTTCATGTTGACCTTAATGAAGCTTGATTTGTAATGTTGATTTGTAAGTGAAACATTGTGAATATTAATCTTAACATTTACAATAACCTAGATTAAAAAAAAGTATGTTTATTCTATTTTATCCTTTCCATGTTTTTCCTAACAAGCCTACTGCATTTTAAATTATGACAGGCACTTCCGGTCTGGGTAAGTTCCACTCAAAAAGACTGCAACAAATCATTTCAGATCTGTCAGTTTAACTAAATGAGCTGTACATTTTCATTCATGTTCTATTTTCAGACTTCAGGAGAAAAATGTAACACCTGGTATTTTATTGTAACATAGTATAATAAATATATATGGCAAGAGTACTTCACAGTCCGCTCCATTCTTTCCCTCCCTGTTATTTTCTTTTTTCTTTGTACTCCACTGTGACAGTATGAAAAAAGACAACATAGGTTATGCATTTGTGGTCTGCTCTTCCATTTTAACTGAGGATATATCATGAATAATCCACTGAAAGGCACTAAGCTTCTTGTTTGTTTGTTGTTGTTTTTTTCTTTTCAAATTGATGTTTTAAAATGTAACTGTTACATACATGTTACACAATAAAGACCATGGGTTATCCATGGTCTGATGAAAGTAATTTGTTAATCGTTTTACATTTTTGAATTTTCTTTTAATGATCAGTGGTTCAATGGTAAGTAATCTCACCTCATTCTACCCAGTTTTTGAAAATGCTTATTATTGTGTTTATACAGCAAACCTTGGTCTAATTCATGCAAAGTGCCATGGTAAAAAGATGGACTAAACAACAACCAAAAATTTGCATCACTGTGAAAAATGACTTGAGGTAATTGCTGAATAGTTGCCTGCAATTACTTTTATCACAGATATTTTAGCAGAATCTGGCAGTATGGCTCACTTTTAGCAAGCAGAGAAGATTATAGAAGCCCACCAAACAGAGCCATAAAATATTTAACGGCTAAAAAAAAAAAAAACCAACTGTTACCTTTTTTATGGCCATTAGAGGCTATCTTTTTGCTGCTAGGGCCTCATATATTCCTCCACTCTCAGAGAGAGAAAGGGAAGGGCACAGAGGTAAAATTAATCAAACACAGAAGGTCAGGGACACACAATACTTGATTAAGGTCACACAAGCCATCACAAAGTCATTCAGCCCAATAAAGACGCCCGCTGCAGTCATTAACATGGCCGCCGCAGGGAAGCCTCATTTTCTTGATCCCTCATGACCAATCTCACCAACGCCTGTCCTCCACAAACAAACACGGTTATGCTTGCTAAATCTGAAACATCAATGAAAGATGGGAAGTGACATGTTGCAACACATAGGTGGGATACGTCATATCATCACCAAATGATGGCTTTGCCCCTCTAACAATTTGATGTGACCTAATTATAATAAATTAATAGAATAAAATCTACTCTAATTATTATGTCAATAAAAACCATTTGTTTCACATAAAATAATACCTTTTATAAATACCATTATGAAAATGATAAAAAAAAGTCAGAGAACATACAAACAGCTGAAAACAGCAAAAGCTGTGAAAGGTAACAGTGCTGTAAAATGCGTGTGATAATTTCACATTTAGGTACTGTTTCTTACAGAAACCAACTCTAGAGTAACGTAGGAGGAAAAATATTTACAATCTCTAGTATTTTTTTTTTCTCTCTAAATTGAGAGGAGGAGCTACAAAACGTGGACACAGTTTACAAACATGTCTGCACAGATTATAAAACAGAGTACAGCTGACAAATCTGAGAGTACAGACTGGTAAATTAAGAGCTCAAATTACTGACTGGGCACAAACTAGTAAAATGAGGAAAGTATTTATAAATTCCAAAAAACACTTCCTGTAAAACCGTAGGCACCATATTATCGGAAAACATTCTCCTACTGTATGTGACCCTTGGGGGACTCCATACTTTCTCATGCTGCAGTAAATAGAATTTACAAAAGGGAATTATGTGAATTATCTCGCTAACTGCATGGAATTGCCTGCATCTTATAGTGGGGCTCATTGTAATGCAGTGTTGCAACATGCCCTACACGTACTATGTTAATATGACAGAATTTGTCAGTACTGACTCTTCATAGGTACAAGTTTTTCTGTGAAAATTTACTTCAGTGTTAAATTTGAAACATTTTAAACTCTTAAATGTTTTGGAATTTTGGTGAAATTAGTAAATAAATGAAGTTTTATATTTCATATTATCTTGTGCGGGAACATTGAAACCACATGTGTTACAACTAGCCCTTTGTTAGGTTGTGCCCTGTTCTCCCATAATTACACAGTCTCCGAACAGTTTTCCAGTTGATTACAGCATGGAAGGCTACATCTACAACATGGACAAAAGTATTTTTTAGGTTTGTTTCAGAATCAAGATAAAAGCTGATCACAGTCAAAATAAACAGGGCAGCTTTGCTTCAGCTAAAGACAGTAACATTAATATGTGAGTAACAATAATTTGCATACTTGTGTAATCATTTGGGAAGGAAAGCAACAGAGTTTGATAAACAGAGTGCACGTCTTGAGATTTTCTTTAATATATTTACACACAGCACTTCAGTAAAACTACATATATATATATATATATATATTTGGTGCAGGTATTAATATTTATATAGCCAAAAAGTATGATAAAATTCTGTTTCAGTGCAGTAAGTGTTCGTCTTGAAACAATATTAACCATATAAATGTTATTCTTTTGTTTACTTTATAGAAATCAGTAAAGATTTAATTGCAAAAAGACACATGAGCCCCAAGATGAAGGTGGACATTTGTACAATAATAATAAAAGGCCTTTCACTTGTCAAAAATTCAACTAAAAATCAGACGACAAGACACGTAGTAGACTGTTTACAACAGGTTTTCTAGCAAAATTTTGAATATGTAAATAACTTAGAAACTTTAGAAATGTGTGTACCAAATATAATACAGTAGGCTTTATAGGTTTAAGTGTGGTTTATTTTATGACTTCATTTTCTCGTGATCTCGATATAACAAAAGTTGTTTTCTCGTTATCACGACTTAATTTTTTGGTTATCTCGACATAACAAGAGTTGTTTTCTCGTTATCACGACTTAATTTGCTCGTTATCTCGACATAACAAGAGTTGTTTTCTCGTTATCACGACTTAATTTGCTCGTTATCTCGACATAACAAGAGTTGTTTTCTCGTTATCACGATTTAATTTTCTCTGCATATCCGACATAAGAACATCAGACAGCATCATTGCATCATCATGGATGATCGTATTCGCTTTTATTTTGATCAGGGACTCACTTAAACTGAAATAGCGCTCGTGTTCGACTGAAATAGTGTTCGACACTTGAGAAGAAGGCTGGCTGGTCTGCAACTTTATTGCCGAAGACAATATAGCGACCCTGAACGTGTAGTCAATTTCATTGCCAGTCAGCTTGATGGATCGTGTTATTTTAAATGCATTTTAATGCAGTGGTTTCAACTGTAGACCATTCTGTCTACAATATAATGCTATCCAATAACTGCACTCAAACCCAGAGGATATGACTCGTTTAAGATGATCAGATCAAAACGGTTGTTTAATAGTCGATTCAAATCGAAATACGAACAGAAGGAAATAGAAATGACAAAAAATAGTTTGATTGTATTATTATTATTATTATTATTATTTCGTTCAGTTTGAAAAATGGACAAACGAAAATTAAGCTAGATTTGTGAAAGAGCGCTTTATTATTTGTGCGTGGGCGGCCCTGCAAATCCAATTTTTTGGATTCTGTCTTTACTGTCTGTCCCATCGTGCAGAATAAGAGTTCATCCGATGTACTCCTTTGCAAATTAGTCACAATTAAGTTTCTTAATGTTTGGCTGTTGCATAAGCTATTTCTTGCATATGTCATAAACGCAACACTGCACTTCTCGGGTCGGCGGCGCCGGCGCGATCCCTTACATTGAGATAACAGAGGAACGAAATATAAATGTCTGCTTTATTTTGTGTACTTCCACAATAACAACAAAACGTTGCAAATTGCTTTTGCAAAATAACTAGGAATCGAAAACAAAATTTGTGTTTATTTAATATGTATAAATCCAACAAGAGTGTAGCTACAGTCTTCTGTGCTCACTCCCAGGCGCAGCGCAACCTATTTCTAAAGCCTGGAATTCCGCCACGATGCCACGCGCGGCTATATAATCAGAGTAAAATATCAAGGCCGCCAACGTATGTGAAACAAATATTAAAGCAATAAGCTCATTGGTTTTTACCCACGAACAAAAATCTAGCTTAATTTTCGTTTTTCCGTTTCTCAAATACAACGAAATAATAATAATAATAATAATAATAATAATAATAATAAAAGACTACATTATTATTATTATTATTATTATTATTATTATTACAAAATCGATTGATTTCTTTGTTTTCCTATTTCGATTTCCTTTTAAATCATAGTTCAGTCCCTCAAATAAAGAAATATTCCAAGCCCAGAGTCGATTATTCAAAAAAACTGTTTTGATCTGATGTCCTCTGGATTATTGGATAGCAGTATATTGTGGACAGATTGGAGATGAATCCTAATAAGCATACCGCTACAATTAAAACCGTGTATATACATATATATATATATATATATACAGGGGTTGGACAGTGAAACTGAAACACCTGGGTTTAGACCACAATTAGTATGGTGTTTGGCCTCCTTTTGCAGCCAATACAGCATTATTTCATCTTGGGAATGACAAATACAAGTCCTGCACAGTAGCCAGAAGGATTTTGAGCCATTCCTTTCGCAGAACAGTGGCCAGGTCACTATGTGATGTTGGTGTATGAAAACATTTCCTGCCTCGCTCCTCCAAAACACCCAAAGTGGCTCAATAATATTCCGATCTGGTGACTGTGCAGGCCATGGGAGATGTTTAACTTTACTTTCATGTTCATCAAATCACTCTTGTCACCAGTCTTGCTGTGTGTATTGGTGCATTATCATCCTAATACACGGCACCACCTTCAGGGTACAATGTTTGAGCTATTGGGTGCACAAAGTCAACCTTCACACTCTGCTCTTATTGGTGGAATGTGCGATCAGTAAAGACTGGCCACCAGGCTGCATAAATATAGCCATGAAACCTCCAACACTATATTGGCCAGTGTTTCAGTTTCATTGTCCAACCCCTGTATATATATATATATATATATATATATATATATATATATATATATATATATATATATATATACACATACATACACTCAAAAAATGATTTATTGTTATTGTGGAAGTACACAAAATAAAGCAGACATTTATATTTCGTTCCTCTGTTATCTCAATGTAAGGGATCGCGCCGGCGCCGCCGACCCGAGAAGTGCAGTGTTGCGTTTATGACATATTTGCAAAAATAGCCTATGCAACAGCCAAACATTAATTAACTTAATTGTGACTAATTTGCAAAGGGGTACGTTGGATGAAATCTTATTCTGCACGATGGGACAGACAGTAAAGACAGAATCCAAAAAATTGGATTTACAGGGCCGCCCACGCACAAATAATAAAGCGCTCTTTCACAAATTTAGCTTGATTTTCGTTTGTCCATTTTTCAAACTGAACGAAATAATAATAATAATTATAATAATAAAAATAATAATAATAATAATACAATCAAACTATTTTTTGTCATTTCTATTTCCTTCTGTTCGTATTTCGATTTGAATCGACTATTAACAATAATTTTGATCTGGGGTGCGTTTCCCGTACAACGAGATAACTCGCTGATTAACCTCCATAGTACGATGCATTGATGTGAAAACGAACTAGTTAGTCACGACTGTTTCCCGAACAAGGTCGCATCTCCGTCGTTTGAACCACATTAGTTCAACAATGTAGGGCCGTTGTTAATGACGTCACAGAATAATAATTTATGCTATTTAACTTATTAGAGAGCTCTAAAATGCAGCTATATTAAACATGGCACTTGATGACTAATTTACTATGTTTTTGTTCCGTGTCATTTCGCTTTATTTGATGTTTGATTCATCGTGGGTTCCCTCTTACGTCATACTCCGGGGTTCCCGTAGGCATTTATGCGCATGCGCACTATTCAAAAACGTCGCTCGCAGAGGAAGCTTAAAAATACAGAGATTAAAATGCATTTATATTTAGATCGAGTGAAAGTTATAGATTGTACTGCATGTTAGCTTGCTAATTGTGCCCAATAACATAATTTACTGACTGTCTAACTAACAAGGAACTATGCTTCTAACCACAGGTCGAGAGCTGTAGTTCCAACCACATACGTTTGTGACGCTGTTTGCGGATGTTCGTTTGAACTATGGTTTCGGGAAACACCGAATCGTTAAACTATGTTGATAGCGACGGAACTTGCGACCGTAGTTGGCTAACGATGCTTTTGGGAAACGCACCCCTGATCATCTTAAACGAGTCATATCCTCTGGGTTTGAGTGCAGTTATTGGATTGCATTATATTGTAGACAGAATGGTCTACAGTTGAAACCACTGCATTAAAATGCATTTAAAATAACACGATCCATCAAGCTGACTGGCAATGAAATTGACTACACGTTCAAGGTCGCTATATTGTCTTCGACAATAAAGTTGCAGACCGGCCAGCCTTCTTCTCAAGTGTCGAACACTTATGTGTAAGTTGTCAATGACTGACAGACACAGCGCTATTTCAGTTTGAGTGAGTCCCTGATCAAAATAAAAGCGAATACGATCATCCATGATGATGCAATGATGCTGTCTGATGTTCTTATGTCGGATACGCAGAGAAAATTAAGTCGTGATAACGAGAAAACAACTTTTGTTATGTCGAGATAACGAGAAAATTAAGTCGTGATAACGAGAAAACAACTCTTGTTATGTCGAGATAACGAGAAAATTAAGTCGTGATAACGAGAAAACAAGTCTTGTTATGTCGAGATAACGAGAAAATTAAGTCGTGATAACGAGAAAACAACTTTAGTTATGTCGAGATAACGAGAAAATTAAGTCGTGATAACGAGAAAACAAGACGGAAAAAAATTATAATGCATGGCCGCTTAGAACTTCCGTAGAGATGAGAAAATCTAACTGTAATGTCTCAATTGTTGCTCTTAGCCAGCTGTGGCATTAAAAATAGATCTTGCATCTCAGATGTTTCTTTTGAGTAAAAAAAAGTCTCTAAAAACAATAGTCTCTTTTAAAGTTCTTGATGTCTCAAACCATGCTTAGATTTGCAAAGATAACTGAAGTCTTCAAAGACTATCAAAAATAACTCAGAAATGTCAATACAAACTTTTCTCATTCAATGCTCATTCTTTCAACACATTCATTTTATAGCTCTATACGGCAACTCGTTAGTTTCATTTGTTAGCTGAGACAAAGTTGATGCCTCTAGAAATATGAGAAAGCTACCTCTGATTAAAAAAAAATCTTTCAACACATTAATTTTATAGCTCTATATGGCAACTCGTTAGTTTCATTTGTTAGCTGAGACAAAGTTGATGCCTCTAGAAATATGAGAAAGCAACCTCTGATTAAAAAAAAAAAATCTTTCAACACATTAATTTTATAGCTCTATATGGCAACTCGTTAGTTTCATTTGTTAGCTGAGACAAAGTTGATGCCTCTAGAAATATGAGAAAGCAACCTCTGATTAAAAAAAAAATAATAATAAATACATAAATTTCCTTACACATTTTTTAACTTCCTGTAAGTTTCTACACAACAGTAGCAAACACACACACAGTACACAAGCACATACACAGAAACACAGACAAAAGTGAACCTCACCGTCAGGATGGACACACAGCCAAGACACGAGAATCAAACCATGTGCGTGTGATGTGTGTTGGTGTGTGTGTGTGTGTCAGTGCATGCAGAATCCAGTTTCTTTTGCAAGATTGCATGAAATGGAGAAAAAAAGACTGAGAGACCAGAGAGAAATCTAGTGGTCGGCTGGGCGACACCCTCTTCACATAAACACATCATGAGTGGAAGGAAAGAGAGAGAGCCTGTGAGAGTATCTTTCACAAACACACCATTAAGCGCTGGTCGCTCACCCCAGCCTCACTCAAGACATCATGCCACTTGGCTGGACTTGCATGTCCGACTGAATACACAGTCATTAACGTTCACTACACACACACACACACACACACACAGAGAGTCCTATCTGCTCTGCTGCTCTAAATGACCCAAAAAGCAGACACTCAAGAATGGTAAACAAGTGCAAACTTATTTTAATCCAGCTAAAGAAAAATAAAATAAATTGAATAATGTTACATTAATTAATTAATTAATTAATATATATATTGTGGGAAGATTTATGTTTAACATTTAAAAGAGTTTCTTTTATGTTGAAGTTTTGGTTGACGTCATGAAGATATACTACATTCAGGGGTGGGTAGAGTAGCCAAAAACTGTACTCAAGTAAAAGTACTAGTACTATAATCCTAATACTTGAGTAAGAGTACAAAAAAAAAAGTATCCAATGAAAAATGTACTCACGTAGTGAGTTGCTAGTGTTATGGAACAGCCTGTAATTAAAGTTTGTAATTATGTAGATGTAATAGGCAGCTAGTGTTACACATATGTAACAGGCCGAGTCTAATACACGGCTACTTGTACACTTAAGTACAATCTTGATACACTTTATTTTAAGTAGCTTATGCCTGTGTAATATTCTGTAATTTTAATGTAATTAGAAAGGTATTACATGTATTTAAGCTGTGTACTGGTGGGTTAAATCAAACTAAGGTGCAGCTGGATAAGGTGTACAGTATAGATACACATGAAGTACACTTACTGTAAGTACAATCTTGATACACTTTATTTTAAGTAGCTTATGTTTGTGTAATATTCTGTAATTTTAATGTAATTAGAAAATTATTACATGTATTTAAGCTGTGTACTGGTGGGTTAAATCAAACTAAGCTGCAGCTGGATAAGGTGTACAGTATAGATACACTTTATTTTAAGTAGTTTATGACTGTGTACTTAGATTTTTAATTGTGTTGTATAAAGTGTGCAACACAATAGTCTTTTGGTTACATATGTAGCGGTGTAAACAGACTCGGTCTGTTACATATGTCTAACAGTAGCTGCCTACATCATTACAAAATGTTACTACAGGCTGTTTCATAACTTAGTTACATGGTAAGTACATTTTGTTTCATGTAAGTACAACGGCTACTACTAAGTACTTAATTAGGTAATTGTATTATGACACCATAAAGTGTTACCGCTTTTTTTTTGTCATTTTCCACCTCCTCTTAATTATTTATTTTATTTATTTTAGTCTTTTATGAAATGTCTCGTTAAACAAGCAGCTCTTACATCTAATTTGTCATTGTGTCTCCCAGTGTGTCCTACTGCAGTGTACACATCATGCCACATTTGACATAGTTGACGTTGATTGAATGTGTCTTATCATTGACGTGAAACCTGCTATGACACGTCTTGACATGTTATATTTGAATATGTGTGCAAGCAATGACGGAAGATTTCAAGAACTTAAATATGGGCTTTATTACTCACAACAGCTACTGAATGGATTCAAATATAGCACACCAGTCATATGAGCTAATGGTATACCCCTGTATTTGTATGGGAAAGAGCAGTATGAACACTACTACTTTTGTGCCTACACAGAATGTCAAAACAGGTTTGGCTCAACATGAAGGTACAAAAAGCAATAATGTTATATTGTAATTATAGCTAGACAAGACAAGACTTCCTCAAATACCACAAAAGACTACATCAGGAAGTCCAGCAAGTTGAGAAATCTTCTTCAAGTGTTTGCACATTTTAAACTTTGAAAGGACATTTCCTCTAGACTGACACTGCGTCTCTGTACAGTTACGGTTTACACTCCTCGGGCTCTGTGAGGAGCATTGTGGGAAATGTCAGTCATAAACCTCATATAAAGCAATCTATCATCACGTCAGTCAACTCCCCTCGTGTATGTTTTTCTATGTGAAAACGAGTGTGCAAGAAACTTTATTTAACAAATACCAATTGGCTTATCTCAGCAGTCACCATTTATAACCAATACAATAAACACACACACATGCACTTTCCAACAGACATATAAAATATGAGCATGTTAAACATTTCAATGTTTCATCACTCATCATAAAATTCATAATATATTGCTTCCCAAGAAAGGAATTAAATCTATATCCACAAAAATATATGTATATTTTCCATACACATGAAGCAATACATTTTAATAGTTATCATAAAATCTGCATTAGAAAAGCTTAGAAAAAAAACATTAAAAAATAATTAGGAAAAAACGTACACAACGTAACTTTACTGATATATGTTGTCATATTAAATGAAACTGCAACATAAATATCAGCTACACATTTAATATAATAAACCTGATAAAAAAGTAAGGTAAACCATGCAGTTTTAGAAACATCTATTCCGTCCCGACACACGCACACACACACACACACACACACACACACACACACACAATGTGTCATATCAGGTGTAAAGCTCAGTTCTGGTCCCAGAAGAAGCATTAAAGCATGTGTACCTTGAATACAGGCATCTGGCAGCTGTGAACACGTCTCTTTCTACATGTGCTGATCCTGAATCCTGTCCAGTAGATCGCCCCTTCTATAATACTTCTGCCTAGAAATGTACTGTAAGTTCCCTTTTTATGTCTGTTTCAGTCTCTGTTCAGTCTACCTGTTTCTTTTCGCTCTCTCTGTGAGGGTTTTGTCTCACTCTTCCACGGTTTCATTGTGAGTTCACTACATTTGCTGCAGACTCTGGAGTGTTTGTGTGTGTGTGTGTGTGTGTGCAGTGTTAGCAGCTGCTCTGAGCGACTGTGCTGGAACAAAATGACTGGAGAGAGGGCGAGAAAGAGAGGAGGACTGCCCATGTCCTGTCTCTTTCTTTCTCTCTCTCTCTCTCTCTCTCTCACTCTCTCTCTCTCTCTCTCTCAAAGAGACAGGGCTGCTGTCCCTGCCTTGCTTGCTGTTATTTTTAGAAGGGCCGAGCCAGTGAATCAAAGGCCGGCAAAAGAAACAGGCACATGTCATACATACTAGCAGCAGATCAGGGATCTCTATCACACACAATAATAACTCTCGGCTCAGCCATTTGTGCAAATTTCGTCAGCCCTGGTGCAGAGAAACTGTAAGATGGTGGTTGATTTTGTGAGGTCATTATCGAGGAGGGCTGTACATTGTGTTCTCATAGGCATTTCAGAAACCCAATATATCCCCTATTACAATTTAGTTTCAGCATAAAGCCACCTGATCTGATACATGATGGATCCTAGTACAAAGACAGTGAATCAAGGTCATGTGAAACCTTCAGCCCTTCAGCTCTATAACAGTGAGAGACGCACGCTCATCACACACACAAAGCTGAAACCAGCCTGAAAATAGTATTTGCAATTCCAATGGATGATGCATAATGTCTATTTTTAATACACATTGTCTAAATTGCAGTACACGAATGAAACTGCATTAGCCTGTATGGTATATAATGCTCTGAATAGAAATCAAATCACTGTTGCACATCAGTGTCATTAAAGTCTCATAGAGTTCATGCTGAAATCAATTCATCAGAAAGCAATAAATGAGCTCTGTCTCAGGACCCATTTAATTACCATAAAATACATCTGCACATGCAGGACTGACATCACATTAAAGTAATGAATAGTTAAAGATTGTCTTCTTTTAAAGCACAACCAAACAAGATCCATCAAAGGTTGAGTATTTCTCTTTTAAAGCTTGACAAGAGAATTGATGAAGTGAAATTAAACATAATGTATATGTGGCCATTTATAAAGACTGAGTGCTAATTTATATTTATAAGGCAGACAGCAAAACCAATACATCTTAAAGAGATAGTTCCCCCAAAAATGAAAATTTGTCTTAATTTACCTAAAAGTCTTTAATTAATCCTTGTAACACATAAAATAATTATTATACAAGATATTTTAAAGAAGCCTGAGAGATTTCTGTCCATCCATTAAAACCCTATTCCACCTGTCCTTCCAAGTTCAAACAAAAGCAATCTATATAAATCCAAGCCGC